>JAQIUQ010001632.1:0-335809 GCA_030378365.1 Hybognathus amarus | reverse complement strand
TTTTTTTTCGGGTCAAAATTTTGATTTTCTTGAAACTCTGGATTCTGATAGAGGGCCATGGGACTTAGATCTGAGTGCAAAAATGGAGGCTCTAGATCCTTCCAGAGCTGAGATATTGAGATTTCACGTAGCATTTATGCCATTGTAAATATCTCAATATCTCAGCTCTGTATGCCATTATAAATATCTAAATATCTCAGCTCTGGAAGGGTCTAGAGCCTCCATTTTTGCACTCAGATCTAAGTCCATGGCCCTCTATCAGAATCCAGAGTTTCAAGAAAATCAAAATTTCTGACCTGAAAAAAAAACGTAAGGGGTACCACTGTCGTTTTTTTTTTCGGGTCAAAATTTTGATTTTCTCTAAACTCTGGATTCTGATAGAGGGCCATGGGACTTAGATCTGAGTGCAAACATGGAGGCTCTAGACCCTTCCAGAGCTGAGATATTGAGATCTCTCACGTAGCATTTATGCCATTGTAAATATCTCAATATTCTCAGCTCTGTATTGGCACCCCTTACGTTTTTTTTTCGGGTCAAAATTTTGATTTTCTTGAAACTCTGGATTCCTGATAGAGGGCCATGTGACTTAGATCTGAGTGCAAAAATGGAGGCTCAGACCCTTCCAGAGCTGAGATATTTAGATATTTATAATGGCATACAGAGCTGAGTATATTGAGATATTTACAATGGCATAAATGCTACGTGAAATCTCAATATCTCAGCTCTGGAAGGGTCTAGAGCCTCCATTTTTGCACTCAGATCTAAGTCACATGGCCCTCTATCAGAATCCAGAGTTTCAAGAAAATCAAAATTTTGACCCGAAAAAAAACGACAGGGGTACCCCTTACGTTTTTTTTTCGGGTCAAAATTTTGATTTTCTTGAAACTCTGGATTCTGATAGAGGGCCATGGGACTTAGATCTGAGTGCAAAAATGGAGGCTCTAGACCCTTCCAGAGCTGAGATATTTAGATATTTATAATGGCATACAGAGCTGAGATATTGAGATATTTACAATGGCATAAATGCTACGTGAAATCTCAATATCTCAGCTCTGGGAAGGGTCTAGAGCCTCCATTTTTGCACTCAGATCTAAGTCACATGGCCCTCTATCAGAATCAGAGTTTCAAGAAAATCAAAATTTTGACCCCAAAAAAAAACGACAGTGGTACCCCTTACGTTTTTTTTTCGGGTCAAAATTTTGATTTTCTTGAAACTCTGGATTCTGATAGAGGGCCATGGGACTTAGATCTGAGTGCAAAAATGGAGGCTCTAGACCCTTCCAGAGCTGAGATATTTAGATATTTATAATGGCATACAGAGCTGAGATATTGAGATATTTACAATGGCATAAATGCTACGTGAAATCTCAATATCTCAGCTCTGGAAGGGTCTAGAGCCTCCATTTTTGCACTCAGATCTAAGTCACATGGCCCTCTATCAGAATCCAGAGTTTCAAGAAAATCAAAATTTTGACCCGAAAAAAAAACGACAGTGGTACCCCTTACGTTTTTTTTTCGGGTCAAAATTTTGATTTTCTTGAAACTCTGGATTCTGATAGAGGGCCATGGGACTTAGATCTGAGTGCAAAAATGGAGGCTCTAGACCCTTCCAGAGCTGAGATATTTAGATATTTATAATGGCATACAGAGCTGAGATATTGAGATATTTACAATGGCATAAATGCTACGTGAAATCTCAATATCTCAGCTCTGGAAGGGTCTAGAGCCTCCATTTTTGCACTCAGATCTAAAGTCACATGGCCCTCTATCAGAATCCAGAGTTTCAAGAAAATCAAAATTTTGACCCGAAAAAAAAACGACAGTGGTACCCCTTACGTTTTTTTTTTGGGTCAAAATTTTGATTTTCTTGAAACTCTGGATTCTGATAGAGGGCCATGGGACTTAGATCTGAGTGCAAAAATGGAGGCTCTAGACCCTTCCAGAGCTGAGATATTTAGATATTTATAATGGCATACAGAGCTGAGATATTGAGATATTTACAATGGCATAAATGCTACGTGAAATCTCAATATCTCAGCTCTGGAAGGGTCTAGAGCCTCCATTTTTGCACTCAGATCTAAGTCACATGGCCCTCTATCAGAATCCAGAGTTTCAAGAAAATCAAAATTTCTACCCGAAAAAAAAACGACAGTGGTACCCCTTACGTTTTTTTTTGGGTCAAAATTTTGATTTTCTTGAAACTCTGGATTCTGATAGAGGGCCATGTGACTTAGATCTGAGTGCAAAAATGGAGGCTCTAGACCCTTCCAGAGCTGAGATATTGAGATATTTATAATGGCATACAGAGCTGAGATATTGAGATATTTACAATGGCATAAATGCTACGTGAAATCTCAATATCTCAGCTCTGGAAGGGTCTAGAGCCTCCATTTTTGCACTCAGATCTAAGTCCCATGGCCCTCTATCAGAATCCAGAGTTTCAAGAAAATCAAAATTTTGACCCTGAAAAAAAAAACGACAGTGGTACCCCTTACGTTTTTTTTTCGGGTCAAAATTTTGATTTTCTTGAAACTCTGGATTCCTGATAGAGGGCCATGGGACTTAGATCTGAGTGCAAAAATGGAGGCTCTAGACCCTTCCAGAGCTGAGATATTTAGATATTTATAATGGCATACAGAGCTGAGATATTGAGATATTTACAATGGCATAAATGCTACGTGAAATCTCAATATCTCAGCTCTGGAAGGGTCTAGAGCCTCCATTTTTGCACTCAGATCTAAGTCACATGGCCCTCTATCAGAATCCAGAGTTTCAAGAAAATCAAAATTTTGACCCGAAAAAAAAACGTACAGTGGTACCCCTGTACGTTTTTTTTTCGGGTCAAAATTTTGATTTTCTTGAAACTCTGGATTCTGAATAGAGGGCCATGTGACTTAGATCTGAGTGCAAAAATGGAGGCTCTAGACCCTTCCAGAGCTGAGATATTGAGATTTCACGTAGCATTTATGCCATTGTAAATATTCTCAATATCTCAGCTCTGTATGCCATTATAAATATCTAAATATCTCAGCTCTGGAAGGGTCTAGAGCCTCCATTTTTGCACTCAGATCTAAGTCCCATGGCCCTCTATCAGAATCCAGAGTTTCAAGAAAATCAAAATTTTGACCCTGAAAAAAAAAACGTACAGTGGTACCCCTGTACGTTTTTTTTTCGGGTCAAAATTTTGATTTTCTTGAAACTCTGGATTCTGATAGAGGGCCATGGGACTTAGATCTGAGTGCAAAATGGAGGCTCAGACTCTTCCAGAGCTGAGATATTGAGATTTCATGTAGCATTTTATGCCATTTAAAAATTCAGACTTAGCTCTGTATGCCATTATAAATATCTACACATCTCAATATCTCTAGCCCTGCATGCCATTATAAATATCTAAATATCTCAGCTCTGGAAGGGTCTAGAGCCTCCATTTTTGCACTCAGATCTAAGTCCATGGCCCTCTATCAGAATCCAGAGTTTCAAGAAAATTCGAAACTTTTAACCCGAAAAAAAACGTACAGTGGTACCACTGTACGCTTTTTTTTTCGGGTCAAAATTTTGATTTTCTTGAAACTCTGGATTCTGATAGAGGGCCATGGGACTTAGATCTGAGTGCAAAAATGGAGGCTCTAGACCCTTCCAGAGCTGAGATATTTAGATATTTATAATGGCATACAGAGCTGAGATATTGAGATATTTACAATGGCATAAATGCTACGTGAAATTTCAATATCTCAGCTCTGGAAGGGTCTAGAGCCTCCATTTTGGCACTCAGATCTAAGTCACATGGCCTCTATCAGAATCCAGAAGTTTCAAGAAAATCAAAATTTTGACCCGAAAAAAAAACTAAGGGGTACCACTGTCGTTTTTTTTTTGGGTCAAAATTTTGATTTTCTTGAAACTCTGGATTCTGATAGAGGGCCATGGGACTTAGATCTGAGTGCAAAAATGGAGGCTCTAGACCCTTCCAGAGCTGAGATATTGAGATATTTATAATGGCATTTATGCCATTGTAAATATCTCAGATATCTACAGCTGGCATATATGCCATTATAAATATCTCAATATCTCAGCTCTGGAAGGGTCTAGAGCCTCCATTTTTGCACTCAGATCTAAGTCCCATGGCCCTCTATCAGAATCCAGAGTTTCAAAGAAAATCAAAATTCTGACCCGAAAAAAAACGAAGGGGTACCACTGTCGTTTTTTTTTCGGGTCAAAATTTTGATTTTCTTGAAACTCTGGATTCTGATAGAGGGCCATGGGACTTAGATCTGAGTGCAAAAATGGAGGCTCTAGACCCTTCCAGAGCTGAGATATTTAGATATTTATAATGGCATACAGAGCTGAGATATTGAGATATTTACAATGGCATAAATGCTACGTGAAATCTCAATATCTCAGCTCTGGAAGGGTCTAGAGCCTCCATTTTTGCACTCAGATCTAAGTCACATGGCCCTCTATCAGAATCCAGAGTTTCAAGAAAATCAAAATTTTGACCCGAAAAAAAACGCAGTGGTACCCCTGTACGTTTTTTTTTCGGGTCAAAATTTTGATTTTCTTGAAACTCTGGATTCTGATAGAGGGCCATGGGACTTAGATCTGAGTGCAAAAATGGAGGCTCTAGACCCTTCCAGAGCTGAGATATTTAGATATTTATAATGGCATACAGAGCTGAGATATTGAGATATTTACAATGGCATAAATGCTACGTGAAATCTCAATATCTCAGCTCTGGAAGGGTCTAGAGCCTCCATTTTTGCACTCAGATCTAAGTCACATGGCCCTCTATCAGAATCCAGAGTTTCAAGAAATCTAAAATTTTGACCCTAGAAAAAAAACGACAGTGGTACCCCTGTACGTTTTTTTTTTCGGGTCAAAATTTTGATTTTCTTGAAACTCTGGATTCTGATAGAGGGCCATGGGACTTAGATCTAGTGCAAAATGGAGGCTCTAGACCCTTCCAGAGCTGAGATATTTAGATATTTATAATGGCATACAGAGCTGAGATATTGAGATATTTACAATGGCATAAATGCTACGTGAAATCTCAATATCTCAGCTCTGGAAGGGTCTAGAGCCTCCATTTTTGCACTCAGATCTAAGTCACATGGCCCTCTATCAGAATCCAGAGTTTCAAGAAAATCAAAATTTCCACCCGAAAAAAAAACGACAGTGGTACCCCTTACGTTTTTTTTTCGGGTCAAAATTTTGATTTTCTTGAAACTCTGGATTCTGATAGAGGGCCATGGGACTTAGATCTGAGTGCAAAAATGGAGGCTCTAGACCCTTCCAGAGCTGAGATATTGAGATATTTTACGTAGCATTTATGCCATTGTAAATATTCAGATATTTCAATGGCTCTGAATGCCATTATAAATATCTCAATATCTCAGCTCTGGAAGGGTCTAGAGCCTCCATTTTTGCACTCAGATCTAAGTCCCATGGCCCTCTATCAGAATCCAGAGTTTCAAGAAAATCAAAATTTTGACCCGAAAAAAAAAACGTAAGGGTACCACTGTCGTTTTTTTTTCGGGTCAAAATTTTGATTTTCTTGAAACTCTGGATTCTGATAGAGGGCCATGGGACTTAGATCTGAGTGCAAAAATGGAGGCTCTAGACCCTTCCAGAGCTGAGATATTTAGATATTTATAATGGCATACAGAGCTGAGATATTGAGATATTTACAATGGCATAAATGCTACGTGAAATCTCAATATCTCAGCTCTGGAAGGGTCTAGAGCCTCCATTTTTGCACTCAGATCTAAGTCCCATGGCCCTCTATCAGAATCCAGAGTTTCAAGAAAATCAAAATTTTGACCCGAAAAAAAACGCACAGTGGTACCCCTGTACGTTTTTTTTTCGGGTCAAAATTTTGATTTTCTTGAAACTCTGGATTCTGCATAGAGGGCCATGGGACTTAGATCTGAGTGCAAAAATGGAGGCTCTAGACCCTTCCAGAGCTGAGATATTTAGATATTTATAATGGCATACAGAGCTGAGATATTGAGATATTTACAATGGCATAAATGCTACGTGAAATCTCAATATCTCAGCTCTGGGAAGGGTCTAGAGCCTCCATTTTTGCACTCAGATCTAAGTCCCATGGCCCTCTATCAGAATCCAGAGTTTCAAGAAAATCAAAATTTCTGACCCGAAAAAAAAACGAAGGGGTACCACTGTACGTTTTTTTTTTCGGGTCAAAATTTTGATTTTCTTGAAACTCTGGATTCTGATAGAGGGCCATGGGACTTAGATCTGAGTGCAAAAATGGAGGCTCTAGACCCTTCCAGAGCTGAGATATTGAGATTTCACGTAGCATTTATGCCATTGTAAATATCTCAATATTCTCAGCTCTGTATGCCATTATAAATATCTAAATATCTCAGCTCTGGAAGGGTCTAGAGCCTCCATTTTTGCACTCAGATCTAAGTCCCATGGCCCTCTATCAGAATCCAGAGTTTCAAGAAAATCAAAATTTCGACCCGAAAAAAAACGACAGTGGTACCACTGTACGTTTTTTTTTCGGGTCAAAATTTTGATTTTCTTGAAACTCTGGATTCTGATAGAGGGCCATGGGACTTAGATCTGAGTGCAAAAATGGAGGCTCAGACCCTTCCAGAGCTGAGATATTGAGATTTCACGTAGCATTTATTAAATGCTACGTCAAATCTCAATATCTCAGTCTTGGAGAAGGGTCTAGAGCCTCCCATTTCTCGCACTACAGCCATTAAGTCCCATGGGGCCCTCTATCAGAATCCAGGAGTTTCAAGAAAATCAATCTGAGAAACCAGTGTACCCCTTACGTTTTTTTTTTGGGTCAAAATTTTGATTTTCTTGAAACTCTGGATTCTGATAGAGGGCCATGTGACTTAGATCTGAGTGCAAAACTGGAGGCTCTACACCTTCCAGAGCTGAGATATTGAGATCTCACTTAGCATTTATGCCATTGTAAATATCTCAATATTCTCAGCTCTGTATGCCATTATAAATATCTGCAAAATATCTCAGCTCTGCAAGGGTCTAGAGCCTCCATTTTTGCACTCAGATCTAAGTCCATGGCCCTCTATCAGAATCCAGAGTTTCAAGAAAATCAAAATTCTGATCCTTAAAAAAAAAAACGTCAGTGGTACCCCTGTACTGTTTTTTTTTGGGTCAAAATTTTGATTTTCTTGAAACTCTGGATTCTGATAGAGGGCCATGTGACTTAGATCTGAGTGCAAAAATGGAAGGCTCTACACCTTTCATAGCTGACAGATATTGAGATCTCATTAGCATTTATGTTTTTTTTTTTGGGTCAAAATTTTGATTTTCTTGAAACTCTGGATTCTGATAGAGGGCCATGTGACTTAGATCTGAGTGCAAAAATGGAGGCTCTAGACCCTTCCGAGAGCTGAGATATTTAGATATTTATAATGGCATACAGAGCTGAGATATTGAGATATTTACAATGGCATAAATGCTACGTGAAATCTCAATATCTCAGCTCTGGAAGGGTCTAGAGCCTCCATTTTTGCACTCAGATCTAAGTCCCATGGCCCTCTATCAGAATCCAGAGTTTCAAGAAAATCAAAATTTTGACCCGAAAAAAAAACGACAGTGGTACCCCTTACGTTTTTTTTTTTCGGGTCAAAATTTTGATTTTCTTGAAACTCTGGATTCTGATAGAGGGCCATGTGACTAGATCTGAGTGCAAAAATGGAGGCTCTAGACCCTTCCAGAGCTGAGATATTTAGATATTTATAATGGCATACAGAGCTGAGATATTGAGATATTTACAATGGCATAAATGCTACTGTGAAATCTCAATATCTCAGCTCTGGAAGGGTCTAGAGCCTCCATTTTTGCACTCAGATCTAAGTCCCATGGCCCTCTATCAGAATCCAGAGTTTCAAGAAAATCAAAACTCTGACCTCGAAAAAAAAACGACAGTGGTACCCCTTACGTTTTTTTTTTCGGGTCAAAATTTTGATTTTCTTGAAACTCTGGATTCTGATAGAGGGCCATGGGACTTAGATCTGAGTGCAAAATGGAGGCTCTAGACCCTTCCAGAGCTGAGATATTTAGATATTTATAATGGCATACAGAGCTGAGATATTGAGATATTTACAATGGCATAAAAATGCTACGTGAAATCTCAATATCTCAGCTCTGGAAGGGTCTAGAGCCTCCATTTTTGCACTCAGATCTAAGTCCCATGGCCCTCTATCAGAATCCAGAGTTTCAAGAAAATCAAAATTTCGACCCCGAAAAAAAACGACAGTGGTACCCCTTACGTTTTTTTTTCGGGTCAAAATTTTGATTTTCTTGAAACTCTGGATTCTGATAGAGGGCCATGGGACTTAGATCTGAGTGCAAAAATGGAGGCTCTAGACCCTTCCAGAGCTGAGATATTTAGATATTTATAATGGCATACAGAGCTGAGATATTGAGATATTTACAATGGCATAAATGCTACGTGAAATCTCAATATCTCAGCTCTGGAAGGGTCTAGAGCCTCCATTTTTGCACTCAGATCTAAGTCCCATGGCCCTCTATCAGAATCCAGAGTTTCAAGAAAATCAAAATTTTGACCTCGAAAAAAAAACGACAGTGGTACCCCTTACGTTTTTTTTCGGGTCAAAATTTTGATTTTCTTGAAACTCTGGATTCTGATAGAGGGCCATGGGACTTAGACCTGAGTGCAAAAATGGAGGCTCTAGACCCTTCCAGAGCTGAGATATTTAGATATTTATAATGGCATATAGCTGCTAGATATTGAGATATTTACAATGGCATAAATGCTACGTGAAATCTCAATATCTCAGCTCTGGAAAGGGTCTAGAGCCTCCATTTTTGCACTCAGATCTAAGTCCCATGGCCCTCTATCAGAATCCAGAGTTTCAAGAAAATCTAAATTTTGACCTCGAAAAAAAACGACAGTGGTACCCCTTACGTTTTTTTTTTCGGGTCAAAATTTTGATTTTCTTGAAACTCTGGATTCCTGATAGAGGGCCATGGGACTTAGATCTGAGTGCAAAAATGGAGGCTCTAGACCCTTCCAGAGCTGAGATATTTAGATATTTATAATGGCATACAGAGCTGAGATATTGAGATATTTACAATGGCATAAATGCTACGTGAGATCTCAATATCTCAGCTCTGGAAGGGTCTAGAGCCTCCATTTTTGCACTCAGATCTAAGTCCCATGGCCCTCTATCAGAATCCAGAGTTTCAAGAAAATCAAAATTTTGACCCGAAAAAAAAACGACAGTGGTACCCCTTACGTTTTTTTTTTTTCGGGTCAAAATTTTGATTTCTCTTGAAACTCTGGATTCTGATAGAGGGCCATGGGACTTAGATCTGAGTGCAAAAATGGAGGCTCTAGACCCTTCCAGAGCTGAGATATTGAGATATTTATGATAGCATTTACAGCCAGCTGTAGATATCTCGAGATATTTACAACTGGCATGAATGCCATCGTGAATATCTCAATATCTCAGCTCTGGAAGGGTCTAGAGCCTCCATTTTTGCACTCAGATCTAAGTCCCATGGCCCTCTATCAGAATCCAGAGTTTCAAGAAAATCAAAACTTTGACCTCGAAAAAAAACATCAGTGGTACCCCTTACGTTTTTTTTTTCGGGTCTAAAATTTTGATTTTCTTGAAACTCTGGATTCTGATAGAGGGCCATGGGACTTAGATCTGAGTGCAAAAATGGAGGCTCTAGACCCTTCCAGAGCTGAGATATTTGAGATATTTATAATGGCATATAGCAGCTGAGATATTGAGATATTTACAATGGCATAAATGCTACGTGAGATCTCAATATCTCAGCTCTGGAAGGGTCTAGAGCCTCCATTTTTGCACTCAGATCTAAGTCACATGGCCCTCTATCAGAATCCAGAGTTTCAAGAAAATCAAAATTTCTGACCCGAAAAAAAACGACAGTGGTACCCCTGTACGTTTTTTTTTCGGGTCAAAATTTTGATTTTCTTGAAACTCTGGATTCTGATAGAGGGCCATGGGACTTAGATCTGAGTGCAAAAATGGAGGCTCTAGACCCTTCCAGAGCTGAGATATTTAGATATTTATAATGGCATACAGAGCTGAGATATTGAGATATTTACAATGGCATAAATGCTACGTGAAATCTCAATATCTCAGCTCTGGAAGGGTCTAGAGCCTCCATTTTTGCACTCAGATCTAAGTCACATGGCCCTCTATCAGAATCCAGAGTTTCAAGAAAATCAAATTTTGACCCGAAAAAAAAACGACAGTGGTACCCCTTACGTTTTTTTTGGGTCAAAATTTTGATTTTCTTGAAACTCTGGATTCTGATAGAGGGCCATGGGACTTAGATCTGAGTGCAAAAATGGAGGCTCTAGACCCTTCCAGAGCTGAGATATTGAGATATTCATGATGGCATTTATGCCATTGTAAATATCTCAATATCTACAGCTGGCATGTATGCCATTATGAAATATCTCAATATCTCAGCTCTGGAAGGGTCTAGAGCCTCCATTTTTGCACTCAGATTAAGTCACATGGCCCTCTATCAGAATCCAGAGTTTCAAGAAAATCAAAATTTTGACCTCGAAAAAAAACGACAGTGGTACCCCTTACGTTTTTTTTTCGGGTCAAAATTTTGATTTTCTTGAAACTCTGGATTCTGATAGAGGGCCATGGGACTTAGATCTGAGTGCAAAAATGGAGGCTCTAGACCCTTCCAGAGCTGAGATATTTAGATATTTATAATGGCATACAGAGCTGAGATATTGAGATATTTACAATGGCATAAATGCTACGTGAAATCTCAATATCTCAGCTCTGGAAGGGTCTAGAGCCTCCATTTTTGCACTCAGATCTAAGTCACATGGCCCTCTATCAGAATCCAGAGTTTCAAGAAAATCAAAATTTTGACCTCGAAAAAAAAACGACAGTGGTACCCCTTACGTTTTTTTTTCGGGTCAAAATTTTGATTTTCTTGAAACTCTGGATTCCTGATAGAGGGCCATGGGACTTAGATCTGAGTGCAAAATGGAGGCTCTAGACCCTTCCAGAGCTGAGATATTTAGATATTTATAATGGCATACAGAGCTGAGATATTGAGATATTTACAATGGCATAAATGCTACGTGAAATCTCAATATCTCAGCTCTGGAAGGGTCTAGAGCCTCCATTTTTGCACTCAGATCTAAGTCACATGGCCCTCTATCAGAATCCAGAGTTTCAAGAAAATCAAAATTTTGACCTCAAAAAAAAACGACAGTGGTACCCCTGTACGTTTTTTTTTCGGGTCAAAATTTTGATTTTCTTGAAACTCTGGATTCTGATAGAGGGCCATGGGACTTAGATCTGAGTGCAAAAATGGAGGCTCTAGACCCTTCCAGAGCTGAGATATTTAGATATTTATAATGGCATACAGAGCTGAGATATTGAGATATTTACAATGGCATAAATGCTACGTGAAATCTCAATATCTCAGCTCTGGAAGGGTCTAGAGCCTCCATTTTTGCACTCAGATCTAAGTCACATGGCCCTCTATCAGAATCCAGAGTTTCAAGAAAATCAAAATTTTCACCTCGAAAAAAAACGACAGTGGTACCCCTTACGTTTTTTTTTTTCGGGTCAAAATTTTGATTTTCTTGAAACTCTGGATTCTGATAGAGGGCCATGGGACTTAGATCTGAGTGCAAAAATGGAGGCTCTAGACCCTTCCAGAGCTGAGATATTTAGATATTTATAATGGCATACAGAGCTGAGATATTGAGATATTTACAATGGCATAAATGCTACGTGAAATCTCAATATCTCAGCTCTGGAAGGGTCTAGAGCCTCCATTTTTGCACTCAGATCTAAGTCACATGGCCCTCTATCAGAATCCAGAGTTTCAAGAAAATCAAAATTTTGACCCGAAAAAAAAACGACAGTGGTACCCCTTACGTTTTTTTTTCGGGTCAAAATTTTGATTTTCTTGAAACTCTGGATTCTGATAGAGGGCCATGGGACTTAGATCTGAGTGCAAAAATGGAGGCTCTAGACCCTTCCAGAGCTGAGATATTTAGATATTTATAATGGCATACAGAGCTGAGATATTGAGATATTTACAATGGCATAAATGCTACGTGAAATCTCAATATCTCAGCTCTGGAAGGGTCTAGAGCCTCCATTTTTGCACTCAGATCTAAGTCACATGGCCCTCTATCAGAATCCAGAGTTTCAAGAAAATCAAAATTTCTGACCTCGAAAAAAACGACAGTGGTACCCCTTACGTTTTTTTTTTGGGTCAAAATTTTGATTTTCTTGAAACTCTGGATTCTGATAGAGGGCCATGGGACTTAGATCTGAGTGCAAAAATGGAGGCTCTAGACCCTTCCAGAGCTGAGATATTTAGATATTTATAATGGCATATAGAGCTGAGATATTGAGATATTTACAATGGCATAAATGCTACGTGAAATCTCAATATCTCAGCTCTGGAAGGGTCTAGAGCCTCCATTTTTGCACTCAGATCTAAGTCACATGGCCCTCTATCAGAATCCAGAGTTTCAAGAAAATCAAAACTTTGACCCGAAAAAAAAAACGACAGTGGTACCCCTTACGTTTTTTTTTCGGGCTCAAAATTTTGATTTTCTTGAAACTCTGGATTCTGATAGAGGGCCATGGGACTTAGATCTGAGTGCAAAAATGGAGGCTCTAGACCCTTCCAGAGCTGAGATATTTAGATATTTATAATGGCATACAGAGCTGAGATATTGAGATATTTACAATGGCATAAATGCTATGTGAGATCTCAATATCTCAGCTCTGGAAGGGTCTAGAGCCTCCATTTTTGCACTCAGATCTAAGTCCCATGGCCCTCTATCAGAATCGAGAGTTTCAAGAAAATCAAAATTCTGACCTCTGAAAAAAAAACGACAGTGGTACCCCTTACGTTTTTTTTTCGGGTCTAAAATTTTGATTTTCTTGAAACTCTGGATTCTGATAGAGGGCCATGGGACTTAGATCTGAGTGCAAAATGGAGGCTCTAGACCCTTCCAGAGCTGAGATATTTAGATATTTATAATGGCATACAGAGCTGAGATATTGAGATATTTACAATGGCATAAATGCTACGTGAGATTCTCAATATCTCAGCTCTGGAAGGGTCTAGAGCCTCCATTTTTGCACTCAGATCTAAGTCACATGGCCCTCTATCAGAATCCAGAGTTTCAAGAAAATCAAAATTTTGACCCGAAAAAAAACGACAGTGATACCCCTTACGTTTTTTTTTTCGGGTCAAAATTTTGATTTTCTTGAAACTCTGGATTCTGATAGAGGGCCATGTGACTTAGATCTGAGTGCAAAAATGGAGGCTCAGACCCTTCAGAGCTGAGATATTGAGATTTCATGTAGCATTTATGCCATTGTAAATATCTCAATATCTCAGCTCTGTATGCCATTATAAATATCTCAATATCTCAGCTCTGGAAGGGTCTAGAGCCTCCATTTTTGCACTCAGATCTAAGTCACATGGCCCTCTATCAGAATCTCAGAGTTTCAAGAAAATCAAAATTCTGACCCGAAAAAAAAACGTACAGTGGTACCCCTTACGTTTTTTTTTTGGGTCAAAATTTTGATTTTCTTGAAACTCTGGATTCTGATAGAGGGCCATGGGACTTAGATCTGAGTGCAAAAATGGAGGCCTCAGACCCTTCCAGAGCTGAGATATTTAGATATTTATAATGGCATACAGAGCTGAGATATTGAGATATTTACAATGGCATAAATGCTACGTGAAATCTCAATATCTCAGCTCTGGAAGGGTCTAGAGCCTCCATTTTTGCACTCAGATCTAAGTCACATGGCCCTCTATCAGAATCCAGAGTTTCAAGAAAATCAAAATTTTGACCCGAAAAAAAAACGACAGTGGTACCCCTTACGTTTTTTTTTTTCGGGTCAAAATTTTGATTTTCTTGAAACTCTGGATTCTGATAGAGGGCCATGGGACTTAGATCTGAGTGCAAAAATGGAGGCTCTAGACCCTTCCAGAGCTGAGATATTTAGATATTTATAATGGCATACAGAGCTGAGATATTGAGATATTTACAATGGCATAAATGCTACGTGAAATCTCAATATCTCAGCTCTGGAAGGGTCTAGAGCCTCCATTTTTGCACTCAGATCTAAGTCACATGGCCCTCTATCAGAATCCAGAGTTTCAAGAAAATCAAAACTCTCACCCGAAAAAAAAACGTACAGTGGTACCCCTTACGTTTTTTTTTCGGGTCAAAATTTTGATTTTCTTGAAACTCTGGATTCTGATAGAGGGCCATGGGACTTAGATCTGAGTGCAAAAATGGAGGCTCTAGACCCTTCCAGAGCTGAGATATTTAGATATTTATAATGGCATACAGAGCTGAGATATTGAGATATTTACAATGGCATAAATGCTACGTGAGATCTCAATATCTCAGCTCTGGAAGGGTCTAGAGCCTCCATTTTTGCACTCAGATCTAAGTCACATGGCCCTCTATCAGAATCCAGAGTTTCAAGAAAATCAAAATTTCTGACCCGAAAAAAAAAACGACAGTGGTACCCACTGTCGTTTTTTTTTCGGGTCAAAATTTTGATTTTCTTGAAACTCTGGATTCTGATAGAGGGCCATGGGACTTAGATCTGAGTGCAAAAATGGAGGCTCTAGACCCTTCCAGAGCTGAGATATTGAGATTTCACGTAGCATTTATGCCATTGTAAATATCTCAATATCTCAGCTCTGTATGCCATTATAAATATCTAAATATCTCAGCTCTGGAAGGGTCTAGAGCCTCCATTTTTGCACTCAGATCTAAGTCCCATGGCCCTCTATCAGAATCCAGAGTTTCAAGAAAATCAAAATTTTGACTCCGAAAAAAAAACGACAGTGGTACCCCTTACGTTTTTTTTTCCGGGTCAAAATTTTGATTTTCTTGAAACTCTGGATTCTGATAGAGGGCCATGGGACTTAGATCTGAGTGCAAAAATGGAGGCTCTAGACCCTTCCAGAGCTGAGATATTTAGATATTTATAATGGCATACAGAGCTGAGATATTGAGATATTTACAATGGCATAAATGCTACGTGAAATCTCAATATCTCAGCTCTGGAAGGGTCTAGAGCCTCCATTTTTGCACTCAGATCTAAGTCACATGGCCCTCTATCAGAATCCAGAGTTTCAAGAAAATCAAAATTTTGACCCGAAAAAAAAACGTAAGGGGTACCACTGTCGTTTTTTTTTCGGGTCAAAATTTTGATTTTCTTGAAACTTGGATTCTGATAGAGGGCCATGTGACTTAGATCTGAGTGCAAAAATGGAGGCTCTAGACCCTTCCAGAGCTGAGATATTGAGATTTCACGTAGCATTTATGCCATCTAAATATCTCAATATCTCAGCTCTGTATGCCATTATAAATATCTAAATATCTCAGCTCTGGAAGGGTCTAGAGCCTCCATTTTTGCACTCAGATCTAAGTCCCATGGCCCTCTATCAGAATCCAGAGTTTCAAGAAAATCAAAATTTTGACCCGAAAAAAAAAACGTACAGTGGTACCCCTGTACGTTTTTTTTTTTGGGTCAAAATTTTGATTTTCTTGAAACTCTGGATTCCTATAGAGGGCCATGGGACTTAGATCTGAGTGCAAAAATGGAGGCTCTAGACCCTTCCAGAGCTGAGATATTTAGATATTTATAATGGCATATAGCTGAGATATTGAGATATTTACAATGGCATAAATGCTACGTGAAATCTCAATATCTCAGCTCTGGAAGGGTCTAGAGCCTCCATTTTTGCACTCAGATCTAAGTCACATGGCCCTCTATCAGAATCCAGAGTTTCAAGAAAATCAAAATTTTGACCCGAAAAAAAACGAAGTGGTACCACTGTCGTTTTTTTTTCGGGTCAAAATTTTGATTTTCTTGAAACTCTGGATTCTGATAGA
Source organism: Hybognathus amarus (assembly GCA_030378365.1). Classification (NCBI taxonomy): domain Eukaryota; kingdom Metazoa; phylum Chordata; class Actinopteri; order Cypriniformes; family Leuciscidae; genus Hybognathus; species Hybognathus amarus. The sequence continues at coordinate 319,878 of JAQIUQ010001632.1, read as the reverse complement.
GGGCCATGTGACTTAGATCTGAGTGCAAAAATGGAGGCTCTACACCTTCCAGAGCTGAGATATTGAGATTTCACGTAGCATTTATGCCATTGTAAATATCTCAATACTCAGCTCTGTATGCCATTATAAATATCTAAATATCTCAGCTCTGGAAGGGTCTAGAGCCTCCATTTTTGCACTCAGATCTAAGTCCCATGGCCCTCTATCAGAATCCAGAGTTTCAAGAAAATCAAAATTTTGACCCGAAAAAAAATACGTAAGGGGTACCACTGTCGTTTTTTTTTCGGGTCAAAATTTTGATTTTCTTGAAACTCTGGATTCTGATAGAGGGCCATGTGACTTAGATCTGAGTGCAAAAATGGAGGCTCTAGACCCTTCCAGAGCTGAGATATTGAGATTTCACGTAGCATTTATGCCATTGTAAATATCTCAATATCTCAGCTTGTATGCCATTATAAATATCTCAATATCTCAGCTCTGGAAGGGTCTAGAGCCTCCATTTTTGCACTCAGATCTAAGTCACATGGCCCTCTATCAGAATCCAGAGTTTCAAGAAAATCAAAACTTTGACCCGAAAAAAAAACGTACAGTGGTACCACTGTACGTTTTTTTTTTCGGGTCAAAATTTTGATTTTCTTGAAACTCTGGATTCTGATAGAGGGCCATGGGACTTAGATCTGAGTGCAAAAATGGAGGCTCTAGACCCTTCCAGAGCTGAGATATTTAGATATTTATAATGGCATACAGAGCTGAGATATTGAGATATTTACAATGGCATAAATGCTACGTGAAATCTCAATATCTCAGCTCTGGAAGGGTCTAGAGCCTCCATTTTTGCACTCAGATCTAAGTCCCATGGCCCTCTATCAGAATCCAGAGTTTCAAGAAAATCAAAATTTTGACCCCGAAAAAAAACGACAGTGGTACCCCTTACGTTTTTTTTTCGGGTCAAAATTTTGATTTTCTTGAAACTCTGGATTCTGATAGAGGGCCATGGGACTTAGATCTGAGTGCAAAATGGAGGCTCTAGACCCTTCCAGAGCTGAGATATTTATATTTATAATGGCATACAGAGCTGAGATATTGAGATATTTACAATGGCATAAATGCTACGTGAAATCTCAATATCTCAGCTCTGGAAGGGTCTAGAGCCTCCATTTTTGCACTCAGATCTAAGTCCCATGGCCCTCTATCAGAATCCAGAGTTTCAAGAAAATCAAAATTTCTACCCGAAAAAAAAACGAAGGGGTACCACTGTACGTTTTTTTTTCGGGTCAAAATTTTGATTTTCTTGAAACTCTGGATTCTGATAGAAGGCCATGTGACTTACATCTGAGTGCAAAAATGGAGGCTCTAGACCCTTCCAGAGCTGAGATATTGAGATTTCACGTAGCATTTATGCCATTGTAAATATCTCAATATCTCAGCTCTGTATGCCATTATAAATATCTAAATATCTCAGCTCTGGAAGGGTCTAGAGCCTCCATTTTTGCACTCAGATCTAAGTCCCATGGCCCTCTATCAGAATCCAGAGTTTCAAGAAAATCAAAACTTCTGACCTCGAAAAAAAAACGACAGTGGTACCCCTTACGTTTTTTTTTTCGGGTCAAAATTTTGATTTTCTTGAAACTCTGGATTCTGATAGAGGGCCATGGGACTTAGATCTGAGTGCAAAAATGGAGGCTCTAGACCCTTCCAGAGCTGAGATATTTAGATATTTATAATGGCATACAGAGCTGAGATATTGAGATATTTACAATGGCATAAATGCTACGTGAAATCTCAATATCTCAGCTCTGGAAGGGTCTAGAGCCTCCATTTTTGCACTTAGATCTAAAGTCACATGGCCCTCTATCAGAATCCAGAGTTTCAAGAAAATCAAAATTTTGACCCGAAAAAAAACTAAGGGGTACCCCTGTACGTTTTTTTTCGGGTCAAAATTTTGATTTCTCTTGAAACTCTGGATTCTGATAGAGGGCCATGTGACTTAGATCTGAGTGCAAAAATGGAGGCTCTAGACCCTTCCAGAGCTGAGATATTGAGATTTCACGATAGCATTTATGCCATTGTAAATATCTCTAATATCTCAGCTCTGTATGCCATTATAAATATCTCAAATATCTCAGCTCTGGGAAGGGTCTAGAGCCTCCATTTTTGCACTCAGATCTAAGTCCCATGGCCCTCTATCAGAATCCAGAGTTTCAAGAAAATCAAAATTTTGACCCGAAAAAAAAAACGAAGGGGTACCACTGTCGTTTTTTTTTTCGGGTCAAAATTTTGATTTTCTTGAAATCTCTGGATTTCTGATAGAGGGCCATGGGACTTAGATCTGAGTGCAAAAATGGAGGCTCTAGACCCTTCCAGAGCTGAGATATTTAGATATTTATAATGGCATACAGAGCTGAGATATTGAGATATTTACAATGGCATAAATGCTACGTGAAATTCTCAATATCTCAGCTCTGGAAGGGTCTAGAGCCTCCATTTTTGCACTTAGATCTAAGTCACATGGCCCTCTATCAGAATCCAGAGTTTCAAGAAAATCAAACTTTTCACCTCTGAAAAAAAACGACAGGGGTACCACTGTCGTTTTTTTTTTCGGGTCAAAATTTTGATTTTCTTGAAACTCTGGGATTCTGATAGAGGGCCATGGGACTTAGATCTGAGTGCAAAAATGGAGGCTCTAGACCTTTCCAGAGCTGAGATATTGAGATATTTACGTGGCATCATGGCATTGTAAATATCTCAATATTCGAGCTCTGTATGCCATTATAAATATCTAAATATCTCAGCTCTGTGGAAGGGTCTAGAGCCTCCATTCTTCTGACTGCAGATCTTAAGTCCCCATGGCCCTCTATCAGAATCCAGAGTTCAGAAAATCAAAATTTCTGACCCGCAAAAAAAACGAAGTGGTACCCCTTACGTTTTTTTTTCGGGTCAAAATTTTGATTTTTCTTGAAACTCTGGATTCTGATAGAGGGCCATGGGACTTAGATCTGAGTGCAAAAATGGAGGCTCTAGACCCTTCCAGAGCTGAGATATTTAGATATTTATAATGGCATACAGAGCTGAGATATTGAGATATTTACAATGGCATAAATGCTACGTGAAATCTCAATATCTCAGCTCTGGAAGGGTCTAGAGCCTTCATTTTTGCACTCAGATCTAAGTCCATGGCCCTCTATCAGAATCCAGAGTTTCAAGAAAATCAAAATTTTGACCTCGAAAAAAAATCAAGGGGTACCACTTACGTTTTTTTTCTGGGTCAAAATTTTGATTTTCTTGAAACTCTGGATTCTGATAGAGGGCCATGGGACTTAGATCTGAGTGCAAAATGGAGGCTCAGACCCTTCCAGAGCTGAGATATTTAGATATTTATAATGGCATACAGAGCTGAGATATTGAGATATTTACAATGGCATAAATGCTACGTGAAATCTCAATATCTCAGCTCTGGAAGGGTCTAGAGCCTCCATTTTTGCACTCAGATTTAAGTCCCATGGCCCTCTATCAGAATCCAGAGTTTCAAGAAAATCAAAATTTCTACCTGAAAAAAAAACGTAAGGGGTACCACTGTACGTTTTTTTTTGGGTCAAAATTTTGATTTTCTTGAAACTCTGGATTCTGATAGAGGGCCATGGGACTTAGATCTGAGTGCAAAATGGAGGCTCTAGACCCTTCCAGAGCTGAGATATTGAGATATTCACGTAGCATTTATGCCATTGTAAATATCTCAGATATTCTCAGCTCTGAATGCCATTATAAATATCTAAATATCTCAGCTCTGGAAGGGTCTAGAGCCTCCATTTTTGCACTCAGATCTAAGTCCCATGGCCCTCTATCAGAATCCAGAGTTTCAAGAAAATCAAAATTTTGACCCGAAAAAAAAACGACAGTGGTACCCCTTACGTTTTTTTTCCGGGTCAAAATTTTGATTTTCTTGAAACTCTGGATTCTGATAGAGGGCCATGGGACTTAGATCTGAGTGCAAAAATGGAGGCTCTAGACCCTTCCAGAGCTGAGATATTTAGATATTTATAATGGCATACAGAGCTGAGATATTGAGATATTTACAATGGCATAAATGCTACGTGAAATCTCAATATCTCAGCTCTGGAAGGGTCTAGAGCCTCCATTTTTGCACTCAGATCTAAGTCCCATGGCCCTCTATCAGAATCCAGAGTTTCAAGAAAATCAAAATCTTTGACCCGAAAAAAAAACGTAAGGGGTACCACTTACGTTTTTCTTTCGGGTCAAAATTTAGATTTTCTCTGAAACTCTGGATTCTGATAGAGGGCCATGGGACTTAGATCTGAGTGCAAAAATGGAGGCTCTAGACCTTCAGAGCTGAGATATTGAGATTTCACGTAGCATTTATGCCATTGTAAATATCTCAATATCTCAGCTCTGTATGCCATTATAAATATCGAAATATCTCAGCTCTGGAAGGGTCTAGAGCCTCCATTTTTGGCACTTAGATTAAGTCCCATGGCCCTCTATCAGAATCCAGAGTTTCAAGAAAATCAAAATTTTGACCTCGAAAAAAACGAACAGTGGTACCCCTTACGTTTTTTTCGGGTCAAAATTTTGATTTTCTTGAAACTCTGGATTCTGATAGAGGGCCATGGGACTTAGATCTGAGTGCAAAATGGAGGCTCTAGACCCTTCCAGAGCTGAGATATTTAGAATATTGATAATGGCATACAGAGCTGAGATATTGAGATATTTACAATGGCATAAATGCTACGTGAAATCTCAATATCTCAGCTCTGGAAGGGTCTAGAGCCTCCATTTTTGCACTCAGATCTAAGTCACATGGCCCTCTATCAGAATCCAGAGTTTCAAGAAAATCAAAATTTTGACCCGAAAAAAAACGACAGTGGTACCCCTTACGTTTTTTTTTGGGTCAAAATTTTGATTTTCTTGAAACTCTGGATTCTGATAGAGGGCCATGGGACTTAGATCTGAGTGCAAAAATGGAGGCTCTAGACCCTTCCAGAGCTGAGATATTTAGATATTTATAATGGCATATAGAGCTGAGATATTGAGATATTTACAATGGCATAAATGCTACGTGAAATCTCAATATCTCAGCTCTGGAAGGGTCTAGAGCCTCCATTTTTGCACTCAGATCTAAGTCCCATGGCCCTCTATCAGAATCTCAGAGTTTCAAGAAAATCAAACTTCTGACCCGAAAAAAAACGACAGTGGTACCCTTACGTTTTTTTTCGGGTTAAAATTTTGATTTTCTTGAAACTCTGGATTCTGATAGAGGGCCATGTGACTTAGATCTGAGTGCAAAAATGGAGGCTCAGACCCTTCCAGAGCTGAGATATTCACATTATCATGCCATCTAAACATCTAAATAACTCAGCTCTACCATTATAAAAACTAAAATACTCAGCTCTGAAAGGGTCAGACTCAATTTTTGCACAAAATTTCTGACCCGAAAAAAAACGTAAGGGGTACCACTGTCGTTTTTTTTTTGGGTCAAAATTTTGATTTTCTCTGAAACTCTGGATTCTGATAGAGGGCCATGTGACTTAGATCTGAGTGCAAAAATGGAGGCTCACACCTTCCAGAGCTGAGATATTGAGATTTCACGTAGCATTTATGCCATTGTAAATATCTCAATATCTCAGCTCTGTATGCCATTATAAATATCTAAATATCTCAGCTCTGGAAGGGTCTAGAGCCTCCATTTTTGCACTCAGATCTAAAGTCACATGGCCCTCTATCAGAATCCAGAGTTTCAAGAAAATCAAAATTTTGACCCGAAAAAAAACGACAGTGGTACCCCTGTACGTTTTTTTTTTCGGGTCAAAATTTTGATTTTCTTGAAACTCTGGATTCTGATAGAGGGCCATGGGACTTAGATCTGAGTGCAAAAATGGAGGCTCTAGACCCTTCCAGAGCTGAGATATTTAGATATTTATAATGGCATACAGAGCTGAGATATTGAGATATTTACAATGGCATAAATGCTACGTGAAATCTCAATATCTCAGCTCTGGAAGGGTCTAGAGCCTCCATTTTTGCACTCAGATCTAAGTCACATGGCCCTCTATCAGAATCCAGAGTTTCAAGAAAATCAAAATTTTGACCCGAAAAAAAAACGTAAGGGGTACCACTGTCGTTTTTTTTTCGGGTCAAAATTTTGATTTTCTTGAAACTCTGGATTCTGATAGAGGGCCATGGGACTTAGATCTGAGTGCAAAAATGGAGGCTCTCAACACCTTCCAGAGCTGAGATATTGAGATTTCACGTAGCATTTATGCCATTGTAAATATCTCAATATCTCAGCTCTGTATGCCATTATAAATATCTAAATATCTCAGCTCTGGAAGGGTCTAGAGCCTCCATTTTTGCACTCAGATTAAAGTCCCATGGCCCTCTATCAGAATCCAGAGTTTCAAGAAAATCAAAATTTTGACCCGAAAAAAAAACGACAGTGGTACCCCTTACGTTTTTTTTTCGGGTCAAAATTTTGATTTTCTTGAAACTCTGGATTCTGATAGAGGGCCATGGGACTTAGATCTGAGTGCAAAAATGGAGGCTCTAGACCCTTCCAGAGCTGAGATATTTAGAATATTTATAATGGCATACAGAGCTGAGATATTGAGATATTTACAATGGCATAAATGCTACGTGAAATCTCAATATCTCAGCTCTGGAAGGGTCTAGAGCCTCCATTTTTGCACTCAGATCTAAGTCACATGGCCCTCTATCAGAATCTCAGAGTTTCAAGAAAATCAAAATTTTGACCCGAAAAAAAAAACGATAGGGGTACCACTGTACGTTTTTTTTTTCGGGTCAAAATTTTGATTTTCTTAAAACTCTGGATTCTGATAGAGGGCCATGTGACTTAGATCTGAGTGCAAAAATGGAGGCTCTAGACCCTTCCAGAGCTGAGATATTGAGATTTCACGTAGCATTTATGCCATTGATAAATATCTCAATATCTCAGCTCTGTATGCCATTATAAATATCTAAATACTCAGCTCTGGGAAGGGTCTAGAGCCTCCATTTTTGCACTCAGATCTAAGTCACATGGCCCTCTATCAGAATCCAGAGTTTCAAGAAAATCAAAATTTCGACCTCGAAAAAAAAACGACAGTGGTACCCCTTACGTTTTTTTTCGGGTCAAAATTTTGATTTTCTTGAAACTCTGGATTCTGATAGAGGGCCATGTGGACTCAGATCTGAGTGCAAAAATGGAGGCTCTAGACCCTTCCAGAGCTGAGATATTTAGATATTTATAATGGCATATAGCTGAGATATTGAGATATTTACAATGGCATAAATGCTACGTGAAATCTCAATATCTCAGCTCTGGAAGGGTCTAGAGCCTCCATTTTTGCACTCAGATCTAAGTCCCATGGCCCTCTATACCCGAAAAAAAACGACAGTGGTACCCCTTACGTTTTTTTTTTGGGTCAAAATTTTGATTTTCTTGAAACTCTGGATTCTGATAGAGGGCCATGGGACTTAGATCTGAGTGCAAAAATGGAGGCTCTCAGACCCTTCCAGAGCTGAGATATTTAGATATTTATAATGGCATACAGAGCTGAGATATTGAGATATTTACAATGGCATAAATGCTACTGTGAAATCTCAATATCTCAGCTCTGGAAGGGTCTAGAGCCTCCATTTTTGCACTCAGATCTAAAGTCCCATGGCCCTCTATCAGAATCCAGAGTTTCAAGAAAATCAAAATTTCTACCCGAAAAAAAACGAAAGTGGTACCCCTGTACGTTTTTTTTTCGGGTCAAAATTTTGATTTTCTTGAAACTCTGGATTCTGATAGAGGGCCATGTGACTTAGATCTGAGTGCAAAAATGGAGGCTCTAGACCCTTCCAGAGCTGAGATATTTAGATATTTATAATGGCATACAGAGCTGAAGATATTGAGATATTTACAATGGCATAAATGCTACGTGAAATCTCAATATCTCAGCTCTGGAAGGGTCTAGAGCCTCCATTTCTGCACTCAGATCTAAGTCACATGGCCCTCTATCAGAATCCAGAGTTTCAAGAAAATCAAAATTCTACCCTAAAAAAAAACGACAGTGGTACCACTTACGTTTTTTTTTTCCGGGTCAAAATTTTGATTTTCTTGAAACTCTGGATTCTGATAGAGGGCCATGGGACTTAGATCTGAGTGCAAAAATGGAGGCTCTAGACCCTTCCAGAGCTGAGATATTTAGATATTTATAATGGCATACAGAGCTGAGATATTGAGATATTTACAATGGCATAAATGCTACGTGAAATCTCAATATCTCAGCTCTGGAAGGGTCTAGAGCCTCCATTTTTGCACTCAGATCTAAGTCCCATGGCCCTCTATCAGAATCCAGAGTTTCAAGAAAATCAAAATTTTGACCCTGAAAAAAAAACGTACAGGGGTACCACTGTACGTTTTTTTTCGGGTCAAAATTTTGATTTTTCTTGAAACTCTGGATTCCTAATAGAGGGCCATGGGACTTAGATCTGAGTGGCTCTGGAAGGGCTCTAGAGCCTCCATTTTTGCACTCAGATCTAAGTCCCATGGCCCTCTATCAGAATCCAGAGTTTCAAGAAAATCAAAATTTTGACCCGAAAAGAAAACGACAGTGGTACCCCTTACGTTTTTTTTTCGGGTCAAAAATTTTGATTTTCTTGAAACTCTGGATTCTGATAGAGGGCCATGGGACTTAAATCTGAGTGCAAAAATGGAGGCTCTAAACCCTTCCAGAGCTGAGATATTTAGATTTCATGTGGCATACATGGCACTATTGTTAGATATCTACAATATCTCAGCATCTGTATGCCATTATGAAATATCTAAATATCTCAGGCTCTGGGAAGGGTCTAGAGCCTCCATTTTTGCACTCAGATCTAAGTCCCATGGCCCTCTATCAGAATCCAGAGTTTCAAGAAAAGTAAAATTTTGACCCAAAAAAAAACAGTGAGGACGTACACTGATTTTTTTTGGGTCAAAATTTTGATTCTCTTGAAACTCTGGAATTCTCTCAGTATTAAGTCCCACTGGCCCTCTATTTAAGAATCCAGAGTTTCAAGAAAAACAAAAATTTTGACCCGAAAAAAAAACGTACAGGGGTAACCCCTGCACGTTTTTTTTTGGGTCAAAATTTTGATTTTCTTGAAACTCTGGATTCTGATAGAGGGCCATGGGACTTAGATCTGAGTGCAAAAATGGAGGCTCTAGACCCTTCCAGAGCTGAGATATTTAGATATTTATAATGGCATACAGAGCTGAGATATTGAGATATTTACAATGGCATAAATGCTACGCTGAAATCTCAATATCTCAGCTCTGGAAGGGTCTAGAGCCTCCATTTTTGCACTCAGATCTAAGTCACATGGCCCTCTATCAGAATCCAGAGTTTCAAGAAAATCAAAATTTTGACCCAAAAAAAAACGTAAGGGGTACCACTGTACGTTTTTTTTTTCGGGCTCAAAATTTTGATTTTCTTGAAACTCTGGATTCTGATAGAGGGCCATGGGACTTAGATCTGAGTGCAAAAATGGAGGCTCTAGACCCTTCCAGAGCTGAGATATTGAGATTTCACGTAGCATTTATGCCATTGTAAATATCTCAATATCTCAGCTCTGTATGCCATTATAAATATCTAAATATCTCAGCTCTGGAAGGGTCTAGAGCCTCCATTTTTGCACTCAGATCTAAGTCCCATGGCCCTCTATCAGAATCCAGAGTTTCAAGAAAATCAAAATTTTGACCCGAAAAAAAAAACGTACAGTGGTACCCCTTACGTTTTTTTTTGGGTCAAAATTTTGATTTTCTTGAAACTCTGGATTCTGATAGAGGGCCATGGGACTTAGATCTGAGTGCAAAAATGGAGGCTCTAGACCCTTCCAGAGCTGAGATATTGAGATATTTATGATAGCATTTATGCCATTGTAAATATCTCAGATATTTACAATGCTCATGTATGCCATTATAAATATCTAAATATCTCAGCTCTGGAAGGGTCTAGAGCCTCCATTTTTGCACTCAGATTTAAGTCCCATGGCCCTCTATCAGAATCCAGAGTTTCAAGAAAATCAAAATTTTGACCCGAAAAAAAACGTAAGTGGTACCACTGTCGTTTTTTTTTCGGGTCAAAATTTTGATTTTCTTGAAACTCTGGATTCTGATAGAGGGCCATGGGACTTAGATCTGAGTGCAAAAATGGAGGCTCTAGACCCTTCCAGAGCTGAGATATTTAGAATATTTATAATGGCATACAGAGCTGAGATATTGAGATATTTACAATGGCATAAATGCTACGTGAAATCTCAATATCTCAGCTCTGGAAGGGTCTAGAGCCTCCATTTTTGCACTCAGATCTAAGTCCCATGGCCCTCTATCAGAATCCAGAGTTTCAAGAAAATCAAAATTCTCACCCGAAAAAAAAACTACAGTGGTACCCCTTACGTTTTTTTTTTCGGGTCAAAATTTTGATTTTCTTGAAACTCTGGATTCTGATAGAGGGCCATGGGACTTAGATCTGAGTGCAAAAATGGAGGCTCTAGACCCTTCCAGAGCTGAGATATTTAGATATTTATAATGGCATACAGAGCTGAGATATTGAGATATTTACAATGGCATAAATGCTACGTGAGATCTCAATATCTCAGCTCTGGAAGGGTCTAGAGCCTCCATTTTTGCACTCAGATCTAAGTCACATGGCCCTCTATCAGAATCCAGAGTTTCAAGAAAATCAAAATTTTGACCCGAAAAAAAAACGACAGTGGTACCCCTTACGTTTTTTTTTTCGGGTCAAAATTTTGATTTTCTTGAAACTCTGGATTCTGATAGAGGGCCATGGGACTTAGATCTGAGTGCAAAAATGGAGGCTCTAGACCCTTCCAGAGCTGAGATATTTAGATATTTATAATGGCATACAGAGCTGAGATATTGAGATATTTACAATGGCATAAATGCTACGTGAAATCTCAATATCTCAGCTCTGGAAGGGTCTAGAGCCTCCATTTTTGCACTCAGATCTAAGTCCCATGGCCCTCTATCAGAATCCAGAGTTTCAAGAAAATCAAAATTTTGACCTCGAAAAAAAACGACAGTGGTACCCCTTACGTTTTTTTTTTGGGTCAAAATTTTGTATTTTCTTGAAACTCTGGATTCTGATAGAGGGCCATGGGACTTAGATCTGAGTGCAAAAATGGAGGCTCTAGACCCTTCCAGAGCTGAGATATTTAGATATTTATAATGGCATACAGAGCTGAGATATTGAGATATTTACAATGGCATAAATGCTACGTGAAATCTCAATATCTCAGCTCTGGAAGGGTCTAGAGCCTCCATTTTTGCACTCAGATCTAAGTCACATGGCCCTCTATCAGAATCCAGAGTTTCAAGAAAATCAAAATTTTGACCCGAAAAAAAAACGACAGTGGTACCCCTGTACGTTTTTTTTTCGGGTCAAAATTTTGATTTTCTTGAAACTCTGGATTCTGATAGAGGGCCATGGGACTTAGATCTGAGTGCAAAAATGGAGGCTCTAGACCCTTCCAGAGCTGAGATATTGAGATATTTATAATGGCATACAGAGCTGAAATATCTGAGATATTTACAATGGCATAAATGCTACTGTGAATATCTCAATATCTCAGCTCTGGAAGGGTCTAGAGCCTCCATTTTTGCACTCAGATCTAAGTCCCATGGCCCTCTATCAGAATCCAGAGTTTCAAGAAAATCAAAATTTTGACCCGAAAAAAAAACGACAGTGGTACCCCTGTACGTTTTTTTTGGGTCAAAATTTTGATTTTCTTGAAACTCTGGATTCTGATAGAGGGCCATGGGACTTAGATCTGAGTGCAAAAATGGAGGCTCTAGACCCTTCCAGAGCTGAGATATTGAGATTTCACGTAGCATTTATGCCATCGTAAATATCTCAATATCTCAGCTCTGTATGCCATTATAAATATCTAAATATCTCAGCTCCTGGAAGGGTCTAGAGCCTCCATTTTTGCACTCAGATCCAAGTCCCATGGCCCTCTATCAGAATCCAGGAGTTTCAAGAAAATCAAAATTCCGACCCGAAAAACGAACTTAAGCGGTACCCCTGTACGTTTTTTTTTTCGGGTCAAAATTTTGATTTTCTTGAAACTCTGGGATTCTGATAGAGGGCCAACCCCTTACGCTTTTTTTTTTTGGGTCAAAATTTAGATTTTCTTGAAACTCTGGATTCCTGAGAGAGGCCATGGGACTTAGATCTGAGTGCAAAAACGGAGGCTCTAGACCTTCCAGAGCTGAGATATTGAGATTTCACGTAGCATTTATGCCATTGGAGTAAATATCTCTAATATCTCAGCTCCTGTATGCCATTATAAATATCTAAATATCTCAGCTCTGGAAGGGTCTAGAGCCTCCATTTTTGCACTCGAGCTCAAAGTCACATGGCCCTCTATCAGAATCCAGAGTTTCAAGAAAATCAAAATTTTGACCCGAAAAAAAACCAAGGGGTACCACTGTCGTTTTTTTTTCTTGGGTCAAAATTTTGATTTTCTTGAAACTCTGGATTTGATAGAGGGCCATGTGACTGGATCTGAGTGCAAAAATGAGGCTCTAGACCCTTCCAGAGCCTAGATATTGAGATTTCACGTAGCATTTATGCCATTGTAAATATCTCAATATCTCAGCTCTGTATGCCATTATAAATATCTAAATATCTCAGCTCTGGAAGGGTCTTAGAGCCTCCATTTTTGCACTCAGATCTTAAGTCCCATGGCCCTCTATCAGAATCCAGAGTTTCAAGAAAATCAAAATTTCTGACTCTAAAAAAAAACGTAAGTGGTACCCCTGTACGTTTTTTTTTCGGGTCAAAATTTTGATTTTCTGAAACTCTGGATTCTGATAGAGGGCCATGGGACTTAGATCTGAGTGCAAAAATGGAGGCTCTAGACCCTTCCAGAGCTGAGATATTTAGATATTTATAATGGCATACAGAGCTGAGATATTGAGATATTTACAATGGCATAAATGCTACGTGAAATCTCAATATCTCAGCTCTGGAAGGGTCTAGAGCCTCCATTTTTGCACTCAGATCTAAGTCACATGGCCCTCTATCAGAATCCAGAGTTTCAAGAAAATCAAAATTTTGACCCGAAAAAAAAACGTAAGGGGTACCACTGTCGTTTTTTTTTCGGGTCAAAATTTTGATTTTCTTGAAACTCTGGATTCCTATAGAGGGCCATGTGACTTAGATCTGAGTGCAAAAATGGAGGCTCAGACCTTCCAGAGCTGAGATATTGAGATTTCACGTAGCATTTATGCCATCTAAATATCTCAATATCTCAGCTCTGTATGCCATTATAAATATCTAAATATCTCAGCTCTGGAAGGGTCTAGAGCCTCCATTTTTGCACTCAGATCTAAGTCCCATGGCCCTCTATCAGAATCCAGAGTTTCAAGAAAATCAAAAATTTCTACCTGTAAAAAAAAAGGTTGGGTACCACTGTCGTTTTTTTTTTCGGGTCAAAGTTTTGATTTTCTTGAAGCTCTGGATCCCGCATAGAGGGCCATGTGACTTAGATCTGAGTGCAAAAATGGAGGCCTCTACACCCTTTCAGAGAGCTGAGATATTGAGATTTCACGTAGCATTTATGCCATTGTAAATATCTCAATATCTCAGCTCCTGTATGCCATTATAAATATCTAAAATATCTCAGCTCTGGAAAGGGTCTAGAGCCTCCATTTTTGCACTCGTTTTTTTTTTGGGTCTCAAAATTTTGAATTTTCTGTGAAGCTCTGGATTCCTGATAGAGGGCCATGGGACTTAGATCTGAGTGCAAAAATGGAGGCTCTAGACCTTTCCAGAGCTGAGATATTGAGAATATTGATAATGGCATACAGAGCTGAGTAATTGAAGACACTGTTGTAGATGGGGCATAGAGATGCTACGCTCAGACTCAATACCTCAGCAGCTTGGGGAAGGGTCTTAGAGCCTTCATTCACTTGAAATCTAGTTCCCACCTTATCCCAGAATTGAGAGTTCAAGAAAATGAAAATTTTGATCCTTAAAAATCTAGTACCATGTCGTCTTTTTCGGGTTAAAATTTTGTATTTTCTTGAAAATTTCTATCTAGAGAAGGCCATGTGAATGAGATCTGAGTGCAAAAATGAGGCTCTAGACCTTCCAGAGCCCTAGATATTTACAATTCATTAACATTATGCCATCACACCATATCTCAGCTCCTGATCATTACAAATATTTATAAATATTCTTAGTTGCAAAGGTTAGAGCCTCCATTTCCAACTCAGATTTAAGTTCATGGCCCTCTATCAGAATTTGAGAGTTTCAAAAAATTAAAATTCCACCCGAAAAAAAGTCAAAGTGTACCCTTACGGGTCAAAATTTTGATTTTCTTGAAACTCTGGATTCCTGATAGAGGGCCATGGGACTTAGATCTGAGTGCAAAAATGGAGGCTCTAGACCCTTCCAGAGCTGAGATATTTAGATATTTATAATGGCATACAGAGCTGAGATATTGAGATATTTACAATGGCATAAATGCTACGTGAAATCTCAATATCTCAGCTCTGGAAGGGTCTAGAGCCTCCATTTTTGCACTCAGATTTAAGTCACATGGCCCTCTATCAGAATCCAGAGTTTCAAGAAAATCAAAATTTTGACCTGAAAAAAAAAACGACAGTGGTACCCTTACGTTTTTTTTTCGGGTCAAAATTTTGATTTTCTTGAAACTCTGGATTCCTGATAGAGGGCCATGGGACTTAGATCTGAGTGCAAAATGGAGGCTCAGACCCTTCCAGAGCTGAGATATTTAGATATTTATAATGGCATACAGAGCTGAGATATTGAGATATTTACAATGGCATAAATGCTACGTGAAATCTCAATATCTCAGCTCTGGAAGGGTCTAGAGCCTCCATTTTTGCACTCAGATCTAAGTCCCATGGCCCTCTATCAGAATCCAGAGTTTCAAGAAAATCAAAATTTTGACCCGAAAAAAAAAACGTACAGTGGTACCCCTGTACGTTTTTTTTTCGGGTCAAAATTTTGATTTTCTTGAAACTCTGGATTCTGATAGAGGGCCATGGGACTTAGATCTGAGTGCAAAAATGGAGGCTCTAGACCCTTCCAGAGCTGAGATATTTAGATATTGATAATGGCATACAGAGCTGAGATATTGAGATATTTACAATGGCATAAATGCTACGTGAGATCTCAATATCTCAGCTCTGGGAAGGGTCTAGAGCCTTCATTTTTGCACTCAGATCTAAGTCACATGGCCCTCTATCAGAATCCAGAGTTTCAAGAAAATCAAAATTCCACCCGAAAACAAAACGAAGTGGTACCACTGTACGTTTTTTTTTGGGTCAAAATTTTGATTTTCTTGAAACTCTGGATTCTGATAGAGGGCCATGGGACTTAGATCTGAGTGCAAAAATGGAGGCTCTAGACCCTTCCAGAGCTGAGATATTTAGATATTTATAATGGCATACAGAGCTGAGATATTGAGATATTTACAATGGCATAAATGCTACGTGAAATCTCAATATCTCAGCTCTGCAAGGGTCTAGAGCCTCCATTTTTGCACTCAGATCTAAGTCCCATGGCCCTCTATCAGAATCCAGAGTTTCAAGAAAATCAAAATTCTACCCGAAAAAAAAACGTACAGGGGTACCACTGTACGTTTTTTTTTTCGGGTCAAAATTTTGATTTTCTTGAAACTCTGGATTCTGATAGAGGGCCATGTGACTTAGATCTGAGTGCAAAAATGGAGGCTCTAGACCCTTCCAGAGCTGAGATATTTAGATATTTATAATGGCATACAGAGCTGAGATATTGAGATATTTACAATGGCATAAATGCTATCGTGAAATCTCAATATCTCAGCTCTGGAAGGGTCTAGAGCCTCCATTTTGCACTCAGATCTAAGTCCCATGGCCCTCTATCAGAATCCAGAGTTTCAAGAAAATCAAAATTTTGACCTCGAAAAAAAACGACAGTGGTACCACTGTACGTTTTTTTTTCGGGTCAAAATTTTGATTTTCTTGAAACTCTGGATTCTGATAGAGGGCCATGGGACTTAGATCTGAGTGCAAAAATGGAGGCTCTAGACCCTTCCAGAGCTGAGATATTTAGATATTTATAATGGCATACAGAGCTGAGATATTGAGATATTTACAATGGCATAAATGCTACGTGAAATCTCAATATCTCAGCTCTGGAAGGGTCTAGAGCCTCCATTTTTGCACTCAGATCTAAGTCACATGGCCCTCTATCAGAATCCAGAGTTTCAAGAAAATCAAAATTCTCACCCCGAAAAAAAATAACGACAGTGGTACCCCTGTACGTTTTTTTTTTGGGTCAAAATTTTGATTTTCTTGAAACTCTGGATTCTGATAGAGGGCCATGGGACTTAGATCTGAGTGCAAAAATGGAGGCTCTAGACCCTTCCAGAGCTGAGATATTTGAGATATTCATGATGGCATATAGAGCCATTGTAAATATCTGAGATATTTACAACTGGCATAAATGCCATCATGAATATCTCAATATCTCAGCTCTGGAAGGGTCTAGAGCCTCCATTTTTGCACTCAGATCTAAGTCCCATGGCCCTCTATCAGAATCCAGAGTTTCAAGAAAATCAAAATTTTGACCCAAAAAAAAACGTACAGTGGTACCACTGTACGTTTTTTTTTCGGGTCAAAATTTTGATTTTCTTGAAACTCTGGATTCTGATAGAGGGCCATGTGACTTAGATCTGAGTGCAAAAATGGAGGCTCTAGACCTTCCAGAGCTGAGATATTGAGATTTCACGTAGCATTTATGCCATTGTAAATATCTCAATATTCTCAGCTCTGTATGCCATTATAAATATCTAAATATCTCAGCTCTGGAAGGGTCTAGAGCCTCCATTTTTGCACTCAGATTTAAGTCCCATGGCCCTCTATCAGAATCCAGAGTTTCAAGAAAATCAAAATTTTGACCCGAAAAAAAATCAAGGGGTACCACTGTCGTTTTTTTTTCGGGTCAAAATTTTGATTTTCTTGAAACTCTGGATTCTGATAGAGGGCCATGGGACTTAGATCTGAGTGCAAAAATGGAGGCTCTAGACCCTTCCAGAGCTGAGATATTTAGATATCTAGCATTGTATGCCATTGAAATATCTCAGATATCTCAGCTCTGAATGCCATTATAAATATCTAAATATCTCAGCTCTGGAAGGGTCTAGAGCCTCCATTTTTGCACTCAGATCTAAGTCACATGGCCCTCTATCAGAATCCAGAGTTTCAAGAAAATCAAAATTTTGACCCTGAAAAAAAAACGTACAGTGGTACCCCTTACGTTTTTTTTTTGGGTCAAAATTTTGATTTTCTTGAAACTCTGGATTCTGATAGAGGGCCATGGGACTTAGATCTGAGTGCAAAAATGGAGGCTCTAGACCCTTCCAGAGCTGAGATATTTAGATATTTATAATGGCATACAGAGCTGAGATATTGAGATATTTACAATGGCATAAATGCTACGTGAAATCTCAATATCTCAGCTCTGGAAGGGTCTAGAGCCTCCATTTTTGCACTCAGATCTAAGTCACATGGCCCTCTATCAGAATCTAGAAGTTTCAAGAAAATCAAAATTTTGACCCGAAAAAAAAACGACAGTGGTACCCCTTACGTTTTTTTTTTCGGGTCAAAATTTTGATTTTCTTGAAACTCTGGATTCTGATAGAGGGCCATGGGACTTAGATCTGAGTGCAAAAATGGAGGCTCTAGACCCTTCCAGAGCTGAGATATTTAGATATTTATAATGGCATACAGAGCTGAGATATTGAGATATTTACAATGGCATAAATGCTACGTGAAATCTCAATATCTCAGCTCTGGAAGGGTCTAGAGCCTCCATTTTTGCACTCAGATCTAAGTCCCATGGCCCTCTATCAGAATCCAGAGTTTCAAGAAAATCAAAATTTCTACCCGAAAAAAAATCAAGGGGTACCACTGTCGTTTTTTTTTTCGGGTCAAAATTTTGATTTTCTTGAAACTCTGGATTCTGATAGAGGGCCATGTGACTTAGATCTGAGTGCAAAAATGGAGGCTCTAGACCCTTCCAGAGCTGAGATATTGAGATTTCACGTAGCATTTATGCCATTGTAAATATCTCAATATCTCAGCTCTGTATGCCATTATAAATATCTAAATATCTCAGCTCTGGAAGGGTCTAGAGCCTCCATTTTTGCACTCAGATTAAGTCCCATGGCCCTCTATCAGAATCCAGAGTTTCAAGAAAATCAAAATTTTGACCCGAAAAAAAACGCAAGGGGTACCACTGTACGTTTTTTTTTTCGGGTCAAAATTTTGATTTTCTTGAAACTCTGGATTCTGATAGAGGGCCATGGGACTTAGATCTGAGTGCAAAAATGGAGGCTCTAGACCCTTCCAGAGCTGAGATATTTAGATATTTATATGGCATTTATGCCATTGTAAATATCTCAGATATCTACAGCTGGCATGTATGCCATTATGAAATACTCAAATATCTCAGCTCTGGAAGGGTCTAGAGCCTCCATTTTTGCACTCAGATCTAAGTCCCATGGCCCTCTATCAGAATCCAGAGTTTCAAGAAAATCAAAATTTTGACTCCGAAAAAAAACGACAGTGGTACCCCTGTACGTTTTTTTTTCGGGTCAAAATTTTGATTTTCTTGAAACTCTGGATTCTGATAGAGGGCCATGGGACTTAGATCTGAGTGCAAAAATGGAGGCTCTAGACCCTTCCAGAGCTGAGATATTGAGATATTTATAATGGCATACAGAGCTGAGATATTGAGATATTTACAATGGCATAAATGCTACGTGAAATCTCAATATCTCAGCTCTGGAAGGGTCTAGAGCCTCCATTTTTGCACTCAGATCTAAGTCCCATGGCCCTCTATCAGAATCCAGAGTTTCAAGAAAATCAAAATTCCACCCCGAAAAAAAAACGTACAGGGGTACCACTGTACGTTTTTTTTTTCGGGTCAAAATTTTGATTTTCTTGAAACTCTGGATTCTGATAGAGGGCCATGGGACTTAGATCTGAGTGCAAAAATGGAGGCTCTAGACCCTTCCAGAGCTGAGATATTTAGATATTTATAATGGCATACAGAGCTGTAGATATTGAGATATTTACAATGGCATAAATGCTACGTGAAATCTCAATATCTCAGCTCTGGAAGGGTCTAGAGCCTCCATTTTTGCACTCAGATCTAAGTCACATGGCCCTCTATCAGAATCCAGAGTTTCAAGAAAATCAAAATTTTGACCCCAAAAAAAAAAACGTACAGGGGTACCACTGTCGTTTTTTTTTCCGGGTCAAAATTTTGATTTTCTTGAAACTCTGGATTCTGATAGAGGGCCATGGGACTTAGATCTGAGTGCAAAAATGGAGGCTCTAGACCCTTCCAGAGCTGAGATATTGAGATTTCACGTAGCATTCATGCCATTGTAAATATCTCAATATCTCAGCTCTGTATGCCATTATAAATATCTAAATATCTCAGCTCTGGAAGGGTCTAGAGCCTCCATTTTTGCACTCAGATCTAAGTCCCATGGCCCTCTATTCAGAATTCAGAGTTTCAAGAAAATTAAAATTCTGACCCTGAAAAAAAAAACGTACAGTGGTACCACTGTACGTTTTTTTTTCGGGTCAAAATTTTGATTTTCTTGAAACTCTGGATTCTGATAGAGGGCCATGGGACTTAGATCTGAGTGCAAAAATGGAGGCTCTAGACCCTTCCAGAGCTGAGATATTGAGATATTTATAATGGCATACAGAGCTGAGATATTGAGATATTTACAATGGCATAAATGCTACGTGAAATCTCAATATCTCAGCTCTGGAAGGGTCTAGAGCCTCCATTTTTGCACTCAGATTTAAGTCCCATGGCCCTCTATCAGAATCCAGAGTTTCAAGAAAATCAAAATTCTGACCCGAAAAAAAAACGACAGTGGTACCCCTTACGTTTTTTTTTCGGGTCAAAATTTTGATTTTCTTGAAACTCTGGATTCTGATAGAGGGCCATGGGACTTAGATCTGAGTGCAAAAATGGAGGCTCTAGACCCTTCCAGAGCTGAGATATTTAGATATTTATAATGGCATACAGAGCTGAGATATTGAGATATTTACAATGGCATAAATGCTACGTGAAATCTCAATATCTCAGCTCTGGAAGGGTCTAGAGCCTCCATTTTTGCACTCAGATCTAAGTCACATGGCCCTCTATCAGAATCCAGAGTTTCAAGAAAATCAAAATTTTGACCCGAAAAAAAACGACAGTGGTACCCCTGTACGTTTTTTTTTCGGGTCAAAATTTTGATTTTCTTGAAACTCTGGATTCTGATAGAGGGCCATGGGACTTAGATCTGAGTGCAAAAATGGAGGCTCTAGACCCTTCCAGAGCTGAGATATTGAGATATTTATATGGCATACATGCCAGTTGTAAATATTCAGATATTTACAGCTGGCATGAATGCCATTATAAATATCTCAATATCTCAGCTCTGGAAGGGTCTAGAGCCTCCATTTTTGCACTCAGATCTAAGTCCCATGGCCCTCTATCAGAATCCAGAGTTTCAAGAAAATCAAAATTTTGACCCGAAAAAAAAACGTACAGTGGTACCCCTTACGTTTTTTTTTTCGGGTCAAAATTTTGATTTTCTTGAAACTCTGGATTCTGATAGAGGGCCATGGGACTTAGATCTGAGTGCAAAAATGGAGGCTCTAGACCCTTCCAGAGCTGAGATATTTAGATATTTATAATGGCATACAGAGCTGAGATATTGAGATATTTACAATGGCATAAATGCTACGTGAGATCTCAATATCTCAGCTCTGGAAGGGTCTAGAGCCTCCATTTTTGCACTCAGATCTAAGTCCCATGGCCCTCTATCAGAATCCAGAGTTTCAAGAAAATCAAAATTTTGACCCGAAAAAAAAAACGACAGTGGTACCCCTTACGTTTTTTTTTTCGGGTCAAAATTTTGATTTTCTTGAAAACTCTGGATTCTGATAGAGGGCCATGGGACTTAGATCTGAGTGCAAAAATGGAGGCTCTAGACCCTTCCAGAGCTGAGATATTTAGATATATTATAATGGCATACAGAGCTGAGATATTGAGATATTTACAATGGCATAAATGCTACGTGAAATCTCAATATCTCAGCTCTGGAAGGGTCTAGAGCCTCCATTTTTGCACTCAGATCTAAGTCACATGGCCCTCTATCAGAATCCAGAGTTTCAAGAAAATCAAAATTCTGACCCGAAAAAAAAACGACAGTGGTACCCCTTACGTTTTTTTTTCGGGTCAAAATTTTGATTTTCTTGAAACTCTGGATTCTGATAGAGGGCCATGGGACTTAGATCTGAGTGCAAAAATGGAGGCTCTAGACCCTTCCAGAGCTGAGATATTTAGATATTTATAATGGCATACAGAGCTGAGATATTGAGATATTTACAATGGCATAAATGCTACGTGAGATCTCAATATCTCAGCTCTGGAAGGGTCTAGAGCCTCCATTTTTGCACTCAGATCTAAGTCCCATGGCCCTCTATCAGAATCCAGAGTTTCAAGAAAATCAAAATTCTGACCCGAAAAAAAAACGTACAGTGGTACCCCTTACGTTTTTTTTTCGGGTCAAAATTTTGATTTTCTTGAAACTCTGGATTCTGATAGAGGGCCATGGGACTTAGATCTGAGTGCAAAAATGGAGGCTCTAGACCCTTCCAGAGCTGAGATATTGAGATATTTATAATGGCATACATAGCTGAGATATCTGAGATATTTACAATGGCATAAATGCTATCGTGAATATCTCAATATCTCAGCTCTGGAAGGGTCTAGAGCCTCCATTTTTGCACTCAGATTTAAGTCCCATGGCCCTCTATCAGAATCCAGAGTTTCAAGAAAATCAAAATTTTCACCCGAAAAAAAAACGTACAGTGGTACCCCTGTACGTTTTTTTTTCGGGTCAAAATTTTGATTTTCTTGAAACTCTGGATTCTGATAGAGGGCCATGGGACTTAGATCTGAGTGCAAAAATGGAGGCTCTAGACCCTTCCAGAGCTGAGATATTTAGAATATTTATAATGGCATACAGAGCTGAGATATTGAGATATTTACAATGGCATAAATGCTACGTGAAATCTCAATATCTCAGCTCTGGAAGGGTCTAGAGCCTCCATTTTTGCACTCAGATCTAAGTCCCATGGCCCTCTATCAGAATCCAGAGTTTCAAGAAAATCAAAATTTCTGACCCGAAAAAAAAACGACAGTGGTACCCCTTACGTTTTTTTTTCGGGTCAAAATTTTGATTTTCTTGAAACTCTGGATTCTGATAGAGGGCCATGGGACTTAGATCTGAGTGCAAAAATGGAGGCTCTAGACCCTTCCAGAGCTGAGATATTTAGATATTTATAATGGCATACAGAGCTGAGATATTGAGATATTTACAATGGCATAAATGCTACGTGAAATCTCAATATCTCAGCTCTGGAAGGGTCTAGAGCCTCCATTTTTGCACTCAGATCTAAGTCACATGGCCCTCTATCAGAATCCAGAGTTTCAAGAAAATCAAAATTTTGACCCGAAAAAAAAACAACGACAGTGGTACCCCTTACGTTTTTTTTTCGGGTCAAAATTTTGATTTTCTTGAAACTCTGGATTCTGATAGAGGGCCATGGGACTTAGATCTGAGTGCAAAAATGGAGGCTCTAGACCCTTCCAGAGCTGAGATATTTAGATATTTATAATGGCATACAGAGCTGAGATATTGAGATATTTACAATGGCATAAATGCTACGTGAGATCTCAATATCTCAGCTCTGCAAGGGTCTAGAGCCTCCATTTTTGCACTCAGATTAAGTCCCATGGCCCTCTATCAGAATCCAGAGTTTCAAGAAAATCAAAATTTTCGACCCTGAAAAAAAAAAACGACAGTGGTACCCCTTACGTTTTTTTTTTGGGTCAAAATTTTGATTTTCTTGAAACTCTGGATTCTGATAGAGGGCCATGGGACTTAGATCTGAGTGCAAAAATGGAGGCTCTAGACCCTTCCAGAGCTGAGATATTTAGATATTTATAATGGCATACAGAGCTGAGATATTGAGATATTTACAATGGCATAAATGCTACGTGAGACTCAATATCTCAGCTCTGGAAGGGTCTAGAGCCTCCATTTTTGCACTCAGATCTAAGTCCCATGGCCCTCTATCAGAATCCAGAGTTTCAAGAAAATCAAAATTTTGACCCTGAAAAAAAACGACAGTGGTACCCCTTACGTTTTTTTTTTCGGGTCAAAATTTTGATTTTCTTGAAACTCTGGATTCCTATAGAGGGCCATGGGACTTAGATCTGAGTGCAAAAATGGAGGCTCTAGACCCTTCCAGAGCTGAGATATTTAGATATTTATAATGGCATACAGAGCTGAGATATCTGAGATATTTACAATGGCATAAATGCTATGTGAAGATCTCAATATCTCAGCTCTGGAAGGGTCTAGAGCCTCCATTTTTGCACTCAGATCTAAGTCCCATGGCCCTCTATCAGAATCCAGAGTTTCAAGAAAATCAAAATTTTGACCCGAAAAAAAACGACAGTGGTACCCCTTACGTTTTTTTTTCGGGTCAAAATTTTGATTTTCTTGAAACTCTGGATTCTGATAGAGGGCCATGGGACTTAGATCTGAGTGCAAAAATGGAGGCTCTAGACCCTTCCAGAGCTGAGATATTTAGATATTTATAATGGCATACAGAGCTGAGATATTGAGATATTTACAATGGCATAAATGCTACGTGAAATCTCAATATCTCAGCTCTGGAAGGGTCTAGAGCCTCCATTTTTGCACTCAGATCTAAGTCACATGGCCCTCTATCAGAATCCAGAGTTTCAAGAAAATCAAAATTTTGACCCGAAAAAAAACGACAGTGGTACCCCTTACGTTTTTTTTTCGGGTCAAAATTTTGATTTTCTTGAAACTCTGGATTCTGATAGAGGGCCATGTGACTTAGATCTGAGTGCAAAAATGGAGGCTCTAGACCTTTCAGAGCTGAGATATTGAGATTTCACGTAGCATTTATGCCATTGTAAATATCTCAATATCTCAGCTCTGTATGCCATTATAAATATCTAAATATCTCAGCTCTGGAAGGGTCTAGAGCCTCCATTTTTGCACTCAGATCTAAGTCCCATGGCCCTCTATCAGAATCCAGAGTTTCAAGAAAATCAAAATTTCGACCCGAAAAAAAACGTAAGGGGTACCACTGTCGTTTTTTTTTCGGGTCAAAATTTTGATTTTCTTGAAACTCTGGATTCTGATAGAGGGCCATGGGACTTAGATCTGAGTGCAAAAATGGAGGCTCTAGACCCTTCCAGAGCTGAGATATTGAGATCTCACGTAGCATTTATGCCATTGTAAATATCTCAATATCTCAGCTCTGTATGCCATTATAAATATCTAAATATCTCAGCTCTGGAAGGGTCTAGAGCCTCCATTTTTGCACTCAGATCTAAGTCCCATGGCCCTCTATCAGAATCCAGAGTTTCAAGAAAATCAAAATTTTGACCCGAAAAAAAAACGTAAGGGGTACCACTGTCGTTTTTTTTTTTTCAGGGTCAAAATTGTGATTTTCTTGAAACTCTGGATTCTGATAGAGGGCCATGGGACTTAGATCTGAGTGCAAAAATGGAGGCTCTACGACCTTCCAGAGCTGAGATATTGAGATCTCACGTAGCATTTATGCCATTGTAAATATCTCAATATCTCAAGCTCTGTATGCCATTATAAATATCTAAATATCTCAGCTCTGGAAGGGTCTAGAGCCTCCATTTTTGCACTCAGATCTAAGTCCCATGGCCCTCTATCAGAATCCAGAGTTTCAAGAAAATCAAAATTTTGACCTGAAAAAAAAACGACAGTGGTACCCCTTACGTTTTTTTTTTTGGGTCAAAATTTTGATTTTCTTGAAACTCTGGATTCTGATAGAGGGCCATGGGACTTAGATCTGAGTGCAAAATGGAGGCTCTAGACCCTTCCAGAGCTGAGATATTTAGATATTTATAATGGCATACAGAGCTGAGATATTGAGATATTTACAATGGCATAAATGCTACGTGAAATCTCAATATCTCAGCTCTGGAAGGGTCAAGAGCCTCCATTTTTGCAGTTTGATTTTGATTTTCTGAGATATTGAGATATTTATAATGGCTCAATATCTCAGTATGTCACAAATATCTCATAAATATCTCAATATCTCAGCTCTGGAAGGGTCTAGAGCCTCCATTTTTGCACCCAGGTCTAAGTCCCATGGCCCTCTATCAGAATCCAGAGTTTCAAAAAACTTTTTTTTTTCGCACAAAAAAAAAACGACAGTGGTACCCCTTATGTTTTTTTTTTGCGAAAAAAAAAAAGTTTCTTGAAACTCTGGATTCTGATAGAGGGCCATGGGACATAGACCCGAGTGCAAAAATGGAGGCTCTAGACCCTTCCAGAGCTGAGATATTGAGATATTTATAATGGCTCAATATCTCAGTATGTCACAAATTTCTCATAAATATCTCAATATCTCAGCTCTGGAAGGGTCTAGAGCCTCCATTTTTGCACTCAGGTCTAAGTCCCATGGCCCTCTATCAGAATCCAGAGTTTCAAGAAGATTGGAGAAACAATTTTTTTTTTTTGCCCAAAAAAATTGACAGTGGTACCCCTTATGTTTTTTTTTTTTTGGTGCAAAAAAAAAAAGGTTCTCCAATCTTCTCTGGAATATTCTGACAAGAGGCCATGGAGCCTGACCTAGTGCAAATGGCTCAGACCTTTCCAGAGCTGAGTATATTGAGATCAGCATTTATGCCCTTTAAATATCTCAATATCTCAGCTCTGGGAGGGTCTAGAGCCTCCATTTTTGCACTCAGGTCTAAGTCCCATGGCCCTCTATCAGAATCCAGAGTTTCAAGAAGATTGGAGAAACTTTTTTTTTTTCACACCAAAAAAAAAAAAAAACATAAGGGGTACCACTGTCGGTTTTTTGGGGGCAAAAAAAAAGTTTCTCCAATCTTCTTGAAACTCTGGATTCTGATGGAGGGCCATGGACTTAGACCTGAGTGCAAAAATGGAGGCTCTAGACCCTTCCAGAGCTGAGATATTGAGATCCCACGTAGCATTTATGCCCTTATAAATATCTCAATATCTCAGCTCTGGAAGGGTATAAAGCCTCCATTTTTGCACTCAGGTCTAAGTCCCATGGCCCTCTATCAGAATCCAGAGTTTCAAGAAGATTGGAGAAACTTTTTTTTTTTTGCACAAAAAAATGACAGTGGTACCCCTTATGTTTTTTTTTTTTTTTTTGGTGTGAAAAAAAAAGTTTCTCCAATCTTCTTGGTGCGAAAAAAAATTCTCCAATCTTCTTGAAACTCTGGATTCTGATAGAGGGCCATGGGACTTAGACCTGAGTGCAAAATGGAGGCTCTAGACCCTCCCAGAGCTGAGATATTGAGATATTTATAAGGGCATAAATGCTACGTAGGGATCTCAATATCTCAGCTCTGGAAGGGTCTAGAGCCTCCATTTTTGCACTCAGGTCTAAGTCCCATGGCCCTCTATCAGAATCCAGAGTTTCAAGAAGATTGGAGAAACTTTTTTTTGCACAAAAAAAAACGACAGTGGTCACCCTGGCCTCTAGCCATCCTTGGTGTATATGACATTTTTCTCTCAGACTAAAACAATCAGAGTTATATTAAACAATGTCCCAGCCCTTCCAAGCTTTATATTGGCTGTAAATGGTTGTTTCTGTTTTGAAAGTCCAGGGCATCTATCCATGATACAATTGCAATCTATCCATCATAAAAGTGTATCTATCCATGATAAAAGTGCATCTATCCATAAAAAAATATGTATTAATATAAAATATTTAAAATATTAATTTAAGTTGCGCTTTAGATTTAAGTGAAATCCGTATGTTTTTTTG
Source organism: Hybognathus amarus (assembly GCA_030378365.1). NCBI lineage: Eukaryota > Metazoa > Chordata > Actinopteri > Cypriniformes > Leuciscidae > Hybognathus > Hybognathus amarus. The sequence continues at coordinate 292,895 of JAQIUQ010001632.1, read as the reverse complement.
GCCGGAAGTTATTTTACTTTATAAAGTTTTAAATATGGATATTTTTCTTACAACTCCATCTTCCTCATTACTTTACATAAAGTCAACATCTGAGATATTTTCATCAGCTATATGTTCAAGCACTTCAGAACTGTATAGTCTGCACATGAAAAAGTTTCAAAAATGTATCTGTGATATACATATATATACATACATATACATATATATATGTATAATAGAAATTTCAATCAGCATTACTGAAAATGTGACTCCAGTAACAGGCTTTGAAACCTACTGTCCATTCTAATGGACTGACACATTTAAAAAAAAAATCCTGATTTAAAACGTGCAATTCTACAGTCGATTTTTAACTTTAATAAGTTCAATCTTTTTATTTTACATACAAACTATGAAATGCTGGCAAAAATATGTAAATACACCTTAGAAAAAGTTGCTTGCTTCTGTGTTTGGAGTGAAGTGCTGCCATGCTTCTCTTCAATGTAGTTTTTTTTTATATAATTACTACATGCAGAGCTTTACTGGCATTTGATTGGATGACAAACATCCAATCTCATGGACTGCAGGCTTTAAACTAGGTGAAATGCTCCAGAAGTTAAAAAAGGGGGTTGACATGTGATGTCCATTGTAATGGACACAAGGTCTGAATGGGTAAATTTCTTTGTATTAATTAAACACTAGTAAACGTATGTCCACTGTTCTTTTTTTATTTTTTATAAATATAGGATATGTATTACATCTATATTCATTATAGTCGAATCGAGAATCTAATCAGGAATCGAGAATCTGAATCGATCTGAGAGCTTTCAAAACGAAATCGAATCAAAATTGAACATGTGAATTGATACCCAGCCCTAAAATTGATGTCCCCGTCCCCACCAATTTCTAAATCAAACCTACGCCACTGGTGTGAATTGTGTGAACGACCAGCTCGAATGTGATTTGTGATAGTGAAAATCCCACCAGGAAATAAAGACACAAAACGCGAGTTCAATAAACCTTTTTTAATCTTAATAACACATTAGCTTATGTGTGGTCAACAAGCATGTTGAAGGTAAATGTAGAATAGCAGAATGTCCAACGAATGGTGTTCGCCAGCAGGTGTGATTATGATATGGCAACACATTCACTAATATGTTCTTTCTGAACTATTCATAAGAACTATTGCTATTAATACTTTTCAACGGCATATACTGATTGACAAAAAGAAAAAGCACATTTACGAAGCAGTCCAAGAAGCTCCAAACTCCACATGGTGGGGTTATACAGGAACATTTCTGAGGGGACTTTGGTTTTGTACCTTTGTAAAACCTGGGTCTACTTTATGTCCTGTAACAATACAAACAGAAACAGAATCAAACTGAAAAACAAAGCTATTAAAGAATAATTCACCCAAAAATGAAAAATGTACTCTCATTATTGTCATTATTTACTCTCCCTCTGGTCGTTCCAAACTCATATGGGCCACTTTCATGATAGTTATATGTCCTTTTTGATGCTTCTGAATTGTTTCATGGAAGAAAGTCAGCCATTCAAGTTTGGATCAAGTGAGTAGAGTATAAATGCGCACAGAATGTTCATTTTTAGGTGAACTATCCCTTCAAGATCTTAACTAAAAAGAACGAAGAAAAAGGCACAAGGAACACTATCACATTAAATACAAAATTTGTTGCATTTTGAAAGCACTTCCAAAGTTTCTAACCCCTATGTTACACAAAACAATCGCCAAGTTGCGCTCTCTCGAATCCTTCTTTGAGAGAGTGCCAGCTTGCGGGGAAAGAGATGAATTTGTCTCTTATTTGACAAAACTAGCAGAGCAGGTCTATCTCTGCCGTCTCTTCTGCTACATTTACTTTAGCTTTCATGACTAAGTGCTCCAGTATTTTATCTGCCTTAATGCGTGTTCTGTTAAAAGCCCCGAACCTTGCGATCAATTTGCTTCATGATCGTTCTCCGTAAAGTATCTGATATCTAGGTTTAGTCACAGACTGTCATTTCAAGTAGAACAGATTTACTAAGTGCTGCTAACAAAAACAATCTTTGTTTTGTCTGTCGTAAATGCAATGAATTGGCCGAACAATCCAGTGTCTTGTGAATGAAAGTGAATGCTGTTGAAATTATTTAGTGTAAAGGGGTAAATACCACCAAAATATTAACTGAAATCTCTAAATCATTAAAATGCATGCCGACATAGCCCATGGAGGTGATAATGTCACGTGACGCATCCCTTCACAGTACACCAATTTGAGTGCAGATTCCGAAGAACTGCAATATTAGCGAACAAAATAACACTGTTGTGGTTTGAGGAGAACAGTTTGTTATTTTCAGGGCCTTTAGGATGAGCGTGAGGAGATCCAGTGAAAAAAAATAATCACAGCTTCATCCACAAGTATCTGCGGATTTAGACTTGAGCCGTTACGAAGTTGAGAAACATCCGGTGGCAGCAGTTTTGGGTTTATTTTTTTATTGTTTTTTGAGTTCTAAATGAATTAGTATATTGCTTCAATATTGCCATGTGTTTAAAACTAACATTGCACTTGTCGAGATGTCTTTCGAAAATCAAAGTCAGTCGCTTCGAATTGACTTTGTTCAGTACAAAACTTGTCAATATTTAGTTGTGCTGTCGATCAGGCTCTGTATTGCAGATCTAGGCTGTCTTTGTGCTACATATGGCGCGTGAGCGAGCAGCTCCTATCCTGCGGTCAGCTTGGAGGCGATGAGGTGAGCCTCCGACACAACTGGCCCGAACACCACGCCATCCGGCACTCTATTGTGAGAGAGCAGCAGGTGGGACCACTGGAGAACGAGGAGGGAGGTAGGGAGGAGTTTCGTAAATTATAAAGATCACAGCTCGCGTTCGCAACAACCCAACTGTTGAACGTACAAAACTCGATCCGTCCCTGTGACGTCATCTCATCCGTCAATTCATCCGTAGTGAGTCAGATATCAAGGTAACACTGGTTATTCGAGTCTCAGCCTAGTTCACCAGTACGAAACCGTGCTGGGGGTCCAGCGGTCTCCATTTCGCTGTCCAGAAACGGGGTCGGCCAATGCCAACCCTTCGTACCCAGCCGCGCGCCGCCTTCTGCGGGTGGAGGCGGCTGCCCGGGATCAAGCGGATAGTCGTACTGCTCCGGGTACAGTGCTTCTCCTGAGGGGGAGTGGCTTGGATCGCAGGCTGAGTAGGTGTAGTTGAGGGGTTCGGGCTGTTGGGGCTGCAGCTGAGCGGAAAAGCTGTGTGGTAGAGGCTGCATCTGAGAGTAATGTCCCAGGTCAGGGTTCATATGCTAGAGCTTCTGGGTTGGGCTCCATTAGGTGACCAAGTGGCTGTGTATGTGCAAACAGAGGTGAGGTCTGGGGGTTCTGCGGCTGCTGATGTGCTGGTGCGATCAAACCCGGTGGCTGAGGTGGGGCTCCGAGTCCTGGTGGCCCATGGGAGCGTAAAGGTCCTCCACAATATGCATCTGGTTAAAGTATGTCTGCATTTGAGATTGTTTATGAAGATATAGACGTTTTTGTTGCAGCCTGCGTATTCGAACAGAAGGGTTTTAATAGACGGATCACTTGTTTGACATCGAAAAAAGGCCGCAGTAAAGGGTAGTACCTGTGTTCCTGCAGCTGCTGCTCCAGACTGCGAGGAGTTTCTTTGCAGAACATCTGACAACTGCTGGGGCTGTTGGCCATCTTCTGTGTGGAGATGTAAAACATCAAGGACTAAGAAATGCAGAGGTCTAACAATCTTTCTTGAGAAATACTGCAGTTCATTTTTGGCCTTTTATCACTTTTATTGATAGAGATAGCAGAAAGAGAACAGGAAATGGAAAGAACAGAGCTTACTGCCAACAGCAGAGAAGTATTAAATAATATATTTAAACATCTTTGCAAACATCAAGGCTTACTGCAAAACTTATTGGCCAAAGGTATTGTGTGGCTGCTAACATGTTTTTATGTGGTCGCAAGCTTTTTGGAATATATTTGCTAGGGGTGGAATCTTTTGGTACCTTGGTTAGATACAGGCCCAGTTTACACGAATGGGAAACGCAGATATTTCTCTGCGTTTTGCCCTCTCATTTACACAAAAACGCCGTTTTTATCACTGAAAACGATTATTTCTAAAAACTCAAGGCAAAGTGGAGATTTTTGAAAACGCCAGATATTTGTTGTCGTGTGAACTAGGAGAAACGGCGTTTTAGGTTCTCTCGTCCATTCTGAGGATTCTGATTGGCTTGCATGGCTTTATCCTTAACCCGCGAGAACTGAGATGAGGACGTTCTTCTTCGACTACTTTTTGTTACCGGCTGCTAACCGCTTAGGAGTATCTACCGCCACCTACCGTATAAGATAAGATCCATAAGGCGCTCCGGCTATATCAGCACATCATCTTATACAGTAGGGGGCGGTAATACTCTTAAGCGGTGAGCAGCCGGTAACAAAAGTAGTCGAAGAAGACCTTCCTCATCTCAGTTCTCGCACATGCGCCCATAAGAAAGTAATGGAATAGTCGAATAAAGTCGTTATTTATGTTTTTTTCGCACAAAAAGTAGTCTCGTCGCTTGATAAACTTATAATTGAGCCATTGTAGGCACATGGAATATTTAAACATTTTCTTTAATGACTTTATGGTCCGTCAAAGAGCTAGTCTATGGAGGAGTGATCCAGCTCTCAGATTTAATCTAAAATATCTTTATTTGTGTTCCGAAGATGAACAAAGGTCTTACGGGGTTGGAACAGCATGGGGGTGAGTAATTAATGACTTAATTTTCATTTTTGTGTGAACTAACCCTTTAATAGGTCTAGTAAGAAAACAAACAAAAAAACAATTCCCCCATTTTAATCAATCCAATTATATATATATATATATATATATATACATTCATTCTGTAATAAAGCAGGGCAGGTATTTATTTTAAATATAAAAAATAGTAACAGAGCAGCACATTACAAACAATAGGACAAATCCAATAGAAAAAAAACTACAAATTAAAAAAAACTAAGTTTTCCAGGTACAGTAGAATAGATTACTACTTTGTCTTCACTGAATGAATTGTTTGAATCTAAATTTATTCATATAAAAGAAAAAAAAAGTGATTCTGTCAAAAGCAGTGAGTTGTTTTTTTAAATTAACTTTTTTTTTTAAACTAACAGTTTATGAGGCTGCTGTCCCTTTAAGAATGAATGCACGGGTCTAATAAACTGTTAAACATCCGATTCTCGTAGGAAAAATAGACTCTGTTTACAGTGAATACGCCACAGTCCACACAATGTGCATTTTGACAATTATATGTAGCAGTGAAAGAGAACAGAATGAGCCTTGTTTGTGGCTTATTGTGATTAACGTCAATAACTAATTAGTCAAGTAACTTTAAGTTGTACTGCAAAGAAGTGTAACAATGTTAGCATCTTGCCATGTTGTTCATCAAGGTAAGACTGTCTGAGCAGTTGTAATATTTATGCTTGTCTTAAACTAATCATTACTAAGCAACTGTTGTAGACCATGAAGCCTAAAAAATGTGCTTTGTAGGCGTACACACATCCCAGATGGGCTATAATGATCATTAGCTGGATGACGTTGGCAGAAATAAAGGTGCGTCACCTGTATTCTGTGAGAGAGGTACTGCGGCTCCAGACTCTGTCTCCTTGACAACAGTGCGGGGTGTGTTCCACCTGAGCATAGAGCCATGTCATGCTGGTGACCTCTTTCCTCCTGCACAAATACATACACACAGAAAACATGTCAGCACCTCAAATGACACCTCAGCTGTGCACTCAAACGCATAAATTCATTACTTGGTTATGAAAAGGCTGAATAGCTGTCCGGTGACCCAGGGGAAAAAATGCCAGTCTGCTCCAGTAGCTCATCCTACTCAATGGCACATCCTTCTAATGGAGGATCATATTTTTCACTCTTCTTTTTTCTACTATATTAGCTCAGTCAAATGAACATGATTTAGAGCAGATTTTTTTTCTTGGACTTCATCTAGACACTGGCGCCTACCCTGTGCGGTACCCCTCAGTGGCCAGGATTTGTTCATAGGGGTGGCCAGGCAGGGGCCAGCATACAGCCTGGGGTGGCACATAAATCTTAATTATTTTAACATAATTATTAGTTTAAATAATGTATTGTTCATTTGTATTCAATTGTAATTGAGAGAGTACTGAATTAGGAATCATGGAATCCTGAGTGAATTTGATATTTCTTTATTGTTGTTAGCCACTTACCACCTCCAGGCATATTAATAAAGGGGACACACACTTGCTAAGTTCTTAATCATATAGTAAACTCGCTCGGTTAGCATGGTTCTGGTTCTCAAAACCCCCAACATCGTTGCACCTTCATGGATGAGACATGCAGAGACCTAGTTCAACTTCAGAGATTTAACCTTCATTGAATTTTATATTTCTTTTATTTTATATGTCTTCAGCTTTCTATATTAGTTGTCAAAATAAGGAATCTAAACCGTTATCATACCTAATTAAAAAGGGGGAAACATCTCTTTTGAATCCCTATGTGCAAGAATGTGAACAAGGCGGAAGTCAACATGCACATAAATTGCTGATTGTTAAATTAGTTATTTTATGGATTTAAAAATTATGCATTATATTTTGATCTTTACAATTAACGAAAAATGACTGCCTATCTTCTAGTACAAATGCAGAGTGCTCACATTTATTTGCACATTAAAAAAACACATAGCCTATTAGTTTGTGCCTTAAACATGGCAGAATATTTTAGTCTACACATAAGTGACGCATATGTAACAAATGCATGCATGCAGTTTTGACACAGATTTGATCGCTTTTTTGATTATTTCATGTGTTAATTGATGACAGAACTACGGCCACATTTGCGCGTGATGTGCACAAGTAGGCCTACAGTACAACATCTGACAAGACAGTAAAAGTTAGTTTAAAAGCAAGTTAGTAGTTACTGACATTTGTTGACCTTGCAACATCTCATCTTAAGCAGATAGCCTACTGATTCAGGATAACATGCTTTTCTCTGCATCCTACAGAAGTGTCACAAGCTTTCACACAGATCTTTCAAAATAAAAGTAAAATCATAGTAAAAAAGAGAATTACGTTGTTATTTCTTAGACTGGAGATGTGCGACTCACTCAAAACGGTCTTGCAACCCTCTAGTAGAGGAACATCGACTCTATTTTTACTATGCTTGACTTGCGCCTGGTGCTAAGGTGAAGTCTCACATTTTTTTGTGGCCTTAAGAAACGGTGCTAATACGGTTTTAGAATACGTTCTGATACAGTTTTAAAAATGCAATTCTTGTCAACAAAAAAATAAACAAATAAAATAAAGAGAGAGAAACAGAAACAGCAGTTGTGAGAGGGCCATGGCCACCCCCTGGCTCCGCCACTGGTACCCCTACAAGTTATTCCCATACGTGTTTATTCATTGATTCATACTAAATCTCTGTCTTCGGCTTGCATGGAGCAATGGGCACCAGCCACCAGCCTGTTACTCAACAATGGCTGCATTCAGCGGGCTTACCGGATGGACAGTAAACAACTGACAATTGGCTGCTTCTTCTCCAGTCATTACATAAGCGGGCTGTCTGTGTGTCAGTAGAGAGGTTAGAAGGGTCAGCAGAGTTCAAGTAAGGGTGTTCTGGAACTTTTTAACCAAAGTAACTCGCATTGTTTCTCGGAGTAATACATTTCTCAATAACATTTTAACCGAACACTCATAGCTCAACTATTTAAACTGTGACCTTTTTACCACTGATGGAATGCAGACAATGATTACTCTTCATGAATATATATTACGTGGAAATTAGTGCTGTCAAACGATTAAAATATTTAATCACGATTAATCGCATTAATGTCATAGTTAACTCGCGATTAATCGCACATTTTCTAAATGTCTTTTGATTTCTTTTTGTTACATAATTTTTTCTCATTTTAATGCTCTTATCAACATGGGAAAGTGGATTGGCTTGTTTAGTGCAAATGTTTTTCTTTTTATTATTATTATTGAAAATAACATTGGAATAGTGTTCAATTTCACACTAACATACCAATAATCTCTCACACAATGTAACACTGTCTATCAATAAAAGGCTGAAAGAAATACTGACGAGGTCCTGATATTGGCGAGGGGTTGGAGAATTCGCATCATCGTGTGTGTGTGTGTGTGTTTGCTTGGCCATCATCAAGTGGTGTTTCAGACTGGATGTGCTGCGAATCTGCGATGATGATAGCTCAGTTCACAACGACAAAACACACAGATCCGGCGTCTCGCGCTCGTCATCCACTCAAAACGTAAAGTTACTATTTGACCGGCTCGCAAGCAGAAACGAGTGTGTGCGGCACAAAACGTCCTCGCGCTGCGATCTGAAACCCATTCCTTTCAATTGCTTGCGCCGCGCGAGGACGTTTTGTTGCTTCTTCGAACCAAAGCGCAAGCGGATCTAGCTAGACCGTATAACAAAACAACAGGCACGACGCACACACTCGTTTGGGCTTGCGAGCCGGCTTTGAGTGGATGACGAGCGCGAGACGCCGAAATGGATCAGGATTCAGGACGCATGCCGTCCTGTTGCAAAAGCATGTGAAAAAAGTACAAAGTTTGCAAGGACAAGACCGTTAAAAAAGACCGTTAATCGCGCAATAAAAAAATTAACGCCGTTAAAATGGGTTTGCGTTCACGCCGATAATAACGCGTTAAACTGACAGCCCTAGTGGAAATAACTTATATAGATCAGAGTTTCCACTGGAAAAAAAATGGTGAGGTTTCGTTTTACGGACATTTTGATGATATGCTAGTCAAATGTCGCCTCTTAATTAGTCGAGTTGAGGACTGGAGGCAGGCTATGTAAATTAAAGAAATTACATAACCAGGCCGTATAGAAATGCAACATGTTTATTAGCCTAACTTTAAAATAGTTGGAAAAAAACCATGAACGTCCAATTGGCATCAATCTACGCCAATTGTTTTTACTATGGTTTCACATAGTTTGTCAAACCAATCCACCTTACCCACATAAAATATCTGAATAGTAGCCTATTGTTTTTACTCAAGCGAACTTAATTTTACAGTACACTCTCAGTTTGTCTCATTTAACGAGATGGTCCTCACTGCAGAACACGAAATCCAAAGTGCGCTCCCTGCCGTAATAATTCCTAAAAAGCTGACATCAGTTCATCGCGATCTCACACATCTCTGTCATTATCAATGAATCTTTCATAATATCTACACTTTGTTATAATTCGAGGAGTTGCCAGCATGCAGAATTCCTCACTGAACAAAAGTCAATTTTGAGTGGTGAGTTTGAGTTCAATCGTAAATGCTTCTGATTGGCCATTGCGTTCCTAGAAATCAACACATATGTCTGTGATTGGCTACATCGCTCAACGCTGCAAACATTTTATAAATAGAAACTCTGGCCTGTAAATAGTTTCTATTTTGTTTGAGTTGTTCTAGTTGCTTTTCTGCAACAGACAAATACAACTGTATTCGTTTTTATGTTTTATTCATAGATATTTCTAGATATTTTATTCTCCATCAACCCGGACACACAGAGTGAGTGCATTACCGCCCACGCTCCCTCTTATGTTCGAACAAACTTCTAAAAAATTTGCATTTAGGAGATGTAAGCATTCAAAACTTACAGTCTCTCACTTCCGCTAAAATGGATCACGGATAATCTCAGTTAGTGAATTGTTGGAGTTACTGGAGTAACATATACTCCGGGATATTGGTTTATTTTGAGTAGGAGGGACCGTCAGGCACATACGAAAACGAGTAACTTGAAACTGAAGAAAACAATTTTCTGAACTGGTTCGACACGTTAACTAAAAAGAATGAGTAAACATTATGGGAAGTGAGCTAGCCAGACGGGCTTTGTCAGTCTGAAGACTCAAGTTTGGTTTGAAGATGAAAAACGCACAAAGCACAATGATCTCTCACCGTTCCTGATTTCTAACACCCACTTACAGCATTTGTCATGGTCTTGCGGCTGTCAGAGCATGTGTTTTTCCATTGACTCTGGGCACGTTCATTTGTAAATTGCCTGAGCTTATTTTATCCATTATATCGAAATATCTGAAAAAAGCCCATACATTTACCCACCCATAGACCATCCCCTCAAAGAAATCAGTACAGAAGTGTTTGAAAGTGGGCAAAAAAGACAGATTCAAACACCAGGTGTAAACGGTATGTGTCTGCATCATCTACTTGTGATCCGATAAACCAAAATGCTTTTTAATACCCAGGGTTCCTACAGGTTTCAAGTTAAATTCAAGTCTTTTTAAGACCATTTATATAAATTAATACCTATTTCACGTCCCTACCAGCAAAGAAAAACAAAATCCTTCAAATTGTCTTCATTTATTTTTCAAATGTGGAATGGTTAAAGATGATAAGTCAAGCAGGTAAAATAAAAACATTTCAGTTGGCCACACGAAAGTTTGCCAAACAATGTTAAGTTGTGTTTTAACATTAGCTACACACAGGCAGGACATCAGTTCTGACTGGATCGCTTCCCAGATCAACACTATCTAACATTATCATCAAGTTTTTATTCGTTGACGAAAATGTCAACAAATTTTCGTCATAGTTTTTGTCATTCAAAATTAGCGTCTCGTTTTCGTCAGTGAAAAAATGTCATTGAAGAAAGGTTTATCATTATTTTCATCAATGAAATTAACACTGACATATAGCACAATTTTTAAGACCCAGACATCAAAATTCAAGACTTTTTAAAGACTTTAAGGTATTATTTCCAAATTCATAAATTCAATGCTTTTAAGGCTTTTTCAGACCCTGTAGGAACCCTGAATACCAGGTGTAAACAGGGCCTAAGATCTTTCCTTGAGGGACTACCATGACAGAGTGAAAAAAGATAAATGCTGGCGAACGATAGAAGACCTGGTGAGTACAATAATTTTTACTACTGGCTAAAAATAAAAATCGATATTTTACCTAAAGTTCTCTTTAGAGGATTCCATACGGCCCACTTCGTGCAATCTAGAAACGTGTCCATTGTCAGTCATTCTTTTTGACGCTTTTCTGACGCTTTTCTGACGCTTCGGTAGCCATTGTTTGAGGAACTATCAACTGACGTGTTGTGCACGTACAATTCTCGATGACAATACACGTTAAAGACAGCAAGCAATAACTGGTCGGGAAGCAACGTGTCTGACACGTTTTTTGTCCAGAACATGATTTTAGGAGTCAAAATTGCATATCTGAGACAGTAATTATCGTGTTGTCTGAAACCAACATTAGAGATACTAAAAAAAACTATTTTATGCTAGCTCAAATCTGTACTTTCTAGTAGCTCTCCTGGTGGACTGACCTGTAGTGCAGGGTCCAAAAAGCCATGTGGATGTACCTGAGGGCTCAGCAGCCCCAGGGAAGGGGTTTCTCCAGAGCCCATCTGCTCATACACCTTATTTAGCTCCAGGATACCTTTGGTCCGTGCCAGATTCTGTAGGTGCTGTCTAAAGGCCACCAAGCCTACATGGAGAGAGGAGTAAGATTATGAATAATAGCACTATTATTTCCAAATGATTTACAGATCATCAGATGATATTCCACCACCTGTGTCATCATGAATTCTTACATGGGAGTGTTAGAACAGAGGAAGTGACACATTCCCTCAAGCCCACACCACCTCTGCCTGCTCCTGTCCTGTTCTACCATGTGACCTCAATTAAAGTTACTAATCAGTCTATTTCAGGAGAAGAAATGTTCAGTCATGGGTGCAAATGCTTTATTCATCGTTCAAGTGCACATTAAAAGGCTCTTAGGCCTTTACTTCTCTGCAGCTAAACGGAAGAGGGTAGATGGTTTGAAAAAAGGGACTCCTGGTTATTTTGGGCCTTCAAGTGATTAAGGGTAATTATTCAGGCCACAGGATGAGAGAACTCAATAGGACAGAGTTGGCCTAATCTTCAAAGCGTTCCCTGATTCACTCAATGAATCATCTGACACGGGGTGGGGGTGAATTTAGAGGAGGAAAACAAGAGAAACAGGGAGAGAGTGTGTGAAAATAACAATAAGTGCAAGAGAGGACAAGAAAGAGCAGAGAAATATTTTAATCTAATGCATTTACCACAGTGCGGTTCTAAAAACTTTAGTTTACTTTATATTTTAGTATGTTTTATTTTTTTAAAACATTTAATAGAAATTATATCATCAGCATAACAAATTCAAATGTCACATGTCACTTTCAGAAGTCATTCTAATATGCTGATTTGATGCTCAAGAAACATTTCTTGTTATTATCAATGTTGAAAGCAGTTGTGCTGCTCAATTTAGTGGAGACTTTTGTGTAGATTTTTTTCAGGATTCTCCATGTATGTAAGTTTTTAGTAACAATATAAAATTCTTCACTGTCACTTTAAATCAATTTAATGTCTTTGTTGAATCTATTAATTATTTCATAAAACACAAAAGTGTAAGGACAATAAGAATTTAGTTTATTAATTCTCATGGACAGCACAGGATGTTGCTCACCTTGTGTGAGTGAGGTGTCTGATGCCCTGCGGCCCTCGCGGAAGCTGATGGGAGAGCGGTTGTGTGTCTCTCTCCTCTGGGTGCTCAGCGCTTGCATGGTGGGGTTAGCGGGACGAGCGCTGATGAAGGGCGGAGTCAGGCGGGTGACGGGTGTGTTGGCCAGGACCACCTCGTTAAGAGAGGGGCGCATCCTCAAGCAGACTGAAGTCACTGTGCCCAGAGCCCATGTCATACTTCGGTGTCCACGCTACCCAGAGAGGGGTTATGACCCATGCTGAACAGTTTACCTGGGTAAAGAGAATGAGATGACAGTCATTTATATTCTTTATTTATATTAGGTCCCCCTGTGGTGAAAATCAAGCTTTTAATGTGGTTTATATGTCTATGCAGTGTTTTTAATATGCATTAAGACAAACCATGTGTAAATGCATAAATCAACACCATTGTTGAGTATTTTGTCCTTAAAACTGCAGTGCACCGAAGACTGTCTCAAAAACACGGTTTGAAATCACTGGTGAACCTGATGCCACAGACTACCTTGTAACCAATTAGGACAACGTGTGATCGTCAACGAGTGGATCTCTGAGCTGGTGTGAATGAGTGGAGGCAGGGCTAATTTGCATACTCATAGAACCACGTTTACTAAATGAGGCAAGGGTGAAGTTACATTCAAGCTATTTTAAAGCATGAAGATTTTTTTGTCAAAGAAAAATATTTAAAGGTATACTCCACTTTTTTTGGTCCATTTTACCACTGAGTTAAACAGTTGAGATTTACCGTTTTCGAATCCATTCAGCTGATTTTCCTGATATTTAGGAGAATATCAGTAACCAGACAGTTTCTGGTCTCATTGACTTCCATAGTATGAAAATAATATAATATGGAAGTCAATGAGACCAGAAACTCTCTGGTTACTGATATGCTTCTAAATATAAAAAAAATCTTCTGAATACATTCGAAAACAGTAAAACCCAACTGTTTAACTCTGGAGGAGTGGTAAAATGAGCCTATTTCCCAAAAAGTGGAGTATCCCTTTAAATATGTAATTTTTGTAATCAAAGATAAGATTTAAGGGATAGAATTATTGACTTCAAGGGTACTTTTGAAATAATAGTTGAAATTCACTAGTATTGTGAATTTATTGTCATTTTTATTCAAATTGATTTATTGACAATGAAGTGGTGTTTGAACCTATAACCATGTGGTAACCCCAAAACCACACCCACCTCCACTGGTCACGATTCCTGGCTGGTTGGTGACCTCAGACAGCGTGTGTCTGCGCTGACCAAAGCGGGTCGTCTGATAGGCGTTGAAGACATGGGTATGATCATCCTCAGTGTCCAGTTCCTCCGTCTCAATGCCTTCATCTATAGACATCTCCATCATGTTGCTGGGGGACGAGGCGCTGGATTTGCGAACGGCCACGGGGGCAAGGGGTCCAGCATGCAGCCGTTGACCTGGAAAACAATGTAAAGATCTCTAAATAAAATAAGGCAAACAGTATAGCCATCAGCCATGTTGTTACATCTAACACCTGGTACACATTGTAGGATTTTGTGCTGTCCCAGATGAAAGATGACCAATCGTGGTGATTTCTGTGATTGTGGCTCCTAAACAGTGGTCCTACATCGTACATTGTGCTGCTGCTAGGGCTGGGAAAAAAATCTATTTGAAATAAAAATCGAGTTGGCAGGTCAAATCGATTTCATATTTTCAAAAAATCGATTTTTTTGATTTTTTTTCTCCCCCTTTTCAGTATAGTGTAACTTACATTTTGCATTCACCAAATCTTCCTTCAGGGTTTCCACAGTTCGGTTACCAGTCAATAAGATGAAACTCTCTCAAAGATGATTCATTGTTCCTATTATTATACTTGATCTGTAGATAAACGTCTATGGTTTCGCATAAAACAACGTTGTCTTGCTGGAATATTGCTCATGACGTTACATTCTACCGGGTGTCTGTTAGAGCAAAACACTAGTCAGAGCACTATTGTTCTTCACGCGCAGTCGCGCACAGTAATTCAATAAGAAAAGGTTCAATAAACGATTGCATAGCTAGATACTGTATATTGTACACGAATCAGTATGTATTTCCTTTGTGCTTTGAACTGTTCAGTGCGGACTGCGGACTCGACCTATGGACTCGACGACGCTGGGCTGCGCGCTGTGACTCCATGTGGCTTGAAGCGCATCATTCAGCGCTCGGAATGCGCATAAGCTCATTGTGCCGCGGCCCGCGATGTATTGGAGCCTTTCATATCGTAATACGTTTGCGCAATGAAAGATTATTAATAGCCTTTTCTTGTTCTGTCCTATCTATCATATGTTGCTGTCTCATTAAACAGCTGTCCTATACATTTAAAACATGTCTCAATTGTATAGTAGACCAGACTATATAATAATTGATCCTTTTGATTTTTGTTATCTTGTTTTTCATGAATGTACAATACAAAGAGCAATGTGTAAAGTTTGACCAGATTTAGTGTTACACTTGTCTCGTATTTGTTCCCCACTAAATGTTTTTTTTCCCTAAATGTTCAGATTTTATTCAATGTTGTGCACTTGCGAATTTGCGATCTTTCTAGACTAAATTGAACTGCTGAATTATCCATTAATCTGGTTTATAATAGCATTTTTGGCATAGATTGTGATCATATTTTTGGGGATTTGTTGTTTTTCTTAATAATGAAGTTGTATTAATTAGATTGTGTTTAGCACACAAAAGAGTTATAATCAGTTAAACACAGAGTTATAGAAATTGAACCGTGAAAAAAACTAAATCGTAAATCGTAAATCAAGTTTTTTATAAAAAAATCGCAGATTTTTTTAAGGGAAAAAATCGCCCAGCCCTAGCTGCTGCGACATATGTCAACTGACTACCCAATCAAAATGCAACATAAAATGGTTTATTAATCATGGCGCTAAAACTTAAAACTAATGGCATGCCAATTTTGCAAATGATGCTTGAGGAAAGTTGTTCTCTTTTCCCTAGCCATGACCGTGTCCATATTCTCCTCTTTCACTTCCTCCTCTTTTTTTCACCGAACATCAAAACAACAATTGCCAAAGTGCATCTGGTTTTATTTGTTTACCACAGGCGTATGCTGATGACTTTTTATTCTTCTATACTAACTTGTGTCGTAGCCTACAATTCAATAGGTGTCATCATTGTACAGTCTACATACATGTCGACAACAAAAGTTGATTATATCCATGAAATCCCACAGTCTGTAGCAGGCATTATGAAAAAAGCCTTCCCTGAATATATTCCCTTGATATTGCAACTGGCAGGTACATTTTTTTAATTAAAAATAAAAATGTAAACTGTGAAATATATTAAGCCCAATTGTGAGGCATAAAATTGTTTCTTTATTACTCTGAAGTGGAAGTGTAGTATATTCAACACTAAACCGACTTGAGCTGAATAATGACACTATTATCAGCTATAGCTCTTTTACAGCAGAATTTGAATCTCACATTTGATTCAATTTGCATTATTAGTTATTTTATATACCTGCTTATTACCGAAAAGCTGCTTTGAAACCATTTTTATTAAAGGCAACATGACTAGTGTATATGCAATTTATATATTTCCTTTCAAATATTTGGTAGATGACAACTTTTCAGGATGTTTCTTTCTATTACTTTGCATGAACTCTCAATTACACTGGTGTTGTAGATAAGACATTTCACCCACATGCCTCCCAGCACTGTATTTCCTGTAAACTTGTTCTAATCTCCAGTCAGCCCTAACAAGTCACCCACAGTCCTGAGGCACATTTCCACTCAGTCAGCACCATGCACATGTACTTTTACGTGCTGTCCGACAGGCAGAACTTGATGAACACATTCCCTAATGATTTTGGGACTTAGTGAGAGTAAACAAAAGCTCTGCAGTCTCTCCCTTTCTGCCTCTTTTTATTGCTCCCTCTCTTTCACTCCTGCATTTCGTTCAAACGAATGAGTGAGCTGAAGAGGAGGGGTGGAAGTCTGGAATGCAGGGACAGGAAGTGTGTTTTGGCTGAGAGGGCTGTCAGAGCCTCATGCAGACAGAGTACACTGAGAGAGACATGCCATCAAACACACACACACTCTCAAACCAACATGGATCATCTGGATGAGTTGAGTTTCCTGCAGCATGCTGAGCTAGGAATGCTGTTATCCCAACATACAGTTAAAGAAGAGCCACAGATCCTCTTTTTATTATTTCTTCTTTTTGCATTTCAACCCATCTTTGAGCTTGGCCCCTCTGTTATTCACACACAAATGTGATCATTCGGACTCTGAACAAATTATGTAATCTCAGCCGTCCCCTCCCCACCAGCGGTTGTGTTTCAAAGCTTCAGATTTAATGATCTCGTACTGGAGAGAGAGCAACAATTCCCCCTGATCTTTAAGGGGCCATGTGTCATTTTTTCAATGCTAAAATATTAGTGGAGACTACTATAAATAAGCCATTTGTAGGTTGATTTCTCAAAAAAGTGTTAAGACAATAGCTGTTTGACAATCTCAAGTAGTAAGTTTGTGTGGGGGCTATCTGTTTGTTCAGCCAATCGCACACAGGGACATTTTAAAAGAAAAAACCTGTGTGGAAACATACATTATTATTATTTTAATATTATAAAACAATGTTGAAAATGACTTTTTTTGTAATGTCACAAAAGTTCTCCATCTATCCTCCAATCATATGGATTTTTTTTTTATGACCTGAACAATTCTTGAACAGGGTTAATATCATTAACTAAAACTACAACCATAAAAAGTTTTTACTTAATAAAATGTAAAACTTATTTCCAAGGGAAAGATTCTCATGTTCATTTAGTTTAACTTAAAGTAACAAAATAACTAAAACTAATAAATAGAAATAAAAACACAAAATTACTAAAACTAAATGTAAACCATAAAGAGGAACTAGCTATGCAATGTTCAGTATGAAATCCATGAACGCTAAATTACTCCACATTTCCGAAGATGGTAAAATGCCGAAACACAAAAAGCAAGACAAGTGTATGAAAGTGAAAGAGAGAGAGAAGAAAGAGTGCGAAGCGAAGAGAGCGGGGCTCAGCCGGAGCGAATGGACAGCTGTCACGTCCAATGTGTGTCACTGCCAGAGACGTCTACAGTCTGACCCCGCTTATGTAAGCCAAACAGCTGTGGACGGCCTCAAGGGGAAACACTCACAGTGTACGTCTCACCTCACCACCAGATCCATAAAGACAAAAATGACTAGCGCTACCAAAAACCATCAGTTTTTCCCTCAGACACAAAATGCAATAAAAACAGTGCGAGTGTGAGTGAAAGAAGAGTCTTTGAGAGAACAGATTACTCCTCCTCATAGAGACAGATAAAAATGAAGACAGCGTAACTAGGTCTCGAGTGAGTGAAGTAGCTACGAGTGGCAGAGCTGGCCGGCTCCTGTGCTGTTATTCCTGTTCTGTATGCCAAGCTGGCAGCCGATCTGGCCGTCTGTCAGGATGGTTCTGAACAAAAGCTCCTCGGGGAGCGGGCGTGATGAGAAGGCCTGAGCAAACAGCCAGGCCCACTGCCTGACCTTGGAAGGACTAACGTTGCTTAACAGCAATGTAGGGAAGGAGTGTAAGAGCACTCAGCGTACTGAAGTCAGACTCAACTCTGTAACAACAGCTGTTTGTATCAGCCTCTCAACAGCCCTGCAGCTCGCACCCTGGAGCTTGTACTGACGCTGCCGTATGAGAACTGAACAGAGCTGGATGATGACATCACTGTTTTCTGCAGAACTGCTTTGTAGATGAAACAAACTAATTGAATAATAGATGATCTTCTTTACAATGGAACTGAATCAACGTTGAACTGACTTCAGCTGAACAACAGCCGAAATACATCATTTTTCTGTTGTCACTGTAAAGCTGCTTTGAAATAATCTGTATTATATAAAGTGCTATATAAATAAAGGTGACTATATCTTATCTATCTATTAGGAGTGTGCAAAGCAGCTGGTATCTGTATTTGTATTTGTTGAGGGGGAAAAGTAGGCTATTTGTATTCGAGTAAATTTCAAAATAGGCATAAAAAATATTTTTTTGTGTGTTATACTTCTAATTTATGATGGTGTGGAAGTATTCTTTAATTATATCTATTCCAGCAATAAATATGTAACAAGGAACACCACTGAAAAGAAAATAACATAACAGCCATTACCTCATCCATGGTTAAACCAACAACTAATTGTGAACATTATGAACCCTACAGAATAAGTAAGAGATAATGTAACGTTATAGCGAGGTGGTTGATTATGAGCTCGAAGCGAAGCTGATGGGTCTCGAAACAACCTGAAGTGTTGGTATTCACTATAACAACCGCCTCGCTATAAATTTGCATGGCTACCTACCAAATAAATCAATAATTTGACAAAAAAAAAATTGATCTAAAAAGGAGTTTATTGATTTTAAAACGATTGTATTGCTTCCACTAAAAAAAGTGGAAGAGTTCCGTCTCTACTTTTAGAATCCATGGCAACGCTTCGGTTTTCCATGGCAACTGTGTGTTATACTTAGCGCGGTCTGTAACGCCGCCTTCACAGAAATAAAACAGACCACATTCTATATTAGAATTCAACCAAGCCATGTAATAAAAACAAATAATTACCGAGGCAACAGAGCTACGTAAACGGAGCGAGCCTGAGACCACCCGACTGCAGACGTCAATAACGAAGCGTAATGGAATAATCTCCTGATCAAACTTCGCTTCCCGAATGTTATAAACTGCCTCCGGAACCCAGTAAAAGTGTGAAGAATAATGTGAAGAAATGGGGTCCAGCTCCTTCAAGTCCCAAAAATGTGCATAAATCCTTCATAAAAGTAATCCATCCGGCTCCAGGGTGATAAACGAAGGCCTTCTGAGGGTAATCTGTGCGGTATTGTCGTAAACATATACATATTTTAAACTTAATAAATGAAAATATCTGACTTCCGGCAACGATCTTTGTGACTGTTCCTACGCTACGAACGTTCACGGGTGATGTAAGTCGCGTACGAGCAGAGCCCGTCTGTACAGACGTAGCGTAGGAAACGTCGTGACGTCACGACGGTTCCTACGCTATGTACGCCGACTTCCATCACCCGAAAACGTACATAGATCGTTGCCGGAAGTCAGATATTTTCATTAATAAAGTTTTAAATATGTATATTTTTACGACATCACCGCACGGATTACCCTCAGAAGGCCTTCGTTTATCACCCTGGAGCCAGATGGATTACTTTTGTGAAGCATGTATGCACATTTTTGGGACTTGAAGGAGCTGGACCTCATTTCTTCACATTATATCCACTAAAGGGTCAAAGACATTTTCTAAAATAACTGAAAATGTGTTTGTCTGAAACAAGATGGACATATGCATCTCGAACGGCTTGAGGGTGAGTAATACATGGTTTAAATATAATTTTTGGCCGAACTATCCCTTTAAGGTACAAAAATCCATTCAATAAAAATAGTGATGCAGTTAAGTGTTTCCGCTCAGCCGAGCCCTCTCTATAGCTGTGTGGAGCAGCCTGTCAGTCACCTCTTCCTGAACGTCACTCGCGCAGTGTGGTCTCTCGTGAGGAAACGCAGCTTTTTGATAAAAAGTTTTCTTGTTCCCAAATACAAATATTTTTTCAAGTATTTGTTCTAAAAAATATATTCATAAACAATCACGTTATTTGTGCCTTTCCGAATAAAGTATTCGTGTTCGGCTCCACCCCAATGATCTATTTTAAACATTTGCTACGCTTCAGTGAAAACTCTAGTTTGCATAGGAAAATCAGTGCCTAAACAAGAAAGAGAGAAACACAAGCTTCCTTTCCCTATAATTGAACATCTAATCCATTTTTCACTTACTTTGGGAGTCCCAACCTCCTCCTCCATGAGGCTGTGCTCAGTAGCACAGGTGGACTGTGGGAATGTGAAGGAGTCCGCAGAGGCTTGAGGCATAGCTGGGGATCGCAGGAGACGCATGTTCTGAGGCAGGAGGCTCACCTGAGGAGCAGCGCTGCTCGTCTGCGGTGAAGAGAAAAACAGGAAACAGTCAACAGTTTGGCCAACATCATAATTACACTGCTGATAACAATTTTATTTTTAGAGGGAATTTGAAGAGTTTTACCTTAACGACGGTCTGCTCTGCAATCGTACTGGGGCGTCTCTGGCGGGCGTCGAGTCGGGGCTCAACTGGAAAACTGCAGCGGTGGGCCTTTAGCCTCTCAACCAGCAAATAGTAGATAGCAGCAAAATGATTGTAACTCTTATTCTGAAGAGACTGCAGAACATATGGAGAAATGATTAGAAAAATGGCCATTAGTCAAGCTTGTATGAACATTAAGGACGTAATTTCATTTCTTAAAATCAGTGTAATTTCTCACCTCTATGGTCTTGTGCTGGTCGATGCCTAGGCTGTGCATCAACCTGAGCACCTGTTCACTGTATTCTCCCACACCGGCCTCCCCCTCTGCAGTCTGCTGATATAACATCGGCCGCTGCACAGGCACCTCCATCAACATCCACTTGTGCTCCTTTATTTGTCCTATAGACAGGCGTTTAGAGGGGTCCAACACCAACATCCGTCTGATCAGATGCTCACAGTCTGCACATAAGAGAGGAAAATGAAAAAGATAAACATGACACGTCCTGTACCCAGTAATTTTTTTGTTTGTGGTCAATAATATTTTTTAAAACGCATTTGAATGATCAAAAGTGACAGTGATAGTGTTACAAAAAGATTTATATTGAAAAGAAATGCTTTTCTTTGAGACGTTCTTTCATAAAAGACAAACATGACACGAACTGTGGTGTCTGTTGGAGGGGAAAAAGTCTTGGCGGAAGAACCGTTTATTCTGATAACAGTTAGAAGTAAATTATTATTATTATTGGTCAAGTATTATCATAATTGTGGGAGCAGTAAGAAAGTTATGTGCTTGTCTCAGCAGTGAGAACAGCAGCTCTGTACAATCTCAACCTGAAAAGGTCACAGTTTGTTTGCTTCACAGTAAACACTGCTGCATCTGAGACTCAGCAATGGTGACAGCCTGTACCCTCCACTGCTTAGGAAAAGATCTGTCCACAGTCCCTGCAGAAAACTGTCCAACAAATGCTGCACTGTCAGACCAACACAAACCTTAATTACATTATCTCATCCGAGAATGCACAAGGTCTTCGGTCTGTCTCTGTGTCCTTGACTATTGACCACGTCTGACTCAGCTGGGCTGAATGAAACTGACGTCACAGGGCTGGTGGTGATGAGTGCGTGCTTAATGCTCCTGTTGCTCATTGCCAACTATTTTTTTTTCGAGACTTGTTCATCCTGTTAATCTGTCGCATTTATGGTTGCTGGAGAGCCTGAGACACGAGAGCAAAGAGAGGGAGTCGCACGGCTACAGTAACACTCCTTTGTGCTAAAACACAATTGGAAGTCCGCTTGTTGGAACCATCCTCCTCCCCGACGGCTCCCTCATTTTAAGCAGGGGGAATCAGTGAATCTTATTAATATATTCATGTAGAAATCATAAGCATAAATACAACTGTGAAGAACTCTGGCTATACCTTGATTTTAGGATGTGAGATTTTACACCATTAACTTTACTGACCATTAAATTTAAGCTAGATTTTTATACTGATCTTAATAGATTTTTAATCAGTACTTGCTTTAAAGACAAAACTTAAGACAAATTTTATGAATTAAACATTTCGGTCATTTACTTGGGAATCGGAACTTGCCTAGCATCAAAAAGCATCCTTAAAGTAGTCCATTTGACTCAGGGCACTACAGTAAGTTTTCTGAAACAAAAAAAAAAATTGCTTTGTGGACGGAATAGACAAAACTTTAGTTTTTATTCACTGAAAATCTCAACAGATTATTGGGAGAAAGGGAAATTCACATTAATTTGTATACGCCTGGCTTTAGAACAAGACATCTACAAAGAATAGCTTTAGATCACACCATAGGCCCACCTACTGGCGTTTAGTCACTTAAAGGTAAGGTAGGCAATTTCGAAAAGGCTAGCAATAGCAAGCTAGCTTTGAAAGCATAAGATCCCACCCTCCCATTAGAGCGCTTTCTAAAGCGAAGCCTCCTCAAAACACATGTACACACCTTGCCAGAACAATCTGCAGAGAAAGAGAATGGCGTTAAATTGCCTCATCTCTCAAAGTACATAACATTACAATAATAATGACCGTAAACAACTTTTGACTTGTACCATCTGACTGCTACATTTAATTTTGGCATTGATAGTGTTGCCACAGAAATGCATAATTCCAAGTCCGAGGACGTGAGCCGCTCTAAGTACGAATATCATGGGTTGCCATCTCATAACTACTGTACGGTTATGACATAGCGTGAGAGCAGCATAACCTTGTTTTTTATGGTTTTAATTTTAGTTATTAACCCTGGAGTAAATTCAAAGATATAGCCTTCGTTTTGATAAGTCAGCACAGAAGACTATTTTCAAGGCAATAACAAGGAAGAATAAAATAATAAATGTAACACGGTATGTTGTTCAGGGAAGGAGGCGGGAACCGGCGAACATTCAAACACTTTAATTATACCAAAATAAAACGAAAGTAAAAGCGTCAGCCCCTCATGGACGACTGCCGCACACACATAAATAAAAAGTAACGTTAAGTCTCTCTTGTTCTTCACGGTCTTCGCTTCTCCTCTTATGGTTCCATAGCACTTTCGTGATATTTGAGGCTGGTGGGATTTCACAGGTGACGCTCATTATTAAAATCATGCTACCGGCCTCTCTCACAGCTCTCAGCCCCGCCCTTCTTTCCACAAATAATAATAATCTTAATTTAAAAAATATATATATATACTACCAGTCAAAAGTTTAAGATCAGTAAGATTTTTTATGTCTCTTCTGCTCACCAAGGCTGCAATTTCTTGATAAAAAATACACAAAAAACACAGTAATATTGTGAAATAGTATGACAATTTAAAATGATTTTTTAATGTTAATATATATTAAAATGAAATTTTTTCCTCTGAAAAAAAGCTGAATTTTCAGCATCATTAATCCAGTCTTCAGTGTCACATGATCCTTCACAAATCACTCTAATATGATGATTTTATGCTCCAAAAACATGTATGGTTATAATCCATGTTGAAAACAGTTTTGTACATTTTTATTTCAGGATTCTTTGATGAATAGAAAGTTCAAAAGAACAGCTTTTATCTGAAATGGAAAGCTTTTGTTACATTAAACACTACCCTTTACAAAGTTTGGGGTCAGTAAGAATTTGTATTTTATTTTTGGGGGAAATAAATAAGAAATCAATACTTCTATTCATCAAGGATGAGTTACATTGATCAAAAGTTACAGTAAAGACATTTATAATGTTAGAAAAGATTCTAATTAAATAAATGATGTTCTTTGCACTTTCTATTCATCAAAGAATCCTGAAATAAACATGTAAAAAACTGTTTTCAACATGGATAATAATCATACATGTTTTTGGAGCATAAAATCATCATATTAGAGTGATTTGTGAAGGATCATGTGACACTGAAGACTGGAGTAATGATGCGGAAAATTCAGCTTTTTTTCAGAGGAATAAATTACATTTTAATATATATTAACATAAAAAAAGTCATTTTAAATTGTCATAATATTTCACAATATTACTGTGTTTTTTATCAAAAATTGCAGCCTTGGTGAGCAGAAGAGACTTCTTTTAAAAACATAAAAAATCTTACCGATCTTAAACTTTTGACCGGTAGTGTATATATTATTAAAAGACTTTCAAATGTATTTGTGATAGAAATTCTAAAGTTCTGTCAAGAGACACCTCATTAAAAAACACATTCTCCTAATTGGTATAGTAAAAGGTAAATCTTCGTCAATCATACTTTTATTTCACCTCAAAGTATCAAAGGGCAGAGAACTACATGTCCTACATGCCCTAGAAGATACTGCCATAACTGTGCAAGTTCCTGAATGTTCCATGTAATCTTGAGTTCTCATTAAAGCTACCAGTATAATTCTGGAAAAGTACTTTTCCTTCACTGAGAAATAAGCCAAAGTTCCCTGTATAGCACACCAGGCTCTCGTAATCTTTCCCAACGGCGCGCATGCTGTATTCAATGTTTGACGTAGTGTGAAGCATGTTGTGTGTGGTGTGTGCAAGCAGTCTTGGCTGAGAGCAGACTGAGGTGGGGTGAAATCCTGTGTGATGAGAGCATTTGAAAACAAAATGTAAAGGAAACCCACACACTGTTCTCATTTTGGTGAGTAACAGTTTTCCTTGGGGACCCGCAAGAACATGAGTTTTGGGCTAACATTCTCAACGTGGCTTAATTGTTTAATGTCTCGAACAGAGTCAACTGCCCCCCTACTACCGGCCCCCCTCCCCCAAATCAGGGGCCATCCTGGAAAGACAGGCAGGTTAATATGTGTTCGCTCTTCCTCGGGTTACCTGATCCGTGCTCCATCACAGTGAGCACAGCTTTTAAAAATGAACAAATGTGACATTATGACTCTTAAGTCAAAAGCGGTCCACCCCTCCCTCTCAGAGTCTGGCATGAACTGGCTCAGCGTCTCAAACTTTGCCCTATCACTTTATCTCTTTCTTTCTTGCACTCCTTTCTTTTTTCCTCAAACACAATCCTGCCCTTCACAGCTCACGTTATTCTGCCAAAAAAATGGCTGCTTTGATTTTACTCTGCGTAGGACAACAAACCAGGTTTAAGGAAGCCCTGTATAACTAGATTCTACATCATAATCATAATTGTCGATTATTGCCTTGAAATTATAATTGTGATTATTAATTACGATTATCACAATTTACATTGAATGATGTTTTGAACAGCTTTATGCCATTGTTCGAAGTGACTGCATGCAAATTGTTATATCAAAATAAAACGGCTGAAAACTCCTGAAAAAAATTGTAATGCTTTTCTATGGTAGTAACACCAAGTAACTTTTCCTCTTTCGTCGCCCTACTGGTTGGAAACGAAATTGTCTATTGCCGCTGTCGTAAATAATTTAGCCTACCGTCGCACACACGCTCGCTGTTTATCCAGCACTGGCTTTAGAATGAACGATGTCCACAGACAAGGTAGAGTATGTTACATGATTTCATGAAAGGATGATGTATTGCGACATCAGAAATGAAGAAAAACGAAATAATGACTATTGTAGTGCTTGATGTAAAGCAGTCGAATTTTGTAGTTCTTTTTGTGTTTGGGTTCCTACCCGAACCCGAAGTTACATAGTGCCAGTAAAAGTGATACAGACCCCGTCAGGCGGCAGAAGTGTCTTTCACCCTGTTACGGCTTGATGAACCACTGATAAGATTTTGGAAACATTATTTTAAGTAAACAATGTTAGATAGTGTTGCTTTAATGCTAATTATAATGGTACACTAACTAAAATTAAAACAATGGGGAAAAAACCCTTAAGATAAGCTGTAAAAAAAAAAAACATTTCAAGCACACAGAATATTGTAAGTGGACTTTTTTATAATTGTGCCTTTGAACGATTACATAATTGTGGCATCCATAATTGTAATCGCGATTACAAATTCGATTAATTGTGCAGCCCTATATTAAAGACTTTGTTTAATAGATTTATTCATTGCTAATTTACCATATTACATTTTTACATTACTATTAAAACGTTTTTATTAGTAAAAATTAGGGCTGTCAGTTAAACGCGTTATTAACGGCGTTAACGCAAACCCATTTTAACGGCGTTAATTTTTTATCGCGCGATTAACGGTCTTTTTGTCCTAGCAAACTTTGTCGTTTTTCACATACTTTTGCAACAGGACGCGGCATGCGTCCTGATCCATTTCAGCGTCTCGCGCTCGTTATCCACTCAAAGCCGGCTCGCAAGCCAAAACGAGTGTGTGTGCGGCGTGCCTGTTGTTTTGTTTCGGTCTAGCTAGATCCGCTTGCGCTTTGGTCGAAGAAGCAACGAAACGTCCTCGCGCGGTGCAAGCCATTGACATGAATGGGTTTCAGATCGCAGCGCGAGGATGTTTTGTGCCGCACACACTCGTTTCAGCTTGCGAGCCGGCCAAATAGTAACGCATTATGTTTTGAGTGGATGACGAGCGCGAGACGCCGAAATGGATGCCAATGAGATTCTGAATGTAAAGTTTACTTTTTAAAAAGTTGCCAAATTGTCCCATTGACCAGACCAAAGCGATCTGTATGTTTTGTCATTATGAACTGAGCTATCATCATCGCAGCACGTCCAGCCTGAAACACCACTTGATGATGGCCAAGCAAACACACACACACACACACACACACACACACAAACACAGATTATGCGAATTCTCCACCCCTCGTCATTATCAGGACCTCGTCAGTATTTCTGTCACCCTTTTATTGATGGACAGTGTTACATTGTGTGAGAGATTATTTAGGCTATATATGTTAGAGTGAAATTGAACACTATTCCAATGTTATTTTCAATAATAATAATTAAAAAAAACATTTGCACTAAACAAGCCAATCCACTTTTCCATGTTGATAAGAGCATTAAAATGAGAAAAAAATTTAACAAAAAGAAATCAAAAGACATTAAGAATAGATAAAAATGTGCGATTAATCGCAGTTAACTATGACATTAATGCGATTAATTCGCGATTAAATATTTTAATCGTTTGACAGCACTAGTAAAAATATTAAGCAGCACAATTGTTTTCAACATTGATAAAAATAATTTCTTGAGCACCAAATCAGCATATAAGAATGATTTCTGAAGGATCATGTGAGACTAAAGACTGGAATAATGATGCAGAAAATTCAGCTTTTCAATCACAGGAATAAATTACATTTTAAAATTCATTAAAATAGAAAATAGTTATTTTTAATTGTAATATTTTTTTCACAATAACTGCAAATAAATGCAGCCAAAATGTCAATGAGCACTTCTTACAAAAACATTAATCAATCTCACCCAACCCAAACTTCTAAACAGTAATGTAGATGAGATTTTTTGGCGTTGTCTAACATTTACTAAAATTTGAATTTTAAAAACAAAAAGAAACTAATAACACTGTTAAATGTAATTTAGCAAATCTTAAAATTAATATACATTATAATGTTGTGATGCCAAAATTGATTTGTAGCATTTAAAATGTATTGGGTATAATTTGGACAAAAACAGTAATTCATGGTTTATCATCAATAGAATGAAAATAATTAATCGGCTTATTGGCATCAACCAGAATTGTAATATCAGTGCAACCCAACCAGTCAATCTCACTAATAGACTATGACGACTAGTTTACAAGTGGACCTTCATAACTAATTTTAAAGGGATATGTTCCACTGCTCAATGTCTCTAAGCAGTTAGAGCTATTCCTCTTTATCCAGTCCAGACACACACAAACTGTAGCCAAGCACTTATGGAATGTTTTAATTGACCAGGCTTGAATTTCATGACAAAAAAAAAACAAAACAAAAAAACAACCACTCCCGCCAACTACCTCTCCTGGTGGCGGCTTTGTGCACTAGGAGAGCGTCTCACCTTCTGTCATGAAGTAAGGGATACGGAAACGGCCCTCCAGAACACGCTGCCGCAGGACGGGGAGAGAGGGCCCATCGAAGGGCAGGGCACCACACACCAGCACGTACAGAACCACCCCCATACTCTGCAGGAACACACACACAGCGTCAGCTCAGTGAAAAACAAGATTATAATGTGCAAATGTACAGGTGGCATGTGGCATTACTTACTTCCCTCATGTCATTCCAAATCTGTATGACTTTGTATTTTGTGGAACACAAAGTGAACTTTTGTATGTGAAAATGTTACCTAGTTAAAAAGCCATATGGGTTTGGAAACGACTTGAGGGTGAGTAAATGACTTCCAATTTTTGGGTGAACTCTTCCTTTAATGGCAGTAAAAAGTGAGCCAGAGAGATTTTACAAGATCTGATCTCTATCTCTCACATGAACCGCAGGGTGTTTGGTTTACGCTTTGACGTCAGTCGAGTTCTCAAAGGTTGCATAGGTGGTAACACAAACAACGGTCAGCTGACTCACTAATCATTTACTGTCAAACACACTGCAGTGTGAACATGCACGGATACATTGACAGTGTAGAGTGGCATTACCCAGATGTCTAGCTGAGGTCCCTCATACTGCTGTCCCTCAAACACCTCCGGGGCTGCATATGGAGGACTCCCACACCATGTGGCAAGGGGCTTTCCCGACTGGAAGAAATTTCCAAAGCCAAAATCTGGAATGAAGAAAAAAAAAAAAGAGAGAACGGTCAAATAAGAACGAAACTTACAGGCTTGGCTATGCCTGTGCTCAATATTGATTGTACTATCAAGATTCCCACACCAAGTGACCGTTGAACTTGTTTCTAGTTAATCATGACTGGTGTGTTTAAAAAGAAGCATCGAATAGAGACTAAACTTACTCAAAGAGATATTTGTAGCTTATTTTCTTACTTATTGATTTTTTTTTTGTAAAATATTATTACAATTTAAAATAACTGATTTGAATTTAAAATAACAATTTAAATAATTTTCAATTTAATATATATATATATATATATATATTTTTTTTTTTTATTGAGGTTACTCACTGTCTCCCTACATTTAGATGGGCAAATGCATTTTTGTCTCAGTGCATGCATTGTCTTAGTCTGGCAGTGCCAGCATAATGAAAAGGAATCCTATGCTGCCAGGTAGCATGTCGTCAGTAAAAGTGATTAAATAAAAATTAAAGTGATAAATAAATAAAAGTGTGGATTGCTTATTTACAACGAGTTCAAATAGTATTGCAGATTAAGACTAGGTGATTGATTTGAGACTATACTAAATATCACATTTCCATGACTCTACCAGGATTAGAAATTACAACTTTAAAATTCTTATATAGATATTTTTCTTATTGGATACAATTCTTAGTGGATATTTTTCCACTAAGAAACGAACATTGTTATTAATATGTTTTGACTGATACTGTTAAGCTGCTTTGATGCAGTCTATATTGTGAAAAGCTCTATTTAAATATACTTGACATATGAATAAAAAACATTTATTCACAAAAATAATGGCAAATACAGTCTCATGACTAAGATGTTAATGTTGGTTAAATGTTCTCATTTTACCTGCTTTTGGCAAGTGTGGAAAAAGGTGAATAATGGATCTTGTAAGTGTGTGGATCATTTGTCATCAATTGTCAATAGTTGAGAAATATTATATCCTTCCAACTACATACCATAATTTCTTTGCGAATTCATTTTTCTGATGAACCAGAGGTGCAATGTTTGCCTTAAAATTACCCATGCCCCTGACAATACAGACACTGCAAAAACATCCTTCTCCAATATCCTAAGCCAAAAACACATTTCCTCCGAGTCCACACATCCTCAAAGCTTCCAGAATTATGCTTTGCGGCCCACTTCTTTCTACTTTGATGACTAATATTAGTGTTGTACTTACTGAATGGCCATACCAAAATAAAAATAAATTATTCCCACACAAACTTTGCTGTTAAGAGTGTAATTTGTCTGTAGTACAGTCAGACAGCATTTAACTATATTTTTAGATCCCATTAAATCAAAAATAGAGTTTTGTGACTTAGCCCATGTGTGTTATGAGATCATCTAGATACAAGTGAAAAATAGGTAAAGCATTTAAAATTTAGTCTTCCTCTTCAGAGAAACACAGCAAAAATACAGATGACTCATTCCGCACTACACAGATTTTTGTCCAATCAAATGCCATCTAGAACGAATATATCAGTTTCTCTAATACCGCCTGTGACTGACTAGTAAATAGTGAGAATTATGTTCATGGCTGTGACTTAACTAATACCTAGTGCCTATTTTGTAAAAGCGACAAGTCCTTTAAAATGTTGCATATGACCTTCCTCTTTCAATAGGAAATACATCAACACAAAAACAAAAACTGAACTCAAACTATTTCTTGATGAAAGGAATAAAACATGATTCTGTGATTTGATTTACACTTTGCCTAACAAGCTGTAACACTGTCTGAATGACCAGAAAATCAGACTGCATTACATAAAGTCGTTTAAATTTTCAAAGCGACTAAGTTGACATGATACCACAATATGTCTACTGACAAATTTGTATAACCTGGTTTGCTGACAACATTAAATGAAGGAATATAAGGATGCTAAGCCAACACACAGGCTGAGCAGCAACTGTAACAGGGCTTAGTGGATCATGCCGTGCAAACCTTGTAGACAGAAACCGTCATCACCTCACCCTTGCTTTAATGGGCTGGAAAAGCTTTATAAAGTGCTCTGAGATTAGATACAATGGCCAAAAAAGAAATCTAAGACAGTGGTGCAAGATGGCCAAATATGGCTTCAAATATGGCTCTAAGAAAAATCTGATACTGCTTGTGTATAATGGTCAAAGTCCTTTTGCATAGATCACAAGTCAGTATTTGTTCAAAACATTGCGCAAATTCAAAAGCACAAACCCGAGTATGTTGTTTATAACAAACAAACAGAATAACAGATCTAACTTAAAACCGGGCGAAAAAACAAAAACAAATCAAAATTGTATTATGATAAAATCACCCTGAATTACTAAATCCACCATTATAATTATCTAACACAGCAAAACATTTCTTAATATACGTGTATGTGTGTATATATACTGTGTATATACATATACACTACCGGTCAAAAGTTTAAGATCGGTAAGATTTTTTATGTTTTTAAAATAAGTCTCTTCTGCTCACCAAGGCTGCAATTTTTTGATAAAAAAATACACAAAAAAACACAGTAATATTGTGAAATATTATGACAATTTAAAATTACTTTTTTTATGTTAATATATTTTAAAATGTAATTTATTCCTCTGAAAAAAGCTGAATTTTCAGCATCATTACTCCAGTCTTCAGTGTCACATAATCCTTCACAAATCACTCTAATATGATGATTTTATGCTCCAAAAACAGGAATGATTATTATCCATGTTGAAAACAGTTTTTTACATTTTTATTTCAGGATTCTTTGATGAATAGAAAGTTCAAAAGAACAGCTTTTATCTGAAATGGAAAGCTTTTGTTACATTAAACACTACCCTTTAAAAAGTAAGAATTTGTATTTTATTTTTGGGGAAATAAATAAGAAATCAATACTTCTATTCATCAAGGATGAGTTACATTGATGAAAAGTTACAGTAAAGACATTTATAATGTTAGAAAAGATTCAAATTAAATAAATGCTGTTCTTTGAACTTTCTATTCATCAAAGAATCCTGAAATAAAAATGTAAAAAACTGTTTTCAACATGGATAATAATCATACATGTTTTTGGAGCATAAAATCATCATATTAGAGTGATTTGTGAAGGATCATGTGACACTGAAGACTGGATTAATGATGCTGAAAATTCAGCTTTTTCAGAGGAATAAATTACATTTTAATATATATTAACATAAAAAAGTAATTTTAAATTGTCCGAATATTTCACAATATTACTGTGTTTTTGTGTATTTTTATAAAAAAAATTGCAGCCTTGGTGAGCAGAAGAGACTTCGTTTAAAAACATAAAAAATCTTACCGATCTTAAACTTTTGACACGGTAGTATATATATATATATATATATATATATATATATATATATATATATATATATATATATATATATATATGTGTGTGTGTGTGTGTGTGTGTGTGTGTGTGTGTGTGTGTGTGTGTGTGTGTGTGTGTGTGTGTGTGTGTGTGTGTGTGTGTTATGTGTATATATAATACAATTATTTCCAATAATTATATATAACCTTACATTTATAAAAATGTAATTTTTTTACTGTGTAGGATGTCAAATCATCTGATTTAATTTAAATTCCAGTGAGTATTGAGTTTGTCTACAATCTGAGCTTCAGGGACCTAATAAAAAGAAAATGTGAACCTTAAGGAGAGATAAAAAGCAGCTGTGGTTACATTACACTGTGACTGATGTAAGAAGCCGGTATGATGAGTCCATATCAGTTGAGCTGACCCACTTCATGAGTTGAATGCTGAGCAGGAGGAATTGACGTCAATGCTCTAGGCAATACAGCAGCAGACATTGCAGGAGTGAGCCTCAACATTCAATAGAGGAATCACTCAATATCATTCGAGCCCAGAGCTTAACTCCTGCAGCTTGGAAAACAGTGGCTAATGCCATATTTACAGGCAGGCAGACCCGATCTTTTTGTTGGTTTAAATAAAAGCTTTTTGAGGTCAATAGCTCTGGCTCTCATAATTTCATTAAGCAGTGGATATGTGCAACACACTGTGCATTGGATTTGTGCTGGAGGTTGGTTGTGTAAAGGTCTCTAGAGATCCAATCCTAACCATTTTCTATACAGTTTCCCAATCATTGGCCAACCCCAGAAAGTCTCCTACTCCCACAGGTTTTCTCATTCAACACGAATTAACAGAAAAAAAATCTTTCTTGCTTCAAGCATTGAGATTTTAATCTATCATATAAATCACAATGCAAAATCACTATGAAATGAAATGTATATATTGCTCAGTGTATCTACAGTATGGGTCTTCATGGTTAAAATAATAGAATTTCACAGTGTCTTCTGCTTCATCAAAATGTCTTTTTTTTAGTCATGATGACACAGGTACAAAAATGTTTGAAGTGGAACATAAAAGGCCGATGACCTTTCTTTGAGTGACCCAGCCCTGGCCATCTTCTAAGAGGCTGACTGTGCATCAGTGTGAGGGCTAAAGGAAAAAAGACCTTTAACAAAACCTTGTGGGACACCCCTCTGTGACTGGCCACTGCATTACTTGCTGTACAAAACATCACAATCTACCATCATGACAGTGGAGTTTGGGCAGAAAGCAGGTTGAGGTGTCAGGAAAACTGAGTGTTTGAATATGTGTGTACATGTGTGTGGGAAGCTCTCCTTTCACAGTGAGCATTGGATGGCTGCGATACTCAGCGTCTGGCTCACTTTATATTGCAAATTGCAAATGAACCTTGGTCTGCACGTATGGCTCAGCACAGAACGCACCTGTGTCCTCTTGACGCAAGTCATAGCTTTGCCAACTGAGCAGTACCTGAGTCATCATCCTGAGCATTACAGCTTTGATTATATAAACCGTCCATCACACCCTATAATTAACTATAACTATTAACTCACAAAAATGGAGGTGACATTTTTGTTACAGCAAGGAAAACTCCCCCAAAAAAGTTTCAGCTGTTTTGTGGTGCTACAAAACTAAATTTACTATTTTTTATTTGTGCATTTATATAAAATTATATATTATGTAGTAAAATATAATTCATTATAGTGGTATAAAAAAAATACATACATATATACACACACATACACATTATGTATCTGACTGGTAATGTTACAAACCCAAATTTTGGATAGTGTAACTATGAACTATTACCAGCAATCTTGATGTTCATGTGTCCGTCTAGTAGCAGGTTCTCCGCCTTTAAGTCCCGGTGAACGATGTTACGATTGTGGCAGTACTCAACAGCAGACAGAATTTGCCAGAACTTGCGTCGTGCCTCTGGTTTCGCTCAGCCGTCCATGCTTGGCAAGGTAGTCTAAATAAAGAGGAAGTGGGGTTAACTAAAGATCACAAAATACACAATCAATTAAACATTCTGCATGGGTACTGTAGAGTAATATGGGTTATAATAAAATGTGACTGGTCAAAAAAAAAAACAATAATTTGAAAACCATGACCACGCGTTGTACCAGGAAAGGCTCTGGTGGTGTGGTGTGGCTAGTGGCAGAGATTGATGAGCCACAATAAGGAGACACAGTGGTGTGTGAGTAGGGTAAACATCCCCTGGATGGTGTAATCATGTGGTCACCACACCCTAGAGTGCTGGGTCAGCCCCTGGGCCTTGGCCCATGGCCAAACCTACAGTCCTCACACATTCCATTGCATACTCGCCCTGGGATTATGGGTTGGCAGAGTGAGTGTGTGTACATGGCAACATGTTTAAGGCGTCATTCTTAATAGCAGGGGCAAAAACAATTATCAAAAACGGAGTTATTTATGATTGCAGAATTACCTTGTATAACCCAGTCTAAAGAATAGAGAAGAAAAACATGGGTAACTAAAAAAGCCACATTGTGTCCACATGTCATCTAAATAGGCAAAGTCTATTTACATCATAAATTTGCTGTGTGATGCATGCATTTTAATGAATTTATGTTGTGCAAAGAATGCATATTAGCTACTAACTACTAACCTATTGAATTTGTAAAGGGTTCACATTGTAAAAATAAAGCAACAAAAAATTATATATGTATAATATATATATATATATATATATATATATATATATATATATATATATATATATATATATACACATATATACATACATACATACTGTATATACACACATAATTAATGATCTTTGTATAATATACAATACTATTAATAATGATATAATATGGAAAGAAACTTTAAGAGGGCGTAGTTACAGGTAACTACATGCACTGACTAAAGTAATAACAGTAAATTGTGCATAATTACAAGTAACCAATCCCTAACGGTAATTCATACATGTAGTTCAGAAACTCATTCATTACCAAGTACAATGTAAATATTGTATGTCACCTTAAAATTACGTGTAACCTAATAATATATCTAATTTATTATATACATTGTAATATTACTACAATAATAATACATTTACAGTAATACCAAATGTAAAATTCATTGAGCAAACCAATTAGATAACAGATGCAACATTCTGAAATTGTGATCCGTTTAAAAAGAATTTTTTAGGAGTATGTTGCTAATCAAAAAGCACACCTGACATAGGAATGTCTCATATTTATGTCAACTGGCCGGTGGGAATCTACTCCGAGATAAGGTGTACACTCTGCTCTATACCCCTCAACTGTCTGTAATCAACCCAACTAAAGCACAGACTGTGGACTTTGGCCAACAGAACACAATATCAGTCTGGTGCCAGCATACCAGGTATATTGGTGCTTGATATCCTTGTATTTCTCTTCTTCTGATTAGCCATGAACAAAAGACAGACCTGAAAGAGCCTGAGTTGGCCAGCTGACCTAATAAAAGTTGCTTCAACTTTATAAGTTGTACAACTGAATTTTCTCTCCACTGAACCTTGTAAACCAGAGCAGCAGTCACACCACAGTTGCATGGACTGACTAACCGAAGAGGCACACAAAGAGGAGAAAAAGCATTTCCTCTTACTAGCAAGATGCATTATCTGAAGGGGTTTTATAACATGAACTAGCTGAACCTTGTCCTAGCAGTATTGCCACTAACAGATAGGGAATGTTAGGTTCAACATCGTTAATTCACTGAAATAAAATATCTAAAATATTTTAAATCACAACAACATGTTAGTTTAATAAACAAGGTATTTTAATAATAAAAATCAAATATTTTATATAGTCTGCAACTCTATAGGCTTTAAAAGATTAAGAAAAAAAGCAAAGAACAATACTCCAAAGAATACCATAATATTTTCTAATTCATTAAATAGATTTCCATTTATTTTAAGCTTTTTACCATCTTTAAGCTTTTCGCCACCTTTCTTTTGCTGTGTGACTTTTTTAAATAAATAAATATATATATATATATATATATATATATATATATATATATATATATATATATATATATATATATATATATATATATATATAAAATCTAGAAACCTATTAAAAAAAGATTTCACAGTCTCTCAATTAATGAGGTCATACTAACTACATACATAATAATACTGTGGTATTACTACTACGGTGAGTGGATTTCTGCACACATATTAAAACATATTAGACTTTTTTCCAAAATACAAAACATTTCTTCTGGTCTTGAAACACAAGTATACTCTTTCTAGTGTCCTACATTATCTAGACAGGATTTATGAATTTTCCTATACCACCATTACTAATGTTAAAGCCTAAAATTGACAGATTAGGAATACAGCCTATTACCCTTACTACACATATTAAGGGTAAATGGCAAGGATTGAGATGCTGAGGACACGGGTGTCAAGACTGATCAGCTCCCATGTTGATAAATAACCTTTTCTACAGCTCTGTATTTTTCTAAAATATGCATGGCCTACATTTCTCCTTCTCCACTTCCAAAATTCAAATCAATGTCCCTTAGCTTTCCCTCTCTCTCCTGCTTTGCCTGTGCGTTTTGCAGCTCCTGCTTATTCGAAGTTGACCCAGTTTCCAGGTCCCTCTAAAGCTTCGGCTCTGATCTGCGGTGCTGGTGGAGCAGACAGGCTCTCGTGGTGGGCTTCTGCACTGCTAAGCTCCACCACTGGGGACCGAACCCAGCACTTCACAACACCAAATGCTGATCTATCTCTCTCCTCTCTTTTATCCTTGTGAAGATTATCTGATGGAAGTGAGTGCCTGTGTTATGTTAGGATAGCTTAGGTTTAGAGTGAACTAATCACTAATCGGGTTCCGTTTGTGGGATGCAAGCACACATCACTTGTCTTAATTTTAAAAAAAAAAACGCATATTTCAAAATTTTGTCTTTATAGGAATGGAACATGCTGTACATAATTTGAATCATTATATTGTCCAATCAGAGAATCACAAAAGCTGGACAACATGGCCACTCAGTACCATAGGGGTAATCTTGAAAAACAAGTATTTGTCATGCTATGTTGACAGATCATTTTATGTGTTTTTAGGTATTTTATTTGCTTGACCTCTGCAATCTCATTTCAAGTCTCTATGGGAGTTTTGGCTGTTATCTAACCCCGTAGCACACTTGGGCAGGAACAAGTCACTTGGTTTGCTTCAGCCACGACATTCCTCTTTATATCTCTTTCAAAACAGACGCTGTTGTCACATCCAACACCAGGGTCATGGTGTCCCACCACACAACGTACACCACAACCACAAGATGGACTTAGCATCACGTTAAATGCCTGTTTGTTGTCTAGTGATAAAGCACTTTGCTGGTACAACGTGCTGACTGGTGGCTGGACAAGCAGAATTGTCATGACAAATATGTTTATAAAAAGACAACATGTATCCAAAGCAAAGTAGTGTTAAGTAATTTGTCTGTCTACAATGAAAGCAGACATGTTGCACAACAGCCAATCTGAACATATTTGTTGAATATTAATGTTGAATATACAGTTTTGGACCAATAGGATTTAGCTTCGAGTGGGGCTATATATATATTTATAAAACGGTTAGTTCGAATCCTTGATTCTGATTGGTCAAGAGCTGTGCTTTATTCACGATAAAACACGGCTACGACCGCTTCACCCAACGGTTCTATTGATCGCTGCGCAACACTGCGGTTCTGTGTTGTTTTTATTTGAGCTTTCATGATTTTACACATTGGAACGTTGTTGCTGTTCACACTCAGGGACTATTTTTTCCAGCGGAAGGTAGGCTTTTAGTGATTTTACTTCAAGAAAGTTGCACTAACATTGATTTTTACTTAAATATTGTGTGGCAACCGTTTTATAAAAGCAATAAGATACTCGAGGCAAGTGCTATATCGCTGAATAAGTAACGGCTCAAGGGGTTGCAGGCACTCCGCTTCGCATCGTGCCTAACAACGCCCTTGAGCCGTTACTTATTCACGAGACAGCACAGCCTCTCGTACCTTATTGCTTATATATATATATATATATATATATATATATATATGATAGGCTGTTTCCTGTAAAGTGCATCAAAACTTTAGCCTGACTACGTCAGACTTCCTACTTCCACTAATTTCATTTCGCTCCTGTAGTCAGTGTGAGATAGTCAGTTTTCTAGCGGCCTTCCGACGGCCGGACAATCAACTAACAGAAGGCGGGCTGAGAGCCGTGACGTAGACGCCAACGCAGAGTTTTACATTGTAGGTTAGAGAAATCCAATGGGAAACCAAACACGGTATGCAATTCGCTTTGTTATGGAGAACATTTAAGGGTTTTTCAAACTGACGCAAGAACAAGAAGAGTGTTTGATAAACCTTTTAAAATGGAGGTGATGTTGTGTCCCAACTCCCGACTGGTTTTGGGAAAAGTTTAATTCATCAATTGTTACCGTTAGTTACGTCTGTCTACGAAGCAGTGAAGTAGCAGAGTCTGGTATTACCAGGCTAGAGGAACAAAAAGCTGTGTTGAAAAGATATAATCCTAAAATATAATCCTTTGAGAGTTGGCTACAAATATTTTCTTGTTTCACTCTGGCAAAAATAAGTTTAGAGGCCGTGATTGTACCGTGGATGTGTAGATTACCTTTGCATAATCTGCAAAAGTCGTTTACAGCCATGTTCACTCTGGTATTTCGCTCACATCATCAAGTGTTTACAGCAGGATTACAGTGGAAGTTCGATCATAGATTTAAGTTCGATGCATGATGTCTGTGGTTCGATGCGGCTGTGTCTGCCCATAACATTTAGAAACATAAATAAACTTATCTGATTGGCTTACGGGTAACCAATGATTTTAAACTTCAGACAAGCGCCCCCTAGTGAGAGAGAAAACACTTCTCTATTATGCCATTCCAGACTCTGTCTACGAAACAAAGTGAAGTAGCAGAGTCTGGTATTACCAGGCTATCAAAACTCTAAATGCACATAAAAAAAATCCTGAATCCTTAGAGTAGGAATAATTCTTGGTAGCTTCATAGGTAGGTTTCTTCATATCACATTGCCGTGTACTGTGAAACAGACACTGTTACGTAAGAATAATGTGTGAGGATTGTGTGAGTTTTCACAGGTGGTGAACAGCAACTGCTGCTACAAAGTCAGAAGGATCAGTCATTTGTAGTGATGTAGTCTACTCTTAACACACTTTCAAGAGTCGCCAACAAGGGATTTTTAAATGGTACAACTAAAAATTTTAATCCTGCAATCATTTACATCCATGTTGTTCCAAACCCACATCACCCTCTTCTGCATGAACAGGATTCTCCTGCCTACTCCTCAATATAATAAATCACTACAGTGGTGACAATCACTATTTGCTGTTTATTAGCTCTATAACAGAGGTAAACCACAGCATTTTAATCACAATCTAAACAAAGATGCTACAATCATGTAGCATGAGCAGTTGTTTTTGATCTAGAGCAAAAACAGAATGGTCTGAATATTTGTGAAATTGACAAAACAAAAACAGCCGACAGATTGAACGAAAACAAATTCACTCTCTAACAGTAGGTTGGGCTTATGGAACAACAGCTGTTTCTTATAAACACTACTTTATACAGAGGTAAGAGGAAAACAATGACAATCAGTTCACTTAAAGGCATACTTCAGGTTAGCATTAAGCTTTGTTAGCTTTGTTAACCTGTTTTTAAGTAGAAAACCTGTCATATTTTCAAATTACCATGCTTTTCACCCTCATATCCCCCTGAGATGAGAGATTTGTGTATTTTTTGTCTGGAAAAAAAGTCCTCAGATGACGCAAAAATCGCCATTTTGCGTTATCTGAGGATTTTTTGGTCAGAGGCTAAAGACTACAGTCAGTAATAGGACTGTCCGGCATGTTTTTAACCTGCCCATAGAGGGTGGGATCTCACTCACAGAATGTACACATAGTGTCAGCCATCTTTTTTTGGAAGCTAAGCTACAGAGTAGTAGGGGTTACTATCCCTTTTCCTGGCCATGTCCGGCCATCTTCAAACAACACGAGCGCTGTCTTGCTCTCTCTCCCTAGCGCATATTAATCAAATCAATTGACCCGATAGTAAAAGGTTGGAAGACCGCAGTTTAACGTGAAGCATTTGGAGATTTTCAGAGATTAGAGACTCCATGAACAACATCTCAACACTAAATTATAAAGGCCGGTCTCATATAGACATCTGCCTCAAATACAAGCCGGTGCAGTTTGACAATTTGGGAAAATAAAACCCCGGGCTATTATTTGAAGTTTTACGGTACATTCATATAACCCCCCATTCAATATTTATATTTTTACTTCCTAGATTTCAAGCATCACGAACAGTGAACTTGCAGTATCTGGAACAGTATTTTCTCTGCTGGCGCGTCTGCGTTCAGTGTCCGTCTCTGGCCTGTGTTAATGTCCCGTTTACAGACTTCTTAATATTTCCACACAAATTGCATTTTGGGAAATGATTGCAATGCAGTTTGTGTGCAAGCATGGAATTCAACCAAAATAAAACAAAAAAACGGTTGCCAATCATGTTTTTGGAGCAAAAACGGTCCGGTTCTGATTTATAGCAAGTCGTAGGCCATGGCTACACTAAACAATATCATAAAAGTGATCTACTGTATATAGCTCCTTCCCTGTTTTCTGAAGTCTTCTAAAATCCTATAATAGTTTTGTAGGATTTCTGTCCTATTTCTGTTCATTGGCATGTTCATGAGAGAAACCATAATGTCTGATTTGTGAACAAACTGTTCATTTAAAATGATATTTTTTCCATTTTTCCTATGATAGGGCATCAGAAGCAGTGACAGGAAGTGATATGACAGAGTGGAACAGTATTGAAAAAGAACCATGAGCCACTTCCCACAAGGCTATGTTCTTTTCAAATCAGATATTTTCAAAGATTCGGTTGATCTAAGTTACCCAACTGACTCATTGATTTGCACTAGCGACAGTTAACAGGTCACTTGGAATAGAAGATTAACAGTGAATAATGACCTAAATTTCAGTGTGTTTGTCACACAAATGATCATAGGACTTTGAATATAGCTGATATGGACTGTTTTTTGGTTGGGCTTTTGATTCTTTTTTGAAGCATTAACACTTCAGTCCCCATTCACTGTAAAATAAAAGGTGGACCAGTACCTTCATATTTTGCATGAAATTTTCCTTTAATTTTCTTTGACCTTCAGTTTTGCTCTTAGCTTCCAGCTTGTGTGTCAGACAGGACAGACAGCTGACCCGTCAGAATATGATCATCATTCACTGACACATTTGTTGCTTGTGACTATGATGGTTATTCACACAGTCTGTGTTTGTCACGCCTGAGCTAATCTCAGCCTGACCTTTGTCACTATCATCTGAAATCAAGATGTTAGCATGAACACACACTCTCCATGTCAGTGATATGTGGAATTAGGATATTTCACTGAAATAAGGGGTAGATCTGGCTGTCATCCTGAATCAACAACAAGAGCAACAACACCACAAAGTAGTTACAGTATGCCAATCCCAAAGTGATAGTCAGCTTTGTGCAAAAAAACAACACCAAATAAAAACATAAATAAATCGTACAGATTGTAAATTTTGTAAATCATCTCATGTAATGCTTTGCTAACCATCTTATATGCAACATTCAGCCAATCATTTATAGATACTGTGAGTGTTAAAGGGCACCTATTATGGAAAATTCACTTTGATGTTTGAACATAAATGTGTGTTGGCAGTGTGTGAGCAAAACCACCCTAGAATGATAAAAATCCACCCAGTGTTTTTTTTACAATCTCAATAAATCATCTGCACTATCTCAAAACGAGCTGTTCTAAGATTCAGCTCTTTGTGACGTAGAATTGAGCAAGGGGTTTGATTGACAGTGTGGTTGTGGCCTAGACCCCGCCCTCTGTGATCTGTACACACCATCCTCCATTGTTTCAACGACAGCCGGTCTCTTGGAAACATAAATGTTCTGTCGTGGGTTAATCCTGTTGTTGTGGCTTAAAAGTTAATCCTCAAGTGTGGATCGTCGTCTACTGTTTGCGATCCAACGTCACCTCTTAGTAAGTGTATTTTATGATTTTTGAGCAAATAGTCATTTCAGTCTGTCAGCCAATTCAACAACAAATGCGTCTAAAGTTGTTGTCGGTCGTAGGATGTCTGTGTATATAATTTAAACCTTGTTTGTATAGTGTGTAACCACACGTTTATAAATATATATATTTAAAGATATTGTATTAAAAACTGCATATATGTTGTTGTTCTTTAAGTTAGCCATCTTCTCACATTTGCCACAGAAGCACCTGTATGACAAGTAAACATGACGCCACAGGTTCCTCACATAAATGTAATTTCACTTGTACGTAGCAAACTTTATCACAGAATGTGTATGTAACGTTAGTTAAAAAAATTGTGCCAGTGTTTGTCTGCGTCTGTGTGTGTGTGTGTTGCACATCCATACTTGCAAAAAGACATGATTATGACTCTATAAGTACACAAATGTACCAAATAACCATACCGAGACGTACTGGTCAATTCTCATTTGTGTTTATTCTGCCGGAGTCTATTCGTACTATTTATATATTCTGATTCAAACTACGCTGAATGACAGACAAAACAGCGCGTCTCTCACTCTCCCCTTCTGCTTAGACCGACTGCCATGGGTCTGCAAGTGACGCCCTCGTCCAAAGGCAGGGTGGGAATATGCAGCTCATTTGCATTTAAGGTGGTATACACACAAAACAGCTCATTTTTAAACAGGCCCCAAAATGACATTTTCAAATGGTTATAATAAATTAACTATGGGGTATTTTGAGCTGAAACTTCACAAATACATTCTGGGGACACCCAAGACCAATATTACATCTTGTAAAAAGGGGCATAATAGGTGCCCTTTTTATATTTGTTTTTATAGTAACAATTATTCATAATAAGATATTCAAAGCATTTGATTTTTTTCTCAAATCATGCATAATTGCACTTGTGTACTTTACTTTCACACTTCACGCCACTGAAATTTGCAAAACAATTGTATTGTACCATTGTAAATGTTTGGTACCACACCATTTTTGTGCCAATGTGACTCCCAATACGAACAAACAACTTTTACAAACGAAATCACACAAAAATCAATTGTAATTTGATCAGTGAAGGCTGGTGTGTCATTAAAACTTACCAAAGATTTCCCCATTCTTGGCGTATTCAGTCACTAGGTACAGCATATTCTTGGTCTCCATGACCTGCGTAAGGATGAAAAATATAATGCATGTTACATGTAAAATCTTCATCTTTGACACAATGGTAGATGGCCTAAATTACTCCAAAATATACATGAAGCACTTAGAGTGCAAAAAAACATTGAGTGATAAAATGACTGCTACATTAAGATAGAAATCTGAAGTATCCCACTGAGTTCACAGTATTATAATGAAACACACATGAATCAGAGTGGGACGCTAGTTTACTCGTAGCCTCGATTCATAGTGCAGTGTCAGAGCCAGCGATGTGTGGGAGGACTCCAGATATAGCCAAAGCAAACAAAAAGATGAATAGACCTAAATGTAGTGAAGAGAAGTGGCATGCTATAATTCAGAAACATTCAAAGAGTCCCACATAAACACTACCGTCGGCCAATTAAACAGTCAGTTAGTT
Organism: Hybognathus amarus; assembly: GCA_030378365.1. Taxonomy (NCBI): domain Eukaryota; kingdom Metazoa; phylum Chordata; class Actinopteri; order Cypriniformes; family Leuciscidae; genus Hybognathus; species Hybognathus amarus. Next base: position 249,217 of record JAQIUQ010001632.1, on the reverse strand, counting down.
TAGGGTTTACTGATACATCAGCAGCCTCATCTGTACCAAGAGGCTTTTGTGTAAATCAGCCTTATCTGGGCTCAACTTGTAGGGGATTTTTTGCTCTTCCCATTTAAAGGCATTATAGGGTTGACTAATAAAATCAGCAACTAGGCCAGAATATGAATCATCTTTTAAACCCCCCAACTAATTCTCTTTTCCAGAAACTTGTTTTAATGGAAGCTGTGATCTCAGAGCTGTTCAGAACACAATGATCACAAAGCACGTCTTATCCAAATCAGCTGCCAAATAAACAAATAACTGGAAATAACTCAAATTATCTCATGCGAATAGTTGATTCTATACTAGTTGGCTGTCGGTTTATGTGACAAACCTCAACACTCAATGAGTCACATTAAGTCAAGGGATGGGTCACACTGTGGTAAAATAAACCGCAAACCAAGTAGGACTATCAATCAATTAGAAATGACATAATATGCCTATGCGAATGTATGGTGTGTAGATTTAGTGCAGTTTAATTAATTGCACTACATTTACGCATCAAACTATTTATTTCAAACACTCGAACTGATGTTAAATGGTGACTTGAGATAAAACATGGTGTTGCGTTTTGATGCTATGCTAAGATAACATGTTATAAATGTAGAAAAATGGTATTCAATAAATATGAAGTATTTAGTATTGAGTATTTAGTGTATATTTGAATGCATTAGATATTTAGTGCATTTAACTAAATGCACAACATTTGCACATTAGTTATTCTATTGTTTAATAATAAAACAATATGTGCGTGTTCATATAAACTGCAATATATATGCAAATTGAAAGAACACTAAATTTTCATGTTAAATTGACACTGCTTAAAGTTTCAACCAACAAATCAGGCTATCTAGAAACCTAAATGAATGATGCTTGAAGAACTGATGGCAGAGTGCTTGAAACGCATGTGCACTGCATTAGCTCCATCTGATAGGTCCAAAGAAAAAGCTGACGTGTAATGCAGCTGATGAATGACGTGTGAATACAGGCAGATTACCGCAGTAAATATGGACCATTCGCGGCTGCGTTACATGTACGTGAGGGTGCGTGTGCGGAGCAGCTGCTTGGTGTTAGGACCCTGAGCCGTGGCAGATGGGGCAGAAGGAAACCGGGGGTTAGAGATGAGATGGCAGGACCTGCAGAGCTGCCCTCTGTTTATGATGACTGAAAGGAAATGACTAATTGACCCATGCAGTTTGAATGGAGTAACCGTTGGAAATAATGATACACTATGATTACACGGCAGGGGGCTTGGACTGGTGCCGTTACGTTCTATAATAAGGAAGCGCTATTCACATTCCCAAAAGCCAAAGTGACCTAAAGTCTTACATAATGCTGCAGTGAAGTCACATTGAGGGAGAATTTATCTCATCATCTAAGTGTCTGTGTGACTTTGACTCCAGAGTGTGAATGATCTCCTGTTAAAAACAGGCTTTTTCCAGCCGGACAACTTTGATGTTGGTCATGTGAAAGTGCACAGTGAAAGTAGTTAGCCATTAACTTTAGACAAATGGCTGGAGGTAATCTGGTGAAATTTGCTCAGGTAAAATGAGAGAAGTGCATGATATATTATACATCACGCTCCTCTTAGAACAGTTTTAAATGATGTATGACTCTTATCTGTATAAGCAAAAATGATGAGTATTTTAAATCGTTTCCACTGTTTTCTGGAAAAAATGAAAGTGATCGCATCGGCGCTCCACGTCTGCCTCCGCTATACTTTAGTTTTTAAACTCTGCAAAAAAAAACTTGAGCTGCTAATTTCGAAAACTACGTCCACCGCAAGTTGCATTTGTCGGCCGCACATGCCAATAAAGTAGGGCTGGGCGATATGGCCTAAAAATAAAATCTCTGATAAAAAAATGTTTCATTTGATTTACGATTTTTTAACGATTTATTTAATCAAAAGCAATGTAACCCCCATTTCTGGAATGAATAATAAATAAATGAACACCCTCTAGGAATCAGTCCCAGCTGTGTTTTAAGTCACACTTTGTAGTCTAGACTAAAAGGAGAAAAACATTCACCTTGAAAGTATAGCACCATTTTCTAAAGCAATAACAACAATACATTAAAATCTGAGGAAAATTGTTATAATTCGAGGATTTGCCAGCATAGAGAATTCAGCACTGAAGAAAAAGTATGTTTTGAGCGGTGAGGGGAGTCTCTTAACTGCTTAAATTGTACGTGAGTGAAACTAGCGCTATTGGAAACTCCGGGAGCCAAAAATGTGACATTACAAAAAAAATTTATTTACTTATTTTTTAAATCGCCCGCAACAAAAAATTCTGAATTAATTCATTTAATCGATTTTTCGCCAGGCCTACAATAAAGGATGTCTTATTTTACAATGGTAACAATTATAAAATTGATTGTTATTCCTAGTGATGCATAAATTGTTGTACTTTCTTAATGACATTGGAATGTAGTGGTCAGTTTTCTGAAATTAAGCAGCCTCAATGACATATGGAGGACACAGGCGAACGTTTGGATTTTTTCTCCGACATACTGTAATTACGCTACAGTCGACTATGGGGGCAGCCCTAAAATAAATGCTTCTTTTATAATGAGGAGGATATTTTGAGCTATGAAACTGGGATGTTTTAATGATACAAAGACCTCTTAAATGTCAGCAGATCAAGGCAAATTTTATTTCTCATGTCATGATGACCCCTTTAAAATAAAATCATTGGTCACTGTACCAGCTGTTGATTGTCGGCCATCAGCCCAGAAATCCCATATCGGTACAGCCTTCTTAAAACCTTATTATATCAAGTATTTTATACATTTAGAAAGTACTTCTATCCAAATCCACTAACAAATGTCAAACGTCAACTTCATATAATGTCAACTTCAAATCATATGAGAGCCAACAATAATGGAAGCAAATGGCATTACCTGGTACAGTTTAATGATGTGCGGATGGTCCAGCATTTTCATGATCTGTACTTCACGATAGATCTTCTCCAGGTTTACAGCATCTAGCTGGGTCTTGTCAATGATCTTTATAGCCACCTGTTGAATTAAGGGCACAGAGACACACTTTCATTGGTACAGAGCCAAATGCCTGAAGCTACTCAGTGAAATTCATTAGTCTTGTTGCTGTCAGCAGTTTAAGTTGATCCAGTCTTCACAAGCCCCAGCGCTGATCAAAGGTGAAATACACGCGAGCAAAGCTAATTCACATTAAGTGTCTTTTTAACAGCTTAACTACAAAAGTAGGCTAATGATCCAAATTATCATTTTCATCTTTTGCCAGACAAAAGGGAGAAGAACACAAGTAAGTCACCATTTCATAACCACTCATACATTAATCACCCTTTTGACTGTGTAGTAATAATATGTTCAGGTAATAACACAAAAGCAGAGAAACCAGAACATAATATTCTACAGTTAAAGACTTTGACCTTTGTTTTATATTATTACAATGATAAAAAAACATTTTTGTTTTGAAGATTTACAGTACCGTGGTTCTTTAGCATACTTCCTGCAGTTAGAATAAGTAATATTTAGAATGCCAAAGTAAGACACAAACAAAATTACATGAATATAATATACAATAATTTAGCAAAAGTAAATCTAAAGTTCATTAACACTTGAAAAGATGGCATATGGTGGTGAAAAAAAATATTATATATATATATATATATATATATATATATATATATATATATATATATATATATATATATATATATATATATATATATATTAGGGCTGTCAAATGATTAATTGTGATTAATCGCATCCAAAATAAAAGTTTGTGTTTAAATAATATAAGTGGGTGCAGTGTATATAATTATTTTGTATATATATATATATATATATATATATAAATACACACACATGCATGTATATTTAAGAAAAAAATATATTTATATATAAAATATTTATATATAATTTAAATTATATATAAATCTATATACATGAATATATACAAGTATATACATGAAAATATTTCTTAAATATATACAAGCATGTGTGTGTATTTATATATACAAAATAATTATACACAGTGCACCCACACAGCCCTTATATATATATATATATAAATATATATATATATATATATATATATATATATATATATATATATATATATATATAAAATAAAATTTAAAACTGATGCTTTCTTTCACACAATTTCAGATAGACTGTTTAGTCAGCTACATTATCTTAGTAAGATCGGAATCAGCAGAACTTGCAAAACAACAATCAGTATTTCACAGAAATCCAAATGTTTATGTTTGCAAGGCATTAAAACATATGCATGTAGGAAAAATTGTTATGTATTGGACAAGGGACAGTTCTGTCTAATGGCCTGAAAACACTGACTCTGGGCCAAGAAAGATAATGGTAACTAACTGAAAACATTACAGCACATCACCCCCTATGAATCAGCTGTCATATGCGAATGTGGTTAGTCATTCTCATTGGCAGTAACAGTGAACCAACTGTCCGTTGAAACCGTGAACAATACAGGCAACTGAGGCAAGAGGCAATACTAGAGCAAAAACACAAAGCGGTCGACACATGGTACCAGAGCAGGGTGAACAGAGAAATCATTAAACACAAGAGAGGCTGATAAGATGCTCTGGGAGCCGAGACGGTGTCGTCCCCACAGAAATGAAGCCGCCTCAAGGCAGCCACTGCAGAGATGCATCAACTCTTTACAACATAATCCGGTTACATATCTTAATACCCTCACATTCTGCTCCAATGCTCAACTCTACATCTGCAGATTTGCAGACAGTTAGACAACCACAGCTCTCAGAGCAAGCGCAAATTACAGCTAGACGCTTCACACCTATAACATCCTGAACCAAAACAACACATTCACAATGACACGTTGTCATCAGAGGTCATGAACCTTGGATTTTAAAAAATCATTTGATAAAGACTTCCACACAAAGAGCAAATATTTTTAGAGCTTAGTGTAACTAGGAAATGCTAAATCATTTATAAAAATAATTTTCTTGACATTTCCGTGACCTGTGTACATGCATTTGATGCTCAGCAGGTTTTCTTTGCAAGGAATGCCAGACTAACATCAGCTCAGGTTTTGTGATGAGACAACATCCATTATCACAAAATCACCCATGTTGCTTATGCAACCACTGCACAACAGCATGGCCCATAAAAGGGCACTAAACCAGCATAATTTCTTGCTATTGTACACACCCTTTGACTTTATCTTTCTTTGACAACTAGTTTCAGACACAATTAGAGCTGACAATGCTCAAATACTCAGCATATTTCCATTGAGACATTAGGCTGCTGGATGTGCATTTGTTGGTGCATGCAAAGCTCCACAAAGGTTTCATCTAATTGTAGACCGTAACACTTTGGATCAGAAACAAAAAAACTAAATTTTAACTGAAAATGACAAAAATGGACCAGATACTTTATTTAAATGTTATAAACATTTATATTTTTAAGATATAGGTTTGGTGATAATTTTATTTTTATAATGAAAAACAAATAATAATTCATTTTAATTAATAAGTTGTTTACATAAATGTTGACAAATGTTTTAAAATATTTAAAATAAAAAATCAGCCCAGATGAAGTTATAAAACATTCCAGGTGGTTCCTTTAGCAAAACAATGCTGATACAGCTTCAGACAAACAGGTTGTTTGTTTACTAACGTTACTCACAAATAATAAGTTCTCACATAACTAGTGTCGAACATAAAATGATATTATCAAGCCAGTGTGAGTAAAGATTCAGAGATTGTAACTTTGTATCCAGTAGTTTTGGGTTAGGGTTCATTCATATATTAGGTTAGCTCATATATTCTCAACTCACCTCTGTCTTGGTTATACGATGTCTTGCTAGTTTTACAACAGCGAAATTCCCCTTTCCAAGAGTTCGCTCGATATCGTAGAAGCCCACTCGGACAGGACCTCTGAGCACTGGCTTTTGGTGACAGTCAGCCATGACCATGCTGTTTGTGAAATACTAGGGTTTGGGGTGAGAAGATAGAGACCTGCCACTTGAGCCTCAAGATAACGAGGTCGGCAGAGGCTAACGCGTGTAGAAATGCCAGTGTGCCGGCCACGGTGCTCGCTGACGGTCCGCTCCAGTCTTACCAGGAGAAGCAGAGTGTTTCGGAGCGCGGCGAAGTGTCACGCCACCTCCTCCAATACAATAGAGCTCTAATATTTCATCTGTGTTTGCGAGAGTACACGAGTTGACTGGCAGGAGGCATCATGTTCTCTGGTTGACGTACATTGACGTCAGAGCCTATGGGGGTATTTGTACAGGAGGCGGGGCTTCGAAGCGCTTCCACACAGTGCCAATTCGTTTCCAAGACGACCAGACCCACCTCTTACGTCAACGGCCAGAGCGTCGCTCTCTTTGCTCGAGCGCTGGCTGTGAGTGAGTGTGTGAGCAACTTTGATAAAGTCTCTCGAGTACTTCAATTCAGTCGAGGAATGAGAGCCTACTAGGGGGGACGTGCTCGGTATTTGAAGGCTGTGCGTTTTGTTTTTCTCTCTTTATTGTATCTTCATAAAGATGCAGGGCAGGGGTTTCAATCTTTTAGACTGTCGCTACAACCAATGTGACGATCCTCGTCTATTTCTTACAGTCTATGATCCTCGTGCGAGGGAGTTTCTATAAATACTGAAAAATCTATAATAAACAAGTCAAAATTACATAATTGGGAACATATTTGGTTGCTGTTTAGTTGAAAAATGTTCTATCCATTGCGCTGTAGCCTACGAAGGCTTATTTATTTATTCACTAGATTATTTACCTGTATTTATATACATTGCATATTATATTAATTTAAAGCTTACATATTATTTATTTTAATCTTATATATTTATTTATTTATTATTATTCTAATTATACAACATTCATATCAGTTGTGGTAAATGAAAGCTCAATATGTTTACTTGTTGTGCAAGAACCAATAAGGTTTATTATCTTAGTTTGTTCAGTCTCGCGCATCAAGCAGATTTGGTTGAGCTTCGCTCATTTAATCTGAATACAAGCCTAAACTAAATCTGATCATCAAATAAAGCAATCGAGTCTGTTAAAAAAATAGAAACTAAACCGCTCAACATATATGGACTAGTTTTACAATCTCTGTGAACTTTTTGAAGAGTTAGTCAGAAATCACTCCCATTTCACCAAAAAGAGCTTCATTTGTGTTCCAAAGATGAACGAAAGTGCGACCTGATTGTGAGAAATAAATGATAGAATTTTTATTTTTAGTAGAACTGTAATAATCACATTTTGAAACATGGACATCTCAACTAGGACAAGTCAAGGGTTTGCAAGTTGGAACTCGGCCCTGTAGACATCAAAGCAGTCGCAGCCTAATTACGTCATCATATAGGCCTAATGCAGATTATCGTTACAAACTTTAAATGGGTCTAGAATTAGATGAACGAAAGTGGTACATGATGTACTACACTGAACATTTTATACAACAGTTCAACAAACAGGTTAATATCAAGTACGGCTAAAAAAGCACTACAGACAGCGTACGATTTGAATTGGTAATTTTATTTTAAACAACAAATACGTATCAACGCTGCAAGCAATTCAGCCTATCATATGGCGACATCTCCTGGACACATGCTGTACTGCAGTACTAATAATACTTCACCGCTCCTGCAGTTCTGACGTCGGAGAATTCAGCAGAATAATAATGCATTTCCAAACAGGGTCAGACCTTTAAATCAATCCATTTCCATACCTTTTGAAGTCATTACAATTTTATAGAGTTTTAGTTGTAGTAATGAAACATTTTATAATTAAGTATAACTAGAAGAAAAGGTATATTCACTATAGCAATATACTCTCCTTTTCCATGACTGATTTTAAAATGACCAATTATTTCCATGAGTGTGGAAACAGCTATTCTGTTTAAGAAAAAGACTAAATAATGTGACAGAGTTATTATTATATGGACAGAGATAACATGTAATCCTTTACAATCCAAATACAGCAAAAACTTATCTTTTTTCTCACAATTTCATACCTACCCAAAAGAAAAATACATAATCAATAATTATGTAACAATACTGTTTTATGCATACAAATCCTTCAGTGAATACCTTTAATTCTGTTTTTTTTGTACACAATGGAGCTTATAAAGCAACTACATAGCTTTCAAAAACAAAGGGACATCAGTAGATATCCTTTAGAGAGGCCATTTTCAGAGACAGAAGGATGTTTTTGAGATGGGCTGAGAGGTCAGCGTGTTTTGTGGATTTCCAAAAGGGAAGGTCCTGTTCCAGGATACCAGTTTCCACAGAGGAAGCTCTCACAAGCCGATGACACCTTTATGCTTCTTTGTATAGTCCAGTTATGGGAATTTGAGCTTCATTGTACTGTACACCCCTGCATTAGACCCCACTGACTTCCCAATCCTTCACACTAGGTCACAGAGGGCACATCAAAGAGCAGGCACACAGACTGGGGAAGAGATCAAACATGGTGCCACACTAGTGGGAGAGAGATCAGTATATACTGTGTTTTAGTATCCATATATGTCATTGTCCACCCATCCGGCACCTCCTGCTGAGGGGCTCCGGCAGGTCTCGTAGATGTCATTAGTGACAAAACCACAGCGCGTGGGGCGGCTCGGCACGTTCTCGTAGTCCTCAAACTGACAGTTTGTGGATGTCACGCTAAATGTTCTGTCGATTTCAGAGCTCATGTACTCCAGTTGAGCTCCAGGCTGGTTGAATTTGTTGGTGTGTTCATAACTATTTTGACTTTTTGGAGCTACTGGATGCACCCACTGTCCTGGCACGGCATAGATTTCATTCTGTTCTTTTCTCCTTCAAAGACAGTCACAAAGCATATTATATGGAAGGGTGACAAACAATAGTTTGTGAAAAGATAATCAAAGTATGAATTGATGAATGGAAAGTATGACACACCTCCTTGACATGACTCTGAAACAGAACACCCCTGACACCACCAATATCAACAGCAGCATCACAGGTAGAATGGCCAGGAGGATGTAGTAAATATTAATTGTGTCATCTGAAATAGAAACTAAGACAGGCTTTAGTTATTGAATGTTAAAAATATAATTATTAAAAAAATATTATAAAATAATAATCATAAAAACAAATTATATATATTGAATTTAATTATTTTTTTCCTTTAAAAAATTGGGATCATGAATTGTAAGGGTTTTTGCTGTATTTATTCCTGTATTACCAGATGACTCTGAGAGTTCAGTTTTTATCCTGTCATTGTCCACAGTAATGGGCGGGTGCTTTGGCACCTGAGTCAGGTCATCAATACCTAAAAACAACAATGACAGCGAATGAGGAATAAGTGCTTATCATATTTGTACTTAAAGAGATAGTTCACCCATTCAATAGCATGGGAAAAATACTATGGAAGTCAAAAGGGGCCTAACAACTGTTTGATTATCCATAATTAGCTACATATCTTCTTTAGTTATCAGCAGAAATAAGAAATCCATACAGATTTGGAAACAACTTGAGACTGAGTTTTTGGGTGAGAATTTTCAGGTGAACTATCCCTTTAAGATGATGACTGACCTATTACATAAGTATTATTCCACTTCCACCTCTAGAGGTCATCATCAGTATTAGTATCCATACAAAGATGGAATATCTTTTTAAAGCAAGAATTCAACAAAAAATCATATTTTGTCCTTTTATTGTGTCCACATTTACACACCCTTGTGTCGTTTTAAACCTATATAATTTTCTTTCCTTAATGTGGAGCACCAAAGAATTTTAGCAGAATGTTTTTTTTTTTTTTTCCAATAAAAATGAACAGGTGAGTAAATATATTTTAGTATTTTTTTGAATACTTATAGCATGGATTATTTTTACATTTATTTTTATTATTATTTTTACTTTTGGTCATTTTGTTATCTCCTTTTGTAATTTTTATGAATTTTTGTTTTTAAATAAATATTTTTAATGTATTTAATTTCAGTTTTAGCTCAACTATTAAAGTTTTAACAGCACTGTTAAAATTATGAGACAATATCCTTTTTTTTGAGGAACTATCCCATTAATCTAATTTTATCTGAGATTAAATGTACTATAAAAATGCAAATATCTCACAGCAATTTAGACGCTCTAAATGATTAATATACAGTATATTATTAATAAGCAAAATATTTAAAAAATATCAAACACACCAGATACAACTTATGAAATTGTTTACCTGTATGCGTGGTGATATTTCCTGCTGGAGTGGGGACAGGATGCTTCTCTAAACACATACAGGATTTTATTTGAAGTCCTTTTACATAATATGTTTACACCAAAAGATGCTGGACTGATATTTGTTCCCTATTAAACATCTTAATGTGACAGCAAACCTTAACATAAGCAGAAGCTTACCGTCTGAGTACTTGCAGATGAAATTATTCTTGGAATTGCAATTGTAGTCTGTCCACTTGAACAGGTTGCGTTTCTTCAGGACAGCAGAAGACGGAGGGCCGGTAGAATAACGCCACACACTGATCAAGGCCACAAGAAGGCTCCGTCACCAGCCAGTTCCTAAACACACCACACATTCACTGAAAATTCTCACATTTTACATTCACTTAAAGGGATAGTTTCCCAAATATTGAAAATTATGTCATCATTTACTCACTATTTATGATTCATAGGACTTATGATCTTATTATAATTCATAAGGTGTTATTTTAGTATTATTTACTATTATTATACTTATTATCAATTAACTATTATGTGTATTATTATTACTTTAATTCTAGTTGAAACTATTTCTATATAGCCTAGCTTTAATTCATTTGTATTTCTGTTTTAGTCATTTTAGTACTCCAACTTATTTATTTCAGTCAGTTGCCAAATTTCTTAGTTCCGTTTTAATTAAACTTTTCAATCTAATATTTATATTGTATTTTATTTCAGCTTTATCTCCATTACCAGATACAATTTTGGTACTTTGATAGTTTGGAGTTTTGGTATTACAGCACTGGTATATAGAGGACTTTTAAAGGGATAGTTCACTTTGAATTTAATTTTTGATGTTTTATCTTACCTCTAGGGCATCCAAGATGTAGGTGTCTTTGTTTCCACAGTATTTTCAATTTTGATATTTTTAGGTCAAACTGTTCTTGTCTGTCAGTCATATAATGGAGGTTTATGGGGTTCAGCCTGGGCCCACCTCCAAGAGCATGCACAGAGAAGTCCAAATTAAACATGATGTAATGACTCTTAAATGTAAGTACCAAAGACACAAAACGAGCGGTTTGTGTGAGAAAACGAACAGTGTCGTTTATACCTCTTGTAATCACAGCCACGTCCAAGTGATCTGAAGGCACGGGCGTTTCGGTCTTGCGCAAGTGCTGAAAATCGACGTTGTCTGTTTATATATCAAAATCGTCTTCCATTGCAATTTCCTGTATATCTAAATATGTTTAGATCTTCACAGTGAAGGTTAACACTTCTGAAATCTCTGTGTAAACAATGAGTGACGTACATGCGCAAGAGATCACTTCCGGGGCTTTCCGCCGCTTGCCTTCAGATCACTTGGATGTGGCTGTGGTTACAAGAGGTAAAAATAGTATAAATACTGGCCATTTTCTCACACAAACCGCTTGTTTCGTGTCTTAGGTCATCAATGTGTATTTACATTTACGAGTTATTAAATCATGTTTAATTTGGACTTCTCTGTGCTTGCTCTTTGAGGAGGACCCCATATACCTCCATTATATGACGGACAGACAAGAACGGTTTGACCTAAAAACATAAATTGAAAATACTGTGGAAACAAAGAAAATTTCAGGATGTTGTTACTGCAAATATCTTACCTAAATGTGGCCTGACTGTAATCCAGCCAGTAATACTGTGCTGAACAATCAACATTATATTGTGGGCTCCTTCGTAGCCCAATCCAGAAGTCTCCATCCGAGGCCCTGAGGTCCTGAACAATCTTCTCCACCAGACGCTGCTCATTCTCGGTCTCAATACTGAGCAGCTCCCCTTCATCCTCCCTGCATTTCTCTCTGGCCGCCTCAAAGCTCGCTCTGAGCCTGCTGTCCTGGAAGCTTGTGATCTTATAGCAGGGCTTCTCTGTCCCTCTCCGGCATATCCTGTGTTCTGCAAACCACATCACCAAAAACACTGATGAGAGTGTTGAACCTAAAGCACTATTATGGAAACATTGTGGGAACCGTTATAGGAAAGTTGGCGTAGGTTTCAGTGAGCAAAGTGAGGAAGAAACCAGGAGAACTTCCACAAACTGTCAGGCGGAAAATCCTCTCAAGCAAAGTCATGTGTGCGACAGCCATCAGCCATATCGTCTCGGACTAAAAAAAAACAGCTGTGACCCAAATTTAAAACGCTCCTTGACCGAAAACTGAACATAAACACGCCACTTTAGCATAAAAAGAACACTCAATGAAGCTGTAATTGAACGTTTTGTTGTATTATCAGAAGTATATTCGTTAAATGGTTCTGCCAAAACGCTTCAGAAATCTTTATTTGAAAACACTGCAGTTCGTTAGCCGAAACTATCGTATTATTTTGACTGTCAGTGTTGCATATTGTGCACTCGAACTGGACACTTTGTTTATTTCGAACGCATGTAAGAGGCAAACCAAAATCTAGCGGAGTCCTATCGTTTGAATATCACTGGGCATGAACCGACATTTTATATAAATAACTTGAGCACAAACTCACCACCGAACGCGCTTGATGCGCAGCTGGGATGGAAACAAACTGCCAAAACAGTTCCGATCAGCTTCATGAACTCCATCTCTACATAGTTTCAAAAAGGCGTGTGATTGCCACGACACGTCTGTTTCTAGGTCCTGATAAAACGTCCCGCTGTCAGACGAAACAAACACAGGCAAAGTTTTCGCTTAACCCAAGCAAGGCTGCTCGGTCTCCGAATGAATGTGCTGGCCAGCAGAAACTGTTGAAGCTGTTTTTGTGTGATGAGATTACACTCTTTGTGTAAATGTAAACTGTGTTCAAGAATTATCCCACGATATCGTTTCTACATTTTTTTTTTAATTTCTAAATGAATACCTTTTTTACTGTTTCGATGCTTTAAACTTTTAGTCACCATAACATCAAAATTAACCATTTTTATTTTTGTGCAATATTGCAGTCGTAAAATAAATTATTTATGAACATCATTATTTTATTAATTATGGTATAGACCCAAAATAAAAATATGCAAAAAAAATATTATTTTTATTTTTTTGTTGATTGTTTTTATGGCTGTCAAATGATTAATCACATCCAAAATAAAAGTTTGTGTTTACATAATATATGTGGGTGCACTGTGTAAAATTATTTTTGTATATACAGCTATGGAAAAAATTAAGAGACCACTGCCAAATCAGCAGTTGCTCTGGATTTATTATTTATAATATAAATAATAAATCCAGAGCAACTGCTGATTTGGCAGTGGCCTCTTAATTTTTTCCATAGCTGTATATATAAATACACACACATGCATTTATATTTAAGAAAAAAATATTGTTTATATATAAAATATTGATATATAATAAAAATTATATATAAAGCTATATACAGTATAAACATGAAAATATTTCTTAAATATATACAAGCATGTGTGTGTATTATTATACATACTTAGAGTTGTAAAATAATTATACACAGTGCACCCACATATATTCTGTAAACAAAAACTTTTATTTTGTTAAATATGTTGCAGGAGATAAGTGATAGCCTACGTAACTATGTTCTTCATCTTTTAGTACAAATTTCTACTTTTCCTGTATGTGTAACACATACACTCTAAACAATGCTGGTTGTTTGAACCCAAATTTGGGTAAAATATGCACAAACTGCTTAAAATGTAATTTAGATTTTATCCCAACTTCAACTTTCACTTTCAACTGTACATTTTTTAATTGCATTTTTAACCCAACATTTGGATTTGTCCATTTTTGACCCAACTTTGGTTTGAAACAACCCAGTATTTTTTAGAGTGTAGGCATCAATCACTGTAGTTTCTAATTCACAGAAAATCAGTTCGGAGACATGTGCAGAGGGACCAGTGTTGTTTGGCTCACAAGCAAACTGACAGAGGAAGTAAGATGGGTGACTGGTTTGTGCAAGTCAAAGGAGCTCAGTCACTGCTGCTGACCCTGCCAGCTCACAGTCAGACACACACTATCCCCAGGAATAGGAAGCCAGTCAGGAAAGAAAGCACACAGTTTTTCAACAGGCAGTTTCCTCTTCATCTTAGTGGGGTTTTTTGTTGTTGTTGTTGTCCTTTTTCATTTCCAGACATTTTCCCCTTGCCCTGACAAAGAAAATAAATTCATTTTACAGAGCTTGAGGGAAATATGAACTGTAAAACATATCCTGGTGTTCGTGACAAGAAGTCCAGTCATGGAAAGGGGGGAAACTCCTACTGTGTATAATCATATATGCAGTGAAATCTGGTATTATGAACAGATCCTGCAGATGTCATGAGGTTTTGGAGAAGAAAGGGAGAGGCCAGTAGACCAGTGGCAGTGCATGTGCAGCTTGTTTGTGCCGATCTCTGGCAGGCTGCCCGGACTCATTGCCCCTCCTCTGTCATGTCTCTTTTATTAGGCTCAAGTCACATCTTTTGAGAACCACTAACCACTGAATTTATGCTAGACATTTGTATTGAAAGTGTTTGAAAACAGCATGATTGTAAGTGTGCGTTATTGCTTTAATTTTTGTTATATTTACATTATTGAGTGTTTAAATGAATTACGTTATTGTTTATATATGGTATTGAGCAGCTTATATTTTAGACTTAAATTTAATGCTTCACCACAAACGAAGCCATGCACAGCACAATCCCTGTCTTCCTGAATAATTAATTTGTAAGTTAATGATGACTAACTCATAAAGACAGAGGTTCGAGAATAGACTATCTCGCCATTAAAAGATACTGAAGAAATAAGAAGTAAGCTAGTGTGCTATTCCAGTGCCGGATAGGGTATCGGGGCACTGGTGCGGGTTGTTGCTGGGGGCCCCTCGGTTGAAATCACCTGGGCCCTCTAGCTATGACCCTGTGTTAGACTGTGTTTTTGAATGAATCGATTAAATTAATTATTCAATGACTCATTCATAAAGACTTAGGCTGCTTCTGAAATCACATACTCTCCTACTGTAAGTAGGTACTTATTTTAAATAATTCACTTCTCGCTGGAAGTATAGTTCATACTTTTTGCTTACTCCTTTCTGAGTACTGTAAATTTTGACATTTTGTCACATACCATTTTTTCGTCTATAGGTTTTGGCAGGGAAGCATTGTATTTCAGATGCAGCCAAAGTAAGCGGTGTTGTCGGCACTACATTGGTAGGCTTATAGGCTATATCAGCACTCCTGGGCTAGGCCTATATGTCCTAAAGCTTAGGCTGAAGCAGCTTTTGCGCATAAAGGTATAGCCTACCTCTCAAAACTAACTTTGCACAGGCTTCTTAGACAGAATAATGCTTTATTGTTCAACAACAATAGAGAGAGCTTTGGTGATAACTAAGCTAATATTAAATTAAGCTAGAAATTACATCAAAAATTGAGAAAGTTGGTCACGTTTGCACACAAAACGACCACTTGTACAAGTTGTTTAGGTATGTTCGGCTTGTGTCACCTTGTGTGGATGGCTGTTGCTGTATTTTTATTGCACATGCATATAGAATGGACATTAAAGTTTATCTCACTGAATGCAATGCATTTTCCATAACCTGGATGCAGGAAAGTATTTATGCAGCAGCTGGAAGATAGCCTATGCATACTTAAGAAGTACAGACTGACATATGTAACTGCCACTACTTTCAATGCCATCATAGACAGACCAGAATTAGAATAGATTGAAAGTGAATATCTGTTAAGAATTGTTTTGCGATTCGGATGCTCATGGATTATTTGGGTTATTATTCTGTCCGCTTATTTGTTGCTTGAACCATTAGCAATAGTAAGATAACAATATTTTTGGTATTAAAGCAGAACAGACCTAACATAAATTATGATTATTATGATTATACACTCTATAAAATGCTGCAAACAAACACCCAACAAAATTGACCCAAAATTGGGTTAAAACAACCTTTTTTAGAGTGTATTTATAATCATAATAATCATAATTTATGTTAGATCTGTTTTGCTTTAATACCAAAAATATTATTATCTTACTATTGCCAATGGCTCGAGCACAAAATAAGTATTAAAACTTACAACCAGCAGGTGGTAGTGTTGTACTGTTCTGCTTTTAGAAAACTGGCTCCACTAATCCTTGGACCTTGGGTCTTTTCTGATGTTAGGTACACTAGCAACTCTAATGCGGTCACAATGGGCTTTATGCACAGCTGCACTACTGCCTGAACTTCAGCCAGCTTCTTGTTTCCTGTCTGTCATTATTGGCCAAATTGATTAATTCAGGTGTGGCTGACCTCAGTAGTCATGGCAACAATAATCAGGCACACCTGAATTAATCAATTTGACCAATAATGGCAGACAGGAAACAAGGAGCTGGCTGAAGTTCAGGAAGTAGGGCAGCTGGGCATAAAGTCAATTGTTATCCTTTAAAGGAAATCGTCTTTTTTCCAGTAGTAAAATTTCCTATGTGATTATTAATAGCATGATGAAAGAAGCAGAACATTAGCAACAGAAGGAAACTAATTTTCAAGCAATGTGATTGTATCTTACAGGGCTTTAGGCCATTAAGATACTAAGATACTAACTCGATGGCCTCAAGATAGTAACTCGTGGCCTCAAGATAGAGTTAGTATCTTGAGGCCACGAGTTACTGTATCTTGTAGGCCACGAGTTACTATCTTGAGGCCACGAGTTCCTATCTTGAGGCCACAGAGTTTACTACTCTTGAGGCCACAAGTTACGTATCTTGAGGCCACGGGTTACTATCTTGAGGCCACGAGTTACTGATGCACAGTTAGATGGCCACGAGTTACGTATCTTGAGGCCACGAGTTACTATCTTGAGGCCACGAGTTACTATCTTGAGGCCACAAGTTACTATCTTGAGGCCACGAGTTAGTATCTTGTGGCCACGAGTTACTATCTTGAGGCCACGAGTTAGTATCTTGAGGCCACGAGTTCGTATCTTGAGGCCACGAGTTAGTATCTTGAGGCCACGAGTTACTATCTCGAGGCCACCAGTTACTATCTTGAGGCCACGAGTTAGTATCTTGTGGCCACGAGTTAGTATCTTGTGGCCACGAGTTAGTATCTTGAGGCCACGAGTTAGTATCTTGAGGCCACGAGTTTGTATCTTGTGGCCACGAGTTACTATCTTGAGGCCACGAGTTAGTATCTTGAGGCCACAAGTTACTATCTTGAGGCCACGAGTTAGTATCTTGAGGCCACGAGTTACTGTCTTGAGGCCACGAGTTACTATCTTGAGGCCACGAGTTACTATCTTGTGGCCACGAGTTACTATCTTGTGGCCACGAGTTAGTATCTTGAGGCCACGAGTTAGTATCTTGAGGCCACGAGTTTGTATCTTGAGGCCACGAGTTACTATCTTGAGGCCACGAGTTAGTATCTTGAGGCCACGAGTTAGTATCTTGAGGCCACGAGTTAGTATCTTGAGGCCACGAGTTAGTATCTTGAGGCCACGAGTTAGTATCTTGAGGCCACGAGTTAGTATCTTGAGGCCACGAGTTACTATCTTGAGGCCACGAGTTAGTATCTTGAGGCCACGAGTTAGTATCTTGAGGCCACGAGTTATATCTTGAGGCCACGAGTTACTATCTTTGTGTGCCACGAGTTACTATCTTGAGGCCACGAGTTAGTATCTTGAGGCCACGAGTTAGTATCTTGAGGCCACGAGTTAGTATCTTGAGGCCACGAGTTACTATCTTGAGGCCACGAGTTACTATTTTGTGTCCACGAGTTACTATCTTGAGGCCACGAGTTAGTATCTTGTGGCCACGAGTTACTATCTTGAGGCCACAAGTTACTATCTTGAGGCCACAAGATAGTTATAATTAATATTTTTTGCCAAAGTGGGACTAGGGGGGCACCGTACATATACATATTATTTATAAATTTATATTACAGTAAAACATTACAGTTTAATGTTTAGAGATGTATGGTGATAATCTAAGTAGTCTGAAATCACTAGAATTATGCCTGATTTATGTTATTCATGATAGTCTTTCAATGCTTAATACAGACCAGTAGAGACCCAAGTAGCGTTTAACCCAATGCATTGGGTTAAAATAACCCACAGTTGGAAAGGTGCTGTACCACCCCATAGTTGGGTTATTTTTAAATGAGTACTATGCATTTTACCTCCTCTCTGAATCAGATAGTGAACACTGCAGTCATATAAAATAATCTATGTGAATAAAATGGAAAAACACAGGGATTTAGATTTATATCACTGTTCAGTTGTTTTGTCCAGTGGAGAAGAACTGAAAATCATCAAGGTGTGACACATTGAAGCATAACATGTGAAATATGTTCTCTGACCAAGGGGCTTTTTGGCACAAACAAGTGTACCTGCTTCATTCAAAGTTCTTTGTCATATATCACCATCACTCAGTCAAAACCGACTCTTTAGCCTTTAGCAGGGGTGTTTGAGCTAGTCTTGAGATAACTGCTCTTATAATACAATAGGTGATGCTTGCATGCGAGCCAGACGAACAAAAGCTATTTTTGGCGTCATGTGTTTCATACCTTGTGGCAAATTATCACATTTCTCATATTCTCATCATATATACATGTTCTACTCCCTGCAGGAGATGATGCAACATTTTCATGTTTCAAATGATTTATACGTAATAGACTTCTCAATTTATTTTACAAGTCTTTGAGATTCATGGTCATTATCACAGTTTTATTAGGATTCATGTATGGACTATTATGTGTCAAATCCCGCATCAGTCACTGTCATTGTTAACCAGAGCCAGAGCATTAACGTTATAATCTGTGAAGGAACTGTTCGGTAATGTAGGAGGGATGAGAAAGAGACACTCCCTGCACCTATTGAATCACGCCTGGGCTCTAACGCTATATAAGAAGCATCATCTTATCACCTTTTTCAAACAGTGTCCATTCAACTCCCTGGGAGTTAAAACAGGTATGCTGTACTGTTTCTTTACACTGATATCTACTGCTTTTTCCCTAAATTACTATAAAATAATTACCTTCACTATTATTGTAACTAGCCTATAGACAGGGGTTAAGGTTGTGATGTTGGATGACTTTTAAATAGGTGACTTTTGGTCATGTTCTGCCTTTGCTCTACAGCGGGAATGATGCTGTGCCTCTGCTTATGTGCACTGGCTCTCGTCCTGCAGCCCATTCACTCGGCCTATAACTGTTCCTCGGTGTATGACAGGGTTCCAGGTGAGTCTGTGACCTTTCAGAATTTAGCGACATTCTCTGCAGTTTGCTTGACAGTAAGACCTCCCTTTTCTGTTTAGACAACAGTGATCTGATGGTACAGTGTGGCACCAGCATAATTACTCTGGAGGTAAACTCTGTGCACCGCTGAGTGGGCAGGCTTTGACCCCAATGGTCTGGCTCTTAACGGGGAGCGCAATAACGCCCAGTGCAGGGGCACCATTGACACCACTGTGGACCCACCTGTCATCCGCTACCTGCTGGCAGTCAATCACAGCCAGGAGAACCCATGTAGACAGTCTCTGCAGGTGCAAAGAAATGAACAATATTTGTTATCTTTCTCTGAAAACATATTTTTTTCTCCTCTTTTTTAAATCTACAGTTGTGATGTGGCAAATACAAACTACAACATTATCAAAAGCTGCATCCATAAAGCTACATTTAAAATAAATATTTGAATGTTAAAAATGGAGGAAAATGTGTAAAAATGATATATTTGAAACCTTTTTTATACCCTTCGCCTGGTGATTAAATGGTGTTAGAAAATACTACATTTAATTAAAATTAAAAAATGACTAATTTAATATTATACAAAAATAGTAGATGTACAAAAAAATGAAAATGCTAAAATGTAATATATTAAAATATATATTACAGTAAAAAATATGTAAAAAGTTAATGAAGTATCAACAGTTTAAATGTTTTAGATGTATAGCATATTCTTGAAACAATTAAGTCATATGTGAAACATTATATTGTAATTATAAAAATGTACAATGAATAGGTGACAAAAGCTGAATACATACTTTTACTAGTTATATAAAAAATGTAAAATGTAAAAAATAAAGATCAAAATTTGTTTTTAAATTTGTTTAAAAAAGTAAGCAATGAAATGAATTTTAAAAAAAAATGTATAAGGTTATAAGGTCATAAAAGACTACATGCATAATAATTATTTTAAAAGTATTAATTATTTATTATTGTTTTAATTGTTTAATAATTAAAAGTAGTCAAATGTACAAAAAATGCTGTAAATGTATAACATTTTTAAAATATATTATAATAATTAAAAGTATATAAAGTGTTTATATACTGTATATATACTCTTTAGTTAAAGTCAGCATGAAACAGAAGTATTTTGTTCCCTATTGTGATTAAATGGTTTCTCAAACAATAGGAAAAAATAGCATATATATATACATTTAATAAAAGAAAATTGAAATTCCCCTTGTGCATTTTTAGATTGTGGATGAGGTGCCCAGTCCCTCTGAGTCCATTCAGCATGTTCTCCAGCATTCAGGCCGTCATTACTCACAGGATATATTGACACGCCCAGCTCGGCGAAGGGCATCATTAAGTTACTCAACAGACCTCTACTATCACTTCTCTTGCCGTTATCCACTGGAATACCTCATCAACAACACTCAGATCGTCAGCGTGAGCATTAAGACATTCACACTCCACTACTTCACCAACTACAGTGTGACAACAAGAGGATTGACTTGATTTATATTTATTTTTTTCATGCAGGTCATCAGTGTCAGTGGCCACTAGTGACAACAATGGAACTTTCATTGACACTCTCAGCATGAGTGTCTTCAATGTAAGTGTAGATTTGTGTTAAAATATTTTACTCCAAAATCCAAAAAGATGCCACATTTTTAAAGATATTTTTGATTATTTTCATGTCAGGAACTCAGATTATACCAGCCCTTTGGTGGTTCCACCAACTGGATTAGATCTGCGCACTAAAGTCTATGTTGAAGTAAAGGCTGGAAATCTCACTGGAAAGTAAGAAAACTGCAGTTTCGCTGACAGTGAATAGCATGTTTCTCAAGGGCTTTATTGAGGAATGAAAATTCATTTTCTGCCCTTTTCTTTAGTTTTCATCTGTTTGTTGGACCACTGTTTTGCAACCCCATCTCCCTATAATCACACCAACACCAACCAGTACAACTTTTTCACAGGGTGAGTTACTTCTGATTAAAAATTCATGGTAACACTTTATAATAAGGTTCCATTTGTTAAAGGAGTAGTTCACTTAAAAAAAAAACAACTTTTGCTGATAATTTACTCGCCCCATGTCATCCAAGATATCCATGTCATTCTTTCTTCAGTTGAAAAGAAATTAAGGTTTTTGATTTGAAACTGTCTTTTGGACCTTGAACCGTTTGGTTCCCATTGAAGTACATTATATGGAGAAAATCCTGGAATGTTTTCTTCAAAAACCTTCATTTCTTTTCAACTGAAGAAAGAATGACATAGATATCTTGGATGACATGGGGTGAGTGAATTATCAGCAAAAGTTTTTTTTTAAAAGTGAACTTACTCCTTTAACATCAGTTAACTACTTTAAATTAAAGTCAACATGAAACAGAAGTTGTTATCATCTTTTCTTCCCTATTGTGAAAGTATATAATGAAATGGTTTCTCAAACAAGAAGAAAAATTGATTGGGACTTGATTGAATTAAAGGGGTCATGATCTGGCTTTTTAAATTGTATTATATTGTTGTCTGAGGTCAATTTATGACGTTCGCTGGTTTTTGCATTCCAAAACATCAAAATGAATATAGTAATAGGCTATTTTGTACCCAAGTTGTGAGCCTACCTGAAAAACGGTCTGTTTTTATGGGCGTGTCGCACTGAAGACTTGGAAATAAACGCCCACTGCTGTGAGTGGGTAACAGTTTTGCATATTATAATGAGTTTAACTCACCCGTCGGTGCACGTGGGGGAAAACGTCCAATGTTGTCAAATGGCAACCGGATTCGCCCATACATGTTCAACCAAGAGTCCGTGTGTTGTACAATTCCTCCAGATCCAATGTAGACGGCACAGCACCTACTCTTAATCGGTCTGCAAATCCAGTCTTGTTTACAAAACAATCCTCAGTGAAATGAAGCGAACAACGACGATGTTTTACCCTCATCAGCTGGAACGTCATTAAAAATAAAGTTTATCAATGCAGTCCCACTGGAATCCACAGGAAGCTTTTGCAGCAACTGTCTTCCACAACCAGGCACTGCACAATATTCTGTATTGCTCGATAGCTGGATCCGGTTTGTCATCACGAGGTAGGCATGTATGTTATAGGCTACTTAGCTATGCGTGTAATGCATGAATCGGTGGGCGGGGCTTAACCAGTCGTGTTGAAGCAGGTGTCGATCTTCTTCTGCGGGGGTGGTGTTTTTTTACAACTTTGACGTCATATTTCCCCACTTTTAAAACGAGTCGTTTGTTGAGGCTGGTGTCAATTCAAAGCTTTTGTTGGACTAACAAGGACGTTTTCAGTTCTGAAGCTTACAGGATATTCTTATAATATGATGACCTCTTAGATGTCAAAAGCTCCAGGAAAATTTAATTTCTCAGTTCATCATCCCTTTAATTGGATCGTTGGGTTGTTGTTTGACGCCAGTGCAACTACATCAATGTCTCTCCATTGTCTTATGACAGATGTTTTGTAGAGAATCGGACAATGGTGCTTTATAATGGGCTTTCCAAGTTTTCACGATTTTCATTTGAAGCCTTCCGCTTCGTGGAGCACCGTAATCAAGAGAAAGTCTTCAATATACCTGCACTGTATACTGCGACTTTGCGAGCCAAACAAGTGCCAAGAATTACTTAATGTAGGAGTCTTTTACTATTCTAATATAATTAGTTGAATAGAGTACCATACTGGCAATGTCAGCCATTTAACATGTCACTTCATTTGCAGTCTTGCAACTCTAATAGAACACGACGCGAAGGGCCCAAGAACCTTACGGATCACAAGCCAGAGAATCTGCCACGGTGTCTGTGGGCCCTCTGTACACCAGAGCCCTGGGTGAGTCCGTCACGATCACACATGAATCCAGAATGAGACCGATCTGAAACCCAGCTTGTGTCTTCAAACACACTGAATTCCAAAACAGAGCCATGCCTAACTTTTTCTTTTGTATCCTGCAGAGAATGATGTTCCCACTGCATCGGCCTATGGTATGAGACTCTTTTTGAAAACTTTATTCCAATCAAAATATTGCACTTTGATGTGTCTGAAATTCAGATGAAAGTACTTACAAAAGAATAAAAGCCAGACAGTAACAGCATAGCTTGTTTTCTATTGTGAATCAGGTGGCAGTGAACCATTGAACAAGGACAATATGAACGTGGCTGGAGTGGTGGTGGGGGTCATTTTTGCCACCGGCGGTGCTGTGTTGATGGTTATGGCTGGATGGTTTGTGCTGAAGAAGTTTTTCTGGGCCAGTGGTCTGCCTCGGGCTTTCCACTAAGAGATCCATCAACCCGCCATCTGTTTCGCGTTGAATGAAGCTTAATTTGATATGCCCGATAAGACGTCTGATCACATCACGGCATCTGCACAAACCAGCAAAGAACCACTTTGCATAATGCGTATTTAGCATATTTTAATCTATTTAGACAGCACTGTGTAGACCAGTCACCAAGCGCTTGGAAAAAAATGTGAATGCTTAATTGTTTGATGTAAATGCAAATACTGTAATAGCAAATAGAGTTATAGCCTACTGTATACTGTATTATTGAGAGGAACAAACTGTGGATGTAATCGTTTTCTAATGTTTTGATCAAACTTTGCTTCTTATACACATTGCTTGTATATAGTCCAGGGGTTTTCAAACATTTTGAAGGACCCTCTTCCTAAAATAAAGGCAGCTATTTTGTCATGTTTAAAGACCTGTTTAAATCGAAGTGAAAACATATAAGCAATGTTGTTTTCTGAATTAAATAATTGGCTTATAATTCGAATATATAAAAGTAAATCAATTATTAAAATATTATGTGGAAATATTTGTAAAGTTTTCTACCTACCTATATTTAGATGTATGAAATGAATAACAATAAATGTTTTCAATTAAATTCAGATTTGTTTGTAAAGCACTTTTTAATACTTTGTGTTCAAAAATATTGTAGTTAGTTAAACATAAACATGTTTTATCAAATAGTTTTCTTTTTTACACTTTCTTTGTGTATAATTCCTCAAATTTTCTACAGAACCCTTTGCGGGCCCGAACCAGTTTGAAAACCCCTGTAGCCAATGACTTGCTGCTTCTCTATAATTTAATATGATATAACTATTGTCTAAATGTCAGGAATAATTGTATAAATATACTGTAGTTGAGGCAATAATCAATGAACAACATTCATTTCAAATTTGTACAATTTGTTTTATTTACATGTCTGTTTATGAAACAGTATATCCACACATTACACAACATATCTTTAATAAAAGGAAGAAAGGCATTATATTCTGTCTTTTACTTCAATAGAACCCACAGTACATAATATAAAGTTATTTTTGAAAACTGTACAAACAACAATATTGTTATACAAAAGATACAATGTACAATCCAACCATAGGAGCGGTTATTTACATTACAGTTGTATTTCTGATAGGACTGGAGGTGTGTTTAATTGAGAGTGTGTACGATGTCTTGTAACAGAGCTGTGAGTCTAGTGGAGAAATCCTCCTGTATGGACTCTATGTTTGTCTGATGGAAACCAGATGACTCACCATGACTCTGGTTTTCTTGGAGAGCTATCATCTGTAGGTCTAAGTTAGAAATAAACTGTTGATTCCGAGCTGAGGAATTCTGGCAGAACTGATCCACTTTTGAGGCCATCACATCCCTTGGAGGCTGCGCTGAGGCAAGATGTCCCGCCAAGGCTATCTTCAGTGCTGCCACCTTCCCTTGAACCTCTAAACTGAAGGTACACAATTCCTGTCCCAGTCTGGCAGTGACTTCCTCCCAAAGTTCCTTTCCGCTGCTGTCTCTTTCCTCCTCTACCGCCTCGAACGCTTTTGTTTTAAAGTCCTCAAAGGCCGCCGTCCTTTTCTGGTGGCTTTCATCCAGAGCTTGTGTGATCCTCTGCACGGCCTCCTGGTAGAGTGTGACTTCCTCTGGGTTCAGTTCCTGGAGGTTCAGATTGAGTTTCTCACAGAGTTCCTGAGTATTCGACTGGAGAGCGGTCTGGAGCTGCTTAGTGAAGGGAGCCAGGAACTCCTTGACACTGGCCATGGTGTGTTTTGGGTGGCTGGGGTAAGGAGAGAGTCTCTCCCTCAACTCGGCAAGCTCCTGCTTTAGACGAGCCCTCAGGCGCTCAGACTCCATGCTCAGCTTGTGTCTCAGTTCAGCTGCCATGGGGTTGTAAGAGTCCTGGGTGTAAAGGTCACTGCTCACAACATGGTTCTTCCACACACCACTGCAAAACAGTATCAGCGGTCAATGACTTACAAGAGCCTCCATGATAAAGAACTCTTACTCTTAGAACTAAAGAACTCTTAGAATTCATACTAAAACTAAAGAAAAAAACATAAAAACAAATGAGAGTACACATCTTAACTACTTAAAATTTTTGGGGATGGGATCTGTTACATGACATGAAAACTATATTTATGAAATAATCTTTTTTATTAAGACTTTTTAAAATTTTAGATCAGGCTTTTTGACTATATGTCCCTGCCCCAAATTCTAGTTTTAATAATTGTAAATCTTATGAGAGTAAACTTACTTTGAGACTTTGCCAACATTGTTCTTGTTAGTGGCCTGATTTTCTCTCTTTAAACTAAATGCTTCTTGACTAATCTCATCGTTGAGTGGAAATGCTGAAAATGAGGATAGTTGCATTAGATCAATGTAATAAAAGTTCGAAATAACCATTTTAGATTAAATTGAATTTGAAAATAGAAATTGAAAAAGGCAACAAACCTGTTGTGGTAGCAAAGGCCAAAGCCAATGTAACAAACTGCAGATACATTTTCTTTCTTTATTTTTTACTAATGAAGGTTATTCTCTGTAAAAAAAGACATTATTTGTTATTTATTATTTAAATGTAATTGGGTATCAATATATTAAACAAGACAACTCAAATGCCATTAAGTAATTCATCTATGCACATTTGGCCCTTACCTGTTGAAGACAAAAAATGCGAAATTCTTCCACTGAGTCCTCATTTAAAGCATTTCCTTATCAGATGTTGTCGTGCTTTTCAACTGTGTCAACACAAACCACGTGGAGGGTCAGTTTGATAACGATAGGCGTCAGGAACATAGGTATTTTGCTGATCGCCTCTTCAAAGCTACTCTTTTCCAACAACGCAGATTCAGAGTAGCCACTGTGATGTCACACCAAGGCCAATTTTGACGTCATTTTCGAGGTCAATATTGGGATATGTTTACTACTAACCAGAAGTGTTTGGACAGCTCTTACTTGGGTAACAGGGTTGAAAACTTTAATAAAATGACTTTATTTAAATTACAAAAGCGCATATTAACATTACGATATGGCCTTCATACTTGATACTCTCTGTCCCAGGACTTATGTTACCTGTGAAGTTCAGTCAGTGAACTGAGCATGAAATTTGGCTTAGTTTTACGATACGGACTTCATACTTGATACTCTCTGTCCCAGGACTTTTGTTGTTTGTGAAGTTCACTCAGTGAACTCAACTGCATGAAATTTGGCTTAGTTTTATCAGTCGTGTTGAGTCCTACTTGGCTTTCCACACAGAAATGACATACAGTATACAGCGAATGAGCCCTCCGGCCTGTGCTTGCTTCATTATCTCTGACTCTGTGAACAAAGGTGCTGTTTGTTTTTACTTTACTGAATGGATCCTGTTAGATTTGCTTTGAGTCTACACAAAGCTAGTGATAAACAAAGCCAATAGTGGGATACTTTGAACATTTGATTATTTCAGTTTAGACCTGGCCTACTTTCTGGCAGCTGTTTTTCTAAGTAATTTTGTGAAAGTCATTTTGCACTTGTAAGCTGGCCAGCGGGTCATCTTAAGTTAAAAGTGCCGTCGGAGATGCAGATCTCTGTACAATGACCGTTGGAGCCCTCTTCTGGTAGGGGATCGTAAGATGGCCGCTTGAAGGCTTCACAGCCAGTTTAGAACGTCATGAGCTATCCAGTCATTATATAGATCATTGAGTCATTATATAAGAGTCCAGTTCTAATGAAGGAATTGCAGGACAACTCTCCATGTTTGGAAATACGATATTGCTTGGTGTCTTGCGTATAAAAAAAATGAGCAATAAAAATTTGTAAAATGGTGTTTTGTGGAATTGGGAATCAGTTAGGCCTACTAAATAAATGTAATTTGAATGTCTTTCTTAGTTTTTATCAGACATTTTGCAATTGCAACACGAACTACTTTGTCATTTGAGTTCATACTTACGTCTAAAAGTGTGTGAAATGTCAAAGTATAAGTGCACCATGAGGTCAAAGTCCACACAAACTCTGCTAAGTAGCCTAATTCAGGGTCCAAGTTCATTGATTTTGAAGCACTATAAAAGTAAAAATTTCTGAGGTCATTATGTGTGTATTGTGTACAGATTCATGCTTTGTAAATTTTATTAAATTTTATGACCTGTTTACATGACATTATATTGGTAACACATATTTAATTAATAACAATTCATGTATGACCTAATACGTTAACCTTACAGACTCTTAATTAGTTCCTAATGTGGTAATGATTAATGATTAGCTTAAATAATCATTAGTTACACATTAATTCAGTATTAAATCAGCATGAATTAATGCTTATTAGTGCACCCATATTGTAAAGTGTTACCAATATTTTATTCAGTTGCACAGTTCAAAGATTGTAACAATTTTAGCTTATGTAAGCATTTTGTGTTAATTCACCCTTGTGTCGTGAGATAGGGCTCTGATCCTGCAGATTCAACTTTAACCCAGATAAAGCAATTGGTTTACTAGGCTGACCATGGCCTTCTCGCCTATGGGGTGCATCAAAGGAATGAATGCAAGTAATGTGAAAAACAAGGTTTGTTGTTTTAGTGACCCATTGCTTGTTTGAATACAGAGTGCGGTAACACTTTATTTTACGACCCGCAAACAACTGGGTAAGTACACAGAAATTACGGTGTACGTTTCTGTAATTATAGTGTACTTCCGTGTAGGTATAAGGGAACAATATGTTAAGTTTGGGGTAATAAGGGGTAACAAGTCAAAAAGTTTCTGTAACGATTTTAATTTAGACTGTACCATGTGGTAATTAGTACTTACCTTATCCCATTGAATTGCAATGTCACATAAATGTCAGGGCAAATATACTGTGTAATTAAAACTTTTTGTTGTTGTTGTTTTGTTTACTTGATAACAGTACCGTTCTCTGTAATTACAGTGCAAATAGTGTTGTTTCGTATTGCTAGTGTTTGTTACCCCATTGTTCTGTGTAGTTACAGGGTAAGTGTAATATATACATGTACATATATATTATATTGTATTATATTTCTTTATTTATTATAAAAATAAATTGTTACTTTGTTGTTTGAGTATACTGTAGAAAAGACAATGTTTAATTAAGATGAAAAAGCATTTTGAATTTTTTTTTTACAATAAAAGTCAGAAATTAAATGGGATCCTTTTGTATATTGTATATTTTATATATATTGTATACATTGTATATTCACTGCACTTACCCTGTAACTACACAGAACTAGGGGGTAACAAGCACCACTTTAATTTACAGCCCGCGGAGTTACACTTACCCTGTAACTACACAGAACAAGGGGGTAACAAACACTACTTAATATGTAGCAATACGAAACAACACTATTTGCACTGTAATTAAAGAGAACGGTACTGTTATGAAGAAAACAAAACAACAACAACAACAAAAAGTTTTAATTACACAGTATATTTGCCCTGACACTTAAGTGTCATTGCAATTCAATGGGACTAAGTACTAATTACCACATGGTACAGTCTAAATTAAAATCATAACAGAAAATAATTATTTTGATTTAACATTAAGTAATCTAGTAAGAAAAGCCAATAAATTAAATGTTTAATTTTCAATCCACAGATGTCAAAATTACCCTGTAACATTGCACAAGAACATATTTAGCCAGAAATGTGATACATTCTGTAAACAACAGGCATACAATTTTTGCCAAGAATATATTAAAATAATAGCTACCTGTTATTTTTTAACTAATTAAATAATTTGCTTGTATATCTGCTTGTTACCCCCTTATTACCCCAGATTTAACATATTGTTCCCTTATACCTACACGGAAGTACACTATAATTACAGAAACGTATACCATAATTTCAGTGTACTTACGAAGTTATTTGCAGGTTGTATATCTGCTTGTTACCCCTTTATTACCCCAAACTTAACATATTGTTCCCTCATACTTACACGGAAGTACACTATAATTACAGAAACGTACACCGTAATTTCTGTGTACTTACCCAGTTGTTTGCGGGTCGTAAAATAAAGTGTTACCCAGAGTGCCTCCAATGTTCACTTCTCCTGCCAAACTATTTGAGAAAGTGAACCCTAGTAGAAACTGTCTGATGGGACTTGGATTTTTCTCACAAACCTGCAACTTGTGAATGATTGCTGAAAGACATTTAAAGCACTGCCAAAATTAATCAGTTTCATAGTGTCACTGTGGCCCGGCCTGTAATCTAAACTGGTAGCATCAGGTTGCATCTTTCTACCTATTGGCATATGTGATACTTTATCTCTCAGACGGTTCATGAATCATTTAGCGTGGCAGGGAAAGAGCTTCCTGTATGCCTCTGGCCTGTCTCTGAGCCCTGGACAGCATAATGAAATGATGTTCTCTTTCAGGGTTTGTCTCTGCTGGCCTTCCGTACTTTGCTGGTTCTTCAACCTAAGACTGAGCCCTGCTGATGGATCAAACATTACTCTAAGACTTTCTGAAAGATCTTCATGCAAACCAGGTAACTTGCACTTTTCTTGGACATGACGAGGTGAAAGTTCATCAAGTGGGTGTCTAGTCCCAGAGGTTATTTATTTATTTGAATGAACATCACATTAACTAATTAAATTCTTTACCATGCTTTGATCAATATTTTTTGGCTACTTTTTAAATACTATTTATGTATGTTTTATTATTATTATTATTATTATTATAAATGTTTTATTGTCTCATTGTCTAGAAATCCACTGGTTTTAAACCCAAACTTTCAAAGTAAAAACTGTAAAAATGAATTATAAAAATTTTTTCTGGAATTACGATGATTTAAAATAGTGAAATAATTATAAACCATTTTAATATTTATTGTTAAAATTATGGGGAAAAAAGGCCTCAGTTGTGGCTTTATTTTCACCATAAATGCATTTTTCCCTAAAATGTTTTTTTTTTAAGTTTGTTTACTTGTTCACTAAGATAAAATATAAGATACTGTATGAAAAAAAATCAAGTTAAATTTCACCTTTTAACAGAATATTATGGTAAGCCATTTCCAACCAGGCTGTAATTGTGAAATTATGGGGGAAAAGTGTACAAATATGATTTTATTTTGTAATTATTCAGTACCAGTTATGAAATTAATCAAGACAAAAAAAATGATTTTATCCCAAAGTATTTTACGTTGCTCCACCATGGTTGACAATGTCGGAAGACAAATTAAACTAGTAAAAAAACTCAGTGTCTAGAAGTCCACTGGGTCCAATTTACATAGTTGAAGAAAACCTTAAATATGAAATGTAAGAGTTTGGTGTTGGAGAAACCAAGATTATTGGTTGGAGAACCTTCTACTTGTATGCTGTGAAGGCTTTTACTGCCCGGATGGATATGAGGGTCCAGTTCCCTGTCCCAAAGGAACATTTGGACCAAGTTTCTGGGCCACAACCATAAACAGCTGTATCAGCTGCCCACCACATCACTATGGACCTAGAGAAGGCATGAGCAGTTGCCAGCCTTGTGGGCCATGGTCACAGCAGCCTCTGCCTGGACAGGACAGCTGTACTTGTCAGCGAGAGGGTCAAATCTTCCAGGTAAGAACTTATTGCATTGTTTACATGAGTTCCCAAGCATTAGCTAATTGCATCCATGTAAAAAACAATCTGCAGACCTCTGCTCAGACAGAAGCTCATGTTTCAGCCCAGTGGGAATCTAGTTACCACTCTCACTGACTGCTGAATGATCTTTTCATCAGTTACTACCCAAGGGAAATAGTCAGGATTTGTTGTGTCTAACGGCTGACATCTTCCCAATCCTCAATGTAGGCCAGTGACGGACAGTGTCCTTGTAGTTTAGGATACACACAGAAAGGAGAAGCCTGTGTGTTGAAGGTCTATGAGATCTGCAAGGATGGAAGAACACGTGACCAGCATGGAGAATGTCTGGACCACAAGCAATGGAAGCAGTATTGCTCACAGCAGGTGAGTGTCCACATAAACTGAAAAATTTGAACTACAATCATGCTGTTTGCACAAAGATGATGGCATGTATGCTTATTCGGTCATTAGCATTGAAAATTTTATGAATGGTGCGACATTCTTATTTTGTTCATGAAGGCCATCCAAGATGGGATGTTTTCTTAGTGCTGAATGGTTTCGGTTGACAAGTTGCCCTTTAAAGTAAAATACCTTCCGTGAACTCTTACTATGCACATAAGGGGCCTCACATGTACTGTACCTCGGCACGTGACGAGTGACTCACCTTTAGACTCTTGCAGCCCAATTGACCCCGTTGATCAGTAGGTCAAATTTTGTTCCTGCTTGCAGGTGTGTCCATCTCCTGAGCTGTATGAGGGCTACGATGGCTCTCTGGGCCTGTGTGTGTGCAGAGGTCTGTCCAGGCCTGAGCCAGACAGGGTTGAGTGTGTGGGCTGGTGCCGGAACACCCCGAGTCCAGTTCTGCAGCTGGTTTGCACTGGAAGCCTTTACCTGCTCTACACAGAGTCTAATCAACAGGTCAGGTCATCAACATTGTGATTTAGTGATAGTAAGAAGGCCCCAAACATGATAGTAGTGTCTAGTCTGGGGGGGGGGTAAAGGCCTGTTCACACCAATGACTATAACTACAACGATAAAGATAGTACTAAAAATCATTCTAAATATAAAAGAATATCCACACCATAACAATAAGGATATTGCATAGAGAAACAATATAGTTGGAATCACTTTTTAGAATGAATTTTTGCAGCTGATGACTGATAAAAACATTGAAAGCCAATCAGAATCCATCCCGCTGTAAGAAGCTTACATGCACGCATATCGCCTGTTGTTGTGGATGCTAATATAGTTATCGTTAGTTCCCTCATCAGTTGGTCACTCTCGACACAAGTCATTACGCAGGCCAATCTACTTCAAGTGAAACTAAACGAGCCAATCCTGCCCCATGGAACCAAGTGATGCAGACCCTTGGGGGACCTCAGACCCCGCTATAGGCTGCCTTCCAGGGAGAGACTACCGAGCCACGTCCCTGTGTTCCACCTCGCTGCCCCACTGCGGGTACACCTACGGTCCCTCTGGTCCCATGTGCCTGGATGGCACTCCCCAGTCCGTCTCGCTGGCTCATTCGGACCATCAGGCCTTGATATGTCATTCAGTTCGCCTGGCATCCCCCAAGGTTCGGGCCATCCATTCCACTACAATGAGAGCAGCAGATGCCAATGTCTTGCGGACAGACCTACTGGCGAAGGACGTGATAATGTTGGCCCAGGCCGTTTCTGCACTTTGCGTTCGAAGGTCGAGCACATCAGTACAAGTTCCTGCCCTTCAGTTATGCGAACACAGGGACCTCAGCCAATTGGGTCTTCATGTCAACTAGGAAAAGAGCAAACTCTCCCCTGTGTAGAGGATCTCTTTTCTTGGTATAGAGTTGCATTCGGTTCGTACAGACAGCGTGCCTCACAGAGAAAAGCACTCAGTCGGTGCTGAACTGCTTGAACACGTTCTAAGGAAGGACTGCGCAAAGTTCTCGAAAAACTTTTTGGGAAAAAGTTACTTTATACATTGCTTCTCATAAAAACAATAATTAAGTAACATAATTTGAAATATAAATGTAATAATTATTACTTCTAAAAACATTGTAAATATTTCCATTTCTAGAAAAAAAAGAGTAACATAATGGAAACACCAAAAGTACTTTCACAGTATAATATGACCGTGTCCTCAACAACAAGCGAAAAGTTGATCTAGTTTTTTTATTCATTCGAGTATCATAATCCATAGGAGGATTAACAGCAAAAAAGGAAGGAAACACAGTATGACTGGATAACTTTAACAAAGTACACAATGTGAGGGACTTGCACAGGACATTGAGAGTGTAATACAGCCCTAAATACACAAGTGAGAGCTCAGCACAAACAGCGGTAAGATAACACTCTGACCTATTTGCCATTAAACTATCCTTGTGTTTTCTTAAAAGGTGAGCATGTCGGGAAGCATGCTGGAGATGGTCCTGAAGCACTGGGACTCCCGTGGGAGCTTGGAATGCAACGTGCAGCTCAATTTCTCCAGGCCTGTGTACACGGTGCAAACAGGGTGAGTGGCCAGAGACAAGGGCAGGAAGTACAGAGGGTTACATGACAACGGTTTATCAGCAACTTGCTGTTTGTTTGCTGTTGTGCAGAGGCGGGCTTCTTTGGTCTGCTCAATGCTGTCCCCATTCGAGGTCCGGAGGTTGATTCTGGCCCACAGCCAGGAAACCAACAGCCATTTTCGAGCCACTAGATACAGAAAGAGGTATATAATACATCAATATATGTATAAACTGTATATATTCCAGGTACCGTAATGGACATCTAATGAGATTTGTTTTGTTAGGAAACATCAAAGGCAAAGAGGAAGATTGGGACTCTCACTGGTCCAGCAAATCATCAGCGTTTGGTACATCCGACATGCGGCCTGGAGGAGTCTTGAACCCAA
The DNA here is from genome assembly GCA_030378365.1 of Hybognathus amarus. Taxonomy (NCBI): domain Eukaryota; kingdom Metazoa; phylum Chordata; class Actinopteri; order Cypriniformes; family Leuciscidae; genus Hybognathus; species Hybognathus amarus. The sequence continues at coordinate 215,190 of JAQIUQ010001632.1, read as the reverse complement.
CAGCATGCCTACATCCTGGGATACTCTTCTCTTTACTGTGACCCAGCAGCACTACCCTCAGTATGATGTGTAAGTACATGCTGACAGGTGATTCATGTGCTGCCCATTAATTTTCACTGTCCCAGATTGTCACAGAGGGAATCTTGCTTTTTTCACAGAGACAGCTTGTACAACACTAATGCTGCGTTTGACTGGGGACCCTTCAGACTACTGGCACAGGACCAAGAACTGGCGAGATCTGCACACTTCCTTTTCTCCATGAGTCTACATGATCCTGGGTGTACGCCTTCAAACTCAGCAGTCACCAACATAGGCACATGGTATTGTGATCTGTGTTTATGTTGTGTCCAATAATCACTAAATATCCTATGATTCTATTCACTCTAAATAACTTTAAAAATAAAATGCTAAATAGGCATCACAATTTGTTTGGGCAATTTTCAAAGTGAGCATTTTTATGCACACACAATTATTTTTTATTCTTTAATGAGTGCATACTTTTTGCAAAATTACAACCTACATAAATAAAATACAGTAAAACTGTAATATTTAGAAAAAATATTGCAACAGTTTTCTATGTTAGTATATTTTAAAATATAATGTATTCCTTTGATGGCAAATCTAATCTGTTCTACAAATCTGTTCCAAAAAATGTGATGACATTAGATATAAAGTCAAAATTGCGTGATATAAAGTCAGAATTGCAAGATATAAAGTCAGAATTGCGAGATATAAAGTCAGAATTGCAAGATATAAAGTTGCAATTTTGAGAAAAAAAGACAGAAGTGCAACTTTTTAACTCACAATTCTGACTTTTTTCTCACAATTGCGAGTTTACATCTCACAATTCTGACTTTATAACACATAATTGCGAGTTATATGTCGAAATTCTAACATCTTTTCTCAGAATTGTGAGATATAAACTTGCAATAATCATTAGCTAATGATTTGCAAAGGTATTATTGTTATGACTTTGCTTGTTGGGGCACATCATTATTATCTAGTCATTTAGTAATTGTAGTAATTTGCACATGAATTTGCACTAACAATGAAGTAATTAATCATGTATTAATGCATATTAGTGTACCTGTCATATTATCTGGAAGTGGAAATACAAAGCTTTGGGTCATTCTGGTAATTAACACAATAACTAACACTATTAGTTAAAAAATGCATTAGTTAAGCAGTAATTAATGCTTATTAGTGCACCCGTATTGTAAAGTGTTACCAAAAAATATATTTGGCAGTTGTTCCCCATAGTATCGATGCCAAAATTGTGGCCAGTGAAAATGCTGACTGGTTAGTAACTTTGGAAAACCACTAGCCACTGTAGCTAAAGGGCTAATATTTTTTAATGTCAAGCCCTGGTTGTAATAAAATAAATCTCCATGTCTATTTATTGGAATATGTTGTTGTATGGTCCTTTCAGTATGTGAGGGTAGTGCCTGCAGGTGGAGAATGTTATGACACTGGAACCTTCTTCCATCTGACCCACATCATTTGACTCGCATGGGCATCGTGCAGAGGCGCCAACTGTTGCTTCCGCCCTGATTGGCTGATGATTGGTGGGCTTTTAGCTGGAGCTGTGGCTGTCTTGTGCTTGTGCGTGACAATATTGGTAAGTGATAACGGGGCTTAAACAAAAACTTTGGGTTAACAAATCTTGACGTATTGAAGTAACTGTGTGTCCTCACAGATCCTGTTCAGGGAGTACGGCTGGCCTGAGAAACTGCCAGCTCAGGCCAGATACCGTCATCTGCAGCTCAGGTACAACATGGATGACTATTCATCGAAGGGCTCCAGGGTGGTGGCTGTGAAAAACACATTGAAACCTGCAGGTCGGGTTTACAGAGGATTCAATGCAGAGAGGTAACCTACACAAGTAAACCTTTTTTTAGTACTACCAGGGGCTACTCATGCCACATTCTCACACAAATAGACCTGTCATGTGTCACCTCTATCACCACTGAGCCTGTACATCCCAAGATAGTTGTCCATAATGACTCATGCACAGCCAATATCATATTATGAGTTGAAAGATTACAGACTTCACATAATTTAACAAACACTGCTAACTACAATAATTCATTTTACGTAAACTACAGATTAAAATGGTCTCATGCTCACCAAGCCTACATTTATATGATATAAAAATACAGTAAATTTCATTCATATTGTGAAATATGACTTAAATTTAAAGGAACAGTTCTATTTTTGTATATTTTAAAATGTCTTTGGTGTCGTGATCCTTCAGAAATCATTCTTATCAGTGTTAAAAACAGTTGTGCCGCTTCACTTTTTTGTGGAAACGTATAAAAAAATCAAGATTCTTTTATTAATATAAAATGTAAAAGAACAGCATTTATTTGAAATCTAATTTTTGTAACACTATATATGTATTTACTGTAATTTAATGATTAATATAATGCATTCGAGCTGAATAAAAGTGTTAATTAAAGAAAAAATCTTACTGACCCCATATTTTTGATTAGTAGTTTAGAACCTCATTGTGAAATGTTACCCAAACATAGATTTGAAATTTTCTGATTAAATTAAAAATATTTGCATTATTATTAGATAGCATTCTACGTAATTTTTTTTTACAACTATGGTAGCAGGTAAAAACAACCAGAAAAAAAGGAAATGTTTTTAATTAACGAAAGTTTTCCTATAGATTCCATTAGAAAATAAACAAACATGTAATCTATTGTATTTTTCCTTGCAATTTTTTGAGCATTTAAAGACATATAATCCCCATATGCTTCACAATAAAGGAGAAATTACACCAAGATGTCAAAAGCTCTTTTATTTGCTCCAAGTAGCATTTGAACATCCATTGACAAGGTTCTTTATCTGCTTAAGATAACCATGATATCAGGCTACATTTGTGACGCCAGTAGTAAACTGACTCATTTTACACTGATGTCACGTTTTTAGGATCTCTTTGCTGTTTTGGCAGAAATACATCTCTGTTTGACGAACACTAAAAGTCTTTGACAGCATCGTACACAGTTACCAAAAATTACTCTTTGCTCCCAAAGCAATAATTGGGTGTGACACATTTGGCTTTCCTATGGTATTACTGTATATCGGCTTCGTCCAGAGTTAGAATTCCCACAGATTGTGCTCGCATTGTCCACAGCGGTGGCTCTGGTGTCGAATGAGTTCTGGGACTATGAAGAACAAGTGGATCTTGAAGCCTTCAGTTCCAGCACATTCTATGACATCCTGCTCAAGCACAGCGTGTCTGTCACAGTACGCCTTGGACAGCTCAGAGGAGAGGTGAGAACAAGTCTTAATTTCCCACCCCCAGAGCTTCAAATATCACCCTTGTAAATTTCAAACATATTCATAACATATTTTGAATACATATCCAATATTCTCGGTTGCAATTAACAGTCTCTCTTGTTTCACTGTTCTGTATGATATGTTAGGATACAGAAGTGAATTGTTACTTCCCTGGGGTGAAAAGTGTCTGGGTTAAGTTGTAAGTATAGAGTTCCAAGCTTGTTTCATTGAAGGAAACGTGCACCCTGTCTAGGTGAAGCAGCTCTACCAGGGGGTGCTGGGGAAGTTGAGAGAGCTCCACCCTGGCTGGAGGATGTTTGGAGGGAAAACTGAAGGTTTGGAGAGACAGGTGGAGCAGGAGATGGTGCGACGAAGAGCGCTGGGGAATCAGCTGACACAGCTACTGGACAGTCAGCTGCAGATCCTACGGGAGGAGATGAGAGCGCAGCAGGACATGCAGAAGACCTTCAGAGCGCGAGTCAGGGAGAGTGCCAGGCTTCTAAGACTGCTGGCTGAGAGTCAGACCTCGCTCTGGGATAAACACATCAAGCAACAGTATGTCATGGAGAGGCATATTTATCTGTCTGGTTTTATCAAACAAATGTGTGGTTCATAAATGCTTTTGTTTTAATAAAATCTGCAGATCGTTTTTCAGATCTGATCTTTAGGATCGATTGTACTTTGATGATATTGGACGTATATTTTATAATGTGCTGTCTATATATGCCTGACTGTATAGTAAGATTAATGTTATCATGATATGAAAGAGAGTTAATGAAAGTAGGTGTTATTGAAGATAGAGAGGACTGGAAACTAGACATTTAGCCTCAGTTCATGTCTATGACCTCAGTGTTGAACTCATGAGGCACATCAGATAACATAAGCATCAGAGACGGCAGCAAGGCGTCCTTGAATCCATGAACTGCATGACACTGCCAGGCCACCATGAAACCAGTGTTTGTCCACAACCCTTCAATTCCCTCAGCACCTCCATGTTTTTTTCACTGTAAAAACGAATACGCTTTATTTAATCAAAAGAATTGTGGCAACAGATTACAAGAAATGTTATTAATTACATTTAACAAATTAGAATTGAGTAAAAATTAATCTGAATAATTCCTTAAAAGTTAACCATTTAAAATGAGTAAAACTTACAACAACAAACAAAAAAACAAAATGTACATTTAAGTCACCATTATGATGATCAGTGTTTGATTTAGGATTGTTTTAAAATTACGGTTTTCTCCCTCAGTAATTCTGCTTGTTACTGTAACCATCAGGTGTCTTTAATGTTGGCAATAAAATATAAATAGTTCTTAATTAATCTTTGACGCCTGTCTGTTATTCAGATATTTTTGTTATTAATTATTTCTCAACTCTAATTTGTTAAATTTAATTAATAATATTGCTTGTTGCCACAATTCTATTGATTAGATAAAGCATATTCATTTTTACAGTGCAGTGCATACCTCTCATCCCTGTGTGTTGGCATTCCTTAACCTTAGTTTTTGCAAAAAATATTATAGTATTGCACACAATAGTAAAACCATAATAAAATAATCTTTAGTGTATTATGATTTTACTATTTAAGTAAAGTTTAATAATAATAATGATATGTTTACTATTTTAGAAATAAGAAGCCTCTATGTTTTATCATTTATTTTTTGGTTGCTTATATATGTTACAATAGTTTTACTATAGTATTTAGTAGTGTGTGTGTGTGTTTAAACAACTGAATACAATATTTGAAATAATACTTCTATTACTTCCTTAGAATCTTTCTTTATCCGTTTCCTTGGGTATATGTTGTGCACTGCAGTGTTCTGGAGCGAGTAGCTGTGCTGGCTGATGAGATGACTGAGATGGTATCAGTGGAGAGCCAGAGGCTGGGAGCCTGGGTTGTGCTTAAAGAAGGCACTGGAGCACAGCTGTTATGCCCTGCTACTGGATCGGTCCTCAGTAAGGAAGATGCCATTGGTAAGAACTATTTAAAACATTTGTGTGAGAATTGATTGTATATGGTGAGAATGCTTTCAGTCAGTAATTGTGCAATCACGCCCCCTAGTGGAAGTCTAACAGAAAATAGTCAGCTACACCACTAGGTGGAAGTATTTTACAACATTGCACACGTTTGGCTGGTCAAATCCTGACAAATGTCCTCTGAGGCTCAATTTGGCATGTATGTGGCATGACTGATTGATTAAGATTGCACTCCTTTTCCCTCCACAGCTCCTGACGGATCTGTTAGGGCTTGTGATGCCGTTCATATAGACCCCCTCACAGGCCTAATTCAACCCAACTTCGAATGCCCATATGTTACTGGCCAGTGGGCACAGCATGCCAGTGCCCCCAGACTTCTTCCTGCACCCCCAGACAGGCAAACTACTGCCTGTGGCGGGAAATGTGGGCTTTGATCCTGCTTCCTCCACCCTTGTCTTTACAGCCGATGCTTGTGTGGGTGAGTCACTTAACATAGTTATTATGTTTATATAAATATTCTGTGTTCAGTACAAGTTAAGCACAGTCAGTACAAGTTAAGCACAAAAAGAGAGAAAGAGAAAGAGAGAAGAGAGAAGACTCATTTATTTTAAATAAACCAAAATTGAGGTGACACTGACTGTGAAGCACTTGGAAGTAAATAGGAGACATAAAAGCAAAAAATAAAAGGTTATTACTATTTGTTTAAGTATATATGGCTATTTTAGCTGTACTGTAGAGTTGTTCTTGTAATTTGATGGTCATTTTAGGTGTTATGTTGTCATGACAATGAAGAAAAATGGGTAACGCTTCTTTTACAGTACACTTACAGTGTAATTACAGTGTCCTTACCTAGAAAGTACTGGCTATATAAGGTTCAGGGTTAGTACTAGTTATTATTACCCATGCAGCAGGCTAATTGTAGTTACTAAAATAAGTACATAGTATTTACATGGTAACTGGACTGTAAAAGGAAGCGTTACCGAAAAATGGGAAGGAAGTAGTATAAATATTTTATTAGTTATACTTTTCGTATTTACATTTTGATTTTTATTTATAATAGTAGATTTTTATTTATAATTTAGATGTATAAAACTTTTTTTTTTGTAAGTTTAATGTTTACAGTAGTCTGAATACAACTTTTTTTACTGCTTTTTGCTAAATCAAGTTTACGGTGAGGCACTTTCAATGGTTTTCTAGGTGAGGTGGGAAATGGAATCACCCCTGTTGCCTTTCATTCCTTACCCTCCATCCCGGCATGCTGAAATACATGCGGCTTCCAAACTACGGGGGCTTCGTTCAGGCCAAAGGCTGGTGTTTGGAGGACCCATGTGTGACTATGACACTGGTGTTCTGGTGCCTATTCTGGCAGTCACCATCCATCCACAAACAGGACTGGTTTATCCTTTGGGCGGCGTGCACATGTGCCCCATTTTGCGCCTGCGGTTGCCCATTCAGATTGGCTCTCCCATGCTGGACCCACGTACAGGCAACCTGGTGCTCATCACAGGGGTCAGTCTTGATCCCCTCACAGGTCCGTTTTTGTATGTTGAAAAATCTTCTTTACAGCCATATTCAAACAGCCTGATTAATGATTGTGTCTGTTCAGGGGCTGTACTTCCAGTTGGGGGCTTCTCCTGTGCGAGTCCTCTCATTGAGCCCTTGAGCGGCCGGATGGTGCGGGTTGGTGGAGGCAGCCTGCGAGGAGGGAAGGTGGTGCCTCATGCTGGGGGTTTCCAGGCTCTGTTGGACAGCCAGGCTCTGGGCGCCTGCTTGCGGGTGGCAGAGCTCATGCAAGGTTGCTGTGATGAGTGGAGCTCAACAGCCGCAGATCTACAAGGTGACCTCGATAGAGTCTCGGCAGGAACATCTGAGCTGGAACAGGCGTGGAAAAGCAGCCAACATTGTATGTTGCAGCTGTCTGATTTCGTCTGGAAGCCGTACAGGAACAGGCCAGGGGTGTGGTGGAGAATGGTGGTACTGTGGGTGGGTAGGAGATGTTTACTACAAAACATCTGTACAAAAATCTGTATATTAATATTAAGGTTAGATCAGTACAAAAATGTTCCATTCTGCCAAATGGTTACTGTTGCGCTGAGCCCCACCTTAAAACATTCATAAACAATTGTAGATAAGCATCTGAGTATTTTTTACTTAACAGCTTTAGAAGAAATTATACAACAATGTTATGTAAGTAAGTAACTTCACAGTACCAAGATGTTAGAAATATTATAAATATTTGTAACTTGCTTTATACTAATGCAGTCAGTTTTGTTGACTGTTCATCTGTTGACTGTGAGTGTGTGCAAGTAAAATGGCAAATAAAAATTTTCTATGTCAAAATGTATTACAGTGCATCTAATAATAATATCTAATAGATTTTTACCACTTTATGAGCAAATTTTACTGAAAACCATGCTGCTCACAGACATCTCCAGTTCATTCTTAACCAAGGGTTAAACCAAGCTTAGTGAAGGGTCATTTAATATGGGATGGATTTCATTCAAACAGGGCAAGAGCTTTCAGAATGATCTTTTATGATTACAGTTGTGTTTAATAACGGTCAATAACTTCAGGTTATGTAAAGAAGTGTTACTAATATTCTGAGAGACACTACCATTCAAACGTCTTTTATTTAAGATATATCAAAGGCAGAAATGATTTGATAAAAAAATGCAGTTAAATAGATAACTGTTTTCTATTTGAATATATTTTAAAATGTAATTTATGCTGTTAAACTTTGTATTATTTTTGGATTTTATTTATATATAAATTATTATTTATTTATATATTTTTACATTTTAATATATATATATATCATTTTTGGTATTTTATTTGTATGCTCAACATTAACACTCTGATCAATCTGATTAAAGCAGAAATTCTACTGCATTTTTAACAAAAAAAATAACTTTGCCACCTTGCTGCTTGTGCTCTTTAAGGGGAGATCAAGCTGCCTGGCACTGAGCTCTCCTTGCCAGCTCTAGCCGGGTTGGAGTATCCTGACCCTGGAGGCTCGGGTTTGCATGTCCCAGTTCTCGGAGCTCAGTTGGACTGCGTTTCTGGCTGCATGGTGCCTCTGGCAGGAACCATGGAGGATGCAGATGGAAAAGGTAATGGAGGTTACTAGGAATGTCCAAATCCTGTTACATTAATCTCTAGGTGTTAACCTATTACGACTCTCAGGGATGGTGCCCATACGTTTTGGATCACAGACGGTGGACCCAGTGACAGGGGTGCTGGCTCCAGTTGTTGGGGCCAATCTGGATGTCTGGAAGCGGACTGTGATTCCTGTAACTGTGTCCCAGATTCTGACTTTAGGAGAAAACCCAGACAGTGTAATGGTGTGCGAAGTCGAACTAAATCACAGCCACATTTAAGCTCATTTGGCTTGGGGGTGTTTATATGTTTGCAAAATGTATTTTTTTTGCCTCAGGTGGAAACCCTCCAGAAGGAAGAGCAGCGCACGGGCAATTACTGGCGTGAACGGACACTGAAGGAAGAAGAGTTGGTTCGAGATTTTGAGAGAGCCGTTAAACACTATCTGTCCACATCCATGCACGAACCTGACTGTGTGAGTTGACTCCACAGAGATGGCGCTTCACTCTGTGGCCTATTTAAAATGCAAGGCTTTTGACCAAGTGTCTGTTTTTATTTCTGTGAGTGTCAGAGTGATAGAAAGCGTTTCCACCATCCTTGCATCCTAAATGAGATGCTGTTCATGTTCGTGTGTGTGTGTGAAACAGATAGACTGGATGGACACCGACAGGCAGCAAAGGGAAAGGCTAAGGGAGACTGCTGCTGAAGTACAGGAAAGAGCTCAGTGTGAGGCCCAGAGAAAAGCTCTCCAGAACTCAGAGTTATCTCTGCTTCTACCAGCTCATGTGTTACATGCTCTCACAGGAGGTCAGTCCTCACGCTCATACTCCCACTGTGAGCGCAAACGGTCATGCTTTAAAAGATTCAAAAAATAGCATTCATGATTTTTGGTTGGTAAGTGCCTCCTTTTTTCTGTGAGCATAAGAAGTCTTGTGCTTACCAAGGCTGTATTTATTTGATTAAAAATACAGTAAAACACTAATATTGTGAAATAGAATTTAAAATAACTATTTTTAATTTTATTAAATTTAAAAATGTAATTTATTTCTGTGATTTTCAGCATCTTTACTCCAGTCTTCTTTGTCTGTCACATGATCCTTCAGTTCAGTAAGTCATTCTAATATGCTGATTTTGTGCTCAAGAAACATTTCTTAGTACTTAAAAATAAATAGTTAAATCATTTATTTGTTTTTAATTAAACATAACACATGTATTTACTGGAACTTTAAAAAGGGGTAACACTTTACAATACGAGTGCACTAATGTGCATTAATTCATACTTAACTAATGCACAGATGATCATGAGTTAATGTATAACTAATGAAGAACTAAACCATTAATTAATGATTACTGCATCAGCAACTAATAAAGAGTCTATATGATTAATAGATTAAATAATACATGAATTGCTATTAATTCAATGTGTCATTGTAGCCTGGTTCAACCAGACTCTAGTACATTTCATTTTTATATAAAGTCTGGCCCCGCTCCATTGTGAAACGTTTACTTCCTTGTAGGCGGGTTCACTGTTAAAGTTCAAAACTATTGGATCTGCCATAGCCAATCGCTGAACGTGTGGTCGTGAGTGACGTATGTCATGCGCCAAACGGCTGGAACAAGTCCGAATGATCAGAGGATTATGTTTACAATAGGATTTCAGTCAACGAGAGCTGCAGGTTTTGTTCATCAAGGAACAATTATTAATTCGAAATGTATATTTGACACTAAGGATAGTGATGTATTCATTCAACGGTCAACGGTCATTAACGGTCATTAATGAATAGCTTAAATAATCATTAGCTACACATTAATTCAGTATTATCTGTGCATTAGTTAAGCATGAATTAATGCTTATTAGTGCACCCATATTGTAAAGTGTTACCAAAAATTAAATGCAAAATTTGAAGCATATTTGCTAAATGTATTAATTTCTTTAAAAAAAAACTAATAACCCCAAGCTTCTGAAGGTAGTGTATAATACAGTATATAGACGAATAACAGACTGCTTTTGACAACTTACTTAAAATATGAGAGATTCACTCAACAATGACAGTTTTGTTTTTATTTACTCACCTTCCTGTTGTCCTAATATGTCTGTCTTGCTTAAGTGGAAAAAAGTCATAATTGTAAAGAATTGTCGTTACACAGGTCTTTTCCATATAGTGACAGGTCATAGACTATGGGTGCTCAAATCAAATCCCCCCTGTAAAATAAATGTAAAATTTGTCTAAACTCCCTGTGCAGTATATTCCAAGTCCTCTGAAGTTATACAATAAAGTATATTTGTTTGAGGAACAGACCCAGATTTAGGTAATTATTCACAGATAATCTTCCCCTCCAGTAAGCAGTTAACTCAAGAATCAAATCATTTAACCAGTGTGTCGAACTCTGATTTATGAGCAAATCAATAATATGTTAATCAGTTGTAAAACCAATTCAGTCCCAATATTGAACAAGGATCAGGATCACAAATCAGTTCAAAATAACAATTCCTTTACTTATTCAGTTTTTGAGTTCAACCCACTGATTCAGTGATCTGTTTGCAGCGGTTCTCGAATGAATGACTCACTGAAAGAGAAAATTATCAATGAGTATACCATAAATTAAGGAATGCTCCTCTCATAAAGCTATCATATGACTTCAGAAGAATTGAAAAAGTCACCAGATTGCCAAAATGTTATAAAGTTACAAATTGCCTTGAGAGTTTGTTGGCTAGATGTTACTGTAATTTTTTGGAAAACCATATTGCCCTCAATTTTATTGCAAACTCTGCCTTTAAGGAGACGAGGAAGAGTGGGAACAGCAGTGTTACTGGCACACCGGGCTTAAAGCCGTGCTAAACCGTGCGAGTGTGTCCATGGAGAGATTGAGGACGGACCGGGATCAGCTATCAGTGCAGGAAATGCAGCATCTGGTCAGCTTGTTTTCAAATTGAAAGCTCTCACCCTCAAACAGAAAAATACAAATCTGCTGAGCTCATTACTACATTGTTAAACAGTCGAATGAGCAGATCAATACATTGGAAGCATAATATCCTTAATGTGACTATTGGTGTGATTGTCAATACTCTTGCTTTGCACTGTCTAATTTCCAGTTTAATGGAGTCTGCTCTAGGATATATAACTCAATATCTCGTGATCATCACAGGGTGAGAAACTGAGGGAGCAGGAACTGTGGGAGCAATTAATGCAGAGACAAGCAGAGCTGGACGCTGTGCTTGCGTCTCTCCACAGTGCTTGTCTGGCCTGCCAGCTGCGTGCTGACATCGCGCAGGTAACACGTGCCAGCGGCTAGATGTGTAATGCTTGCTTGTGGCACTGACCGATAATTGTGTCCTTGATTTATCCTTAGAGCTTGTATATACAAAAAAAAATTGCTGTTTGGATTTAAATAGGCAATCACTGATTGGATCAGTGATTATATGTTTCTAGCATGTATATGTTTGGCAACAGTTCTCCTAACCCTAATTGATGGATTGTGTTGCTTTTCATTTCTTAAACCACCATGTACAGTAGGAAGAGACATCATGGCCATATTCCAGGTTGATAATGTCAAGATTCATCAGGCTCAAATTGTGAAAGAATGGTTTGGAAGAAAGAAATATATTGACCAAAAATGGATGCACCACAAGGTCTTGTGTATATGCAAGCGTCAACTTTATAAAGTCTACTCCAGCAAATCCCAAAGACTTTCCATGAATTTAAGGTCTGGACTCAGAGGTACCAATTCATATGTGAAAATGATTCTTCATTCTTCCTGTCAACCATTATTTCACAATTTGTGCCTGATGAATCTTGACATCCTGGAAATATGCCCATGATGTGTCTTCCTACATGGTTGTTTAAGAATAAAAAGCAACAAACTCCATCAATTTGGGTTAGAAGATCTGTTGCCAAACATACAACCAGGGCCTGAAGTTAACTTTTTTGGCCACCGGCCACTTTTTACCAGTCATTTTTTTTGCCTCATGAAAGGTGAAAAAAAAACCCTGGGAATTTCACAATATTGTTCTTTAACTTGTAAGAATACACATTATATGTGGCAGGTAGCTGGACAGTGTTACCCGCCAATAGAAAAATTCACCCGCATTTGGCAGGTGGTCGGGTGTTCATTTTAGGCCCTGCATACAACATTCTAGAAACATAATAAACACTGCAATAATGATTCAATCATAAATTCGTTTGCTCATTAAGGATTTAAATCCAAACTCCAAACAGTGAAAATGCTTAATAAGACTTTATTCCATTTTTTTCCCTTGACAGTCTACTAAATTGATTCTCTTCCTCCAGTCTTTGGTGTCTGGCACATTCTGGTTTTAAGATTTTGGTGTGCTGAAGCCTAAGGTGTCAGGAGCCTCTGAAAGTAATTGCCATGACTACAGCAGAAAATTGTTCCTCGGCTTGAACTGACTTATTCAGCTGTTGGAGGAAAACAAAGCACTTGGCCAGTCTACCAGCGCACAGCCACAACAGAGCTCTGGTACAATATCCTCATTTATGCCTTATTATAGAAAAGTTAATCATGTTTTTGTCTCAGCTGTGAAACTTATCTCAAAAGGGAAACAAGCGTGTTTGGCCGGAAAGCGTTTCCAGAGCATGGAGATCGAATCTGTGTCTGTTATGAAAGGTATATTTGAATACACAGAATAAATAGCAAGATTCTGGTTGTCAAGACTGTCAAATTTCACCGCTGTGTTTGTGTCTTCTGCTACGCCAGGTGTCTCGACTCAATCCCTTAAAAGATCAAATGAAGACTCCGTCTGCGAGTGAACAGAATGCCACGGTGCCCTCTCTTTCTCTGTCAAACCCATCTTACACTCAGAAAAACCAGGAAAAACACATCTAAACCGCTGCCAGGGTGAGGTTGTCTAAAGTTGAGAGATGTTACCGGCATCCTCATTTCAGATTCGCGACATGATGTTCTCTTGTTTCATTCAGATGTCCAATCTCTCCAGGAACCTGGTCTGTCCGCATACATCAGTTTCCCAAAGCTAGCAGGTCAGAGGGTTTTACTGGAGCACTTTGAGTGAAACTTTGTAGTTTGTGTTCAAGAAAAGTTTCCTTGACCTTGAAGCCAAGTTTTAACAAGAGGAGAACAGTGAAGAAAAAAAACACGATTTGTTACATTGCTTTAACACATGAAACAAGCAGTTATTGAGGCTATTAGCATATAAACCATACTTAATACTTATATTGTCAATACTTGCTCACACTTACAGTTTTAAGTTCACATTTTCTAACCCTAAAGTATTAAACTTCAACACATAACTGCACCAACTGTTAGTGTTGTAGTATTCAAGTCAGGAAAAGAACAGACTCAAGTCCGAGTCAAAGACCATTTTTTTCTATGACTGAGTTGAGACCAGCTCACTTGCAGGAGTCCAAATGCTCCTGAAAAGAGTCTTGGTCTCTAAGGGCAGTTTCCAATAAGGCCAAGGCCGCGTTTTCATATGCCTGGGCTGACGTTTCAAATCTGGAGCGCTGCTTTTTAAATGCTATAAACGTGATGAGGCGTTAAGCGTTTTTTCACGCTGAAGCGCCAAGCACCCAGCGTTTTTTACTAGTCGCCGAGAGTTGAAAAATATTCAACTTTGGATAAAACGCAGCGCTCATCACTGTCACTTTTTACCCAGCCGTCCATATCACAATGGAGGAGGGGTGGGACTAATACCAGACCGACCAACTGTCACAACATTCATACTGCTGCGGATATTCTGTATCATAGCAGCGAAACGTCTCAGCGGAAAAACGCTGCGCTGCCAAAACGCTCTCAAGCGCCCAAAGCTCTTCAGCAGAGCGTCTGAGCGTTTTCAGCTGGCTGAAAACGCGTTGGTGGACACACGGCCTGAAAACACTGTTCGAAGTCATCCTTTTTTAAATGAAGTCTATGTAGCCCTACCCCTTCACCCTACCCCTCAATCTCAATCGGGACACCCTACCCTGAGACGTGAACCATGCAAAATGGAGGGACAGCTAAGGGGTAGAGCTAAGGGTAGGGCCAAGGGGTGAATTGGGATTAAGCCTTACACTATTACATTCCACCTTTACATTTTTGACTGCAGTAAAAAAAAAAAATCTAAACTTACACTGAAAAGAAGAGTCAAGTCATGTAGTGTCCAGAATTTTAAAGTGACTTGCAAAACAAAAAGTAATTATTTTCCTGTTCTGTGTTTGTGTTACGGTGTTGCAGGGGAAGAGTGGTCCAGACTAGTAGCACTATCTCCTCTCTTCCAGCTGATGAAGGAAGTGGAGCAGCAGCTCAGGGATAGTGCCAGAGATAGAGGCCTGCTGAAGATCCAGCCCTTGGGTCAGGCTCTAATTATCACCACTGAAACATGCTAAGTCATTAGTGTAGCAACAGATGACTTAAAGCCATGAGAACCATCAACATGTCAGTCGAAATATAATTTGAGCTTTATTTTAGCATCTTCTTAAAGGTTAAAGGGATGTGAGAATGTAATTAATTAACAACTTTATTTTGTGTTAAAGTTTTCAAAGATGCAGAGTGAACGTGTGACACATTGAATGGTGTGTGTTGGTACTTGCATTCAGGTGCAGGCCGGTCGTTCATGGATTTCATGGATGCCCAGTGGGAGTGTGAAGGAGAGCTGATTCTCAGTGAGCTCTGAAACTCTCAACCCACGAGAGCTTCTGCTCTTCCAGCATGGACAGTTTCTCCTCCAGCACCTTCACTTATATAAAATGGTCTGAATTTGTCTGTCTTTCTCTCACTTGCTTTTAAAGTATGTGTGATTCTCATAGACTGTGTTGTTTTTTTAAACGTTACTTAATTTTTTTAGTGACATTGGGTACAGTATTTTAACGTTGTTGGGTTGCACATGCAGCTTCTCTTTGATTTGTTCAGGTACTGAATCAGTAAAAAAAAAGAGTCACCACATGGTTAGTTATGACATTTTACGGATGTATTTTTGGTGATAATCAAAATAATAATTAATGAGAGTCTTTTTTAATGTAGTCTAGTATGCATTTACATTTATTTGACGATTTTATTCAAAGCGACATACAATTGCTATATATGTCAGAGGTTGCATGCCTCTGGAGCAACTAGGGGTTAAATGTCTTGCTCTGGGACACATTGGTGTCTCACAGTGGATTCAAACCCAGCTCTCTCACACCAAATGCATGTGTCTTATCCACTGCGCATTCACCACCCCATTAAGGCTTTATGCCCACTGAGACATAAATAATATTGTGAATGATTATTACAAATTAATTACAAATTATCCATTTTAAATGTGATAGCAAAGCTGAATTTTCCAGTAACACCTCATTGCAGTACACGAGATCCAGGGGGCGGAGTTAGATCTAGATCTAATGGGTGGAGATGGGTAGGATTAGGGGTGGGGTTAGGGATCAGGGGGTGGAAATGGATTTAGGTATATGTAAGATGGAGGAGTTAGATCTGGGTCAACTCTCTCCCCTTGGATTTCGTGTTCTGCAGTGAGGACCATCTTGAATATTCAATACTCCAGTCTTCAGTCATGATCCTTCAGAAATACAAATATGCTGTTTTTTTTAAACTAATTGATTATTAGAAAGTTTAAAAGAACAGCATTTATTTGAAACTTTTGTAACATTGTAAATGTCTTTACTGTTACTTATTTGAAACTTTTGAATGATTATAGCCTAAAAAATGTTTGTTTACAGCTTTGATTTCTTCATTCTAGATACCAGCAGTAACACTTCAACTGGCTTCTAGTCTTCCTTTCAACAACAATAATAACAATGCCTTCCGCAACTCTTTCTATTATCAGGTATTTCTAAAATTATGCATGTACATATTGAACCAGGGAAATATAGAACATATGGACATTTATTAATAATATAAAACACTTTGAGAAGTGAGAATTAGCACCACTTTCCATGCTATATAATTGGTTTCCCAGCTTGCTTGGTTGCCGTAAGGTTAAATGCCCTTATTTGTCAGTCACCAAGTGAGCTATAATTTATTCATGTTAAGCACACTTAGAGCTCTGTCTTACAAACCCCTGTGCACTTAGCACTTCTTGTGTTTTTTAGGAGGGAGAGAGGACTCTGTTTGTTCGCCGTCTGAGGTTGCAGTCAGTGGGTGGCCTTTCTCTGCTGCTCATGCACTGTGCTGCACACATTTCCACCAGTCAGATGCGAACAGACTCTGATCCTGCCTTCCAAAGGGCCTTTTTCAAGGTGCCGTATACTACCGCCCCACACCAGCACAGCTTGAACAAGACAAGAATGAATGTGCTAATGACCTCATGTTCTGTTCCCATTTCCAGGTTTTACAGGTGGGCCTAAGTGAGCTGTTCCATGCCAGACTGGGACAAACTCATAGTCCAGATGACGAGAAGGCAAAAGATTTGGCGTCAGATGCAGCTCTTGATGGTCTTCTGCTGGAAAGAGTGCAGAAGCCAAGTCCTGGAATTTTCACAGAAGATGTAAGTTTGATTTGTTTTGCCATATTCGCCCCTTACGTTCTCAGTAGCTGTTGCAAAGTAATTCACTGGGATGTAGCAGATGCCGTAGGATAGGACTAATCTTGAATGTGTGCTGTTTTCTGGGCAGGAGGTTTTGGGGCATTTGCACAAATACAGAGAGGCTTCAATGTTCCGCCAGGTCGAGAGTCTCCTGAAGAGTCTCCAAAGAGCCTGGAGATCAACCACTTCAACACCAACCCGTCAGTCATTGACGGCCCAGACAGCCAAGATGCCGCTCCTACATGAACTGACATTTTAACTTTGAACAGCACTGTCTTTCTGGCAGCAATAAATCCAGCTTTCAAAGGCATGTTATATACTGCAGGACATCTCTCGGCCTTATCGTCTTGGACAGTAAACAGCCCTTGGACCAAGTTTGAGCACCTAGTTTTGCTTCAGGACCATCTAGTGGTGACCAAACACAGCTAGTAACTATAGCTGTGACTGAATAACTTGCCTTAAAGGCACACTATGCGAGGATTGCACCTTAGTATAACAGCTTCAAAGTCATTTTGGTGATAAACAAACTCATATTAGGGCGTATCATCCTGGTAGTAAAGCTTGCGGGGGAAGCTGCTGGAAAAAACAGCAATGCAAATTTGTGAGGAGCCTGTAGTAACTAAAAGTACTGACAGTTTTCTATGTGAATGTGCTCTATTGTTAGGGGAGGAGTCAGCCTCAGTGGCATCAGTGCATCATCAAGTAGGGGCATGTCCAGGAGCTTCAAAGGGGTATCAGGCTGTGAGAGACAAGTCTATGGCAGAGACACTCTGCATGAGTGGTATTTACGACAGTAACATTAAACACAAAGTATTACAGTAAGTACTCCACAGCGACTCTAGGGGTCACTGTTTGACAAAAACGGAATTCCTACATAGTGTGCCTTTAACTAAAAAAATATCTGAAAATCAAAAATCGAAATGGTTAATATTACTATAAATTGCATAGGTCTAACAACTTGACAATGTTACACAATTTAACATTGTTGACATCTACCTAATCTGACTAGCTTCTTCCAATAGATGCAAATTTGCACCAAATTACCATACAGTTTGTTTGGACACCCAACTTTGATGATAACCATAGGAGCAATGGTTAAAAATTGAGAGAGGGATATTTGAATGAGAATATCATCTAGACTTTTTTACGAAGAAATTTTGAAGTAAATGTAGAAATATAAAATATATTTCATATAGGCTAAATTCAGAAAAAATAAACAGGAAAAAACAGGAAAGTTTAAACTGAATTTAAATTATATTTTTTAACAAATATTAAATATATACCTATATTTATAGTGTATCTATAGTTATAATACAGCTCCAACGGCAGTAGAAAACAACCATGATGGTGTTTCCACACCTATCTAAAAATAAAAAAATATATATATAGATAAGATATTAATCACGGCAGTCAGAAAAGACAAAAGATAGATGTCAAATTTAAGTAACACATGGTGTAATCCAATTTTAAAATACAACCTTGAAACATTTTTTTATGTCATGATAATAGTATTATACAGTATACCTTAAAATGTATGACTTTAATAACTCTGGAAATGATGTTAAATCGGTCCATACACAATTCTATGATTTTTTTCCATTCAATTTATCTGTTTAGAATGGTCAATTCCCCACTGTCCGTGATGCATATCAAAACAGACCAGCAAACAATTTTAGGGTTATGACCTATTTTTTTACAGTCTATGGTCATGACCCACCAGATGAGACCAGTATTAGACAGAAAGAAAGACATGCATATGTAGCATACATATATAGCAAAATAATAAGCTTTGAAATTAAAATGGATTTAACTTTGCAAAATGATCAGGGCAGAATTGCCGTGATGAAAGTTTAAAGCTGCAACACTTAAATTATAAAATGTATAAGATAGCCCGTTTGCACTTCTCAGGTGTCTCAGAATGCGTCACAATCTTGTTTACCAAATACAAGTTTTATCTTGCACTTGTTTGTTTGCATTGCATTGCATTATTTATTGTGGCGCTTTTCTCTGCATCTATATTCATTTCAGCTGCTATTTTGTGACTGAATGTCCCTCTAGGGATCAATAAAGTAGGTTTTAATGTAACAACTAGAAAAAGAAAGGCACAATAAAACATTTTTATCTGTGTAAGTATGCATTTTTTTTTTAATTACATCTCAGTTGTTGCATATATATTCACGAATTGGTGGAGCACCTTCATCTGCCCCAAAAGATAAAGTAGTGCTTTATATGTAGGCTATCTGTAATATTTCAACATTAATTTCTTGTTTTCTGACAGAATGAGTAACTTGTTGTCATTGTACAGGGAAATGGTGGTATTTTCACATTTCTAAACATTCGTTAAAATAATTTTTAACTGATATAAGATTGTCACAGATCTTTTGACCACTGTTGTTATAGGCTACCCATCAACCAGCAGGAGCAAACTATTCATTTGCACATGGCTGCTGTTGCTATGCTTACGGATACACTTCCGTAAACAAAACTGCCTCACTTCTCTTTAGTAAATTCCTTTTGTTTTGTGAACTCGTTTTGAAGCATAGACATATGGTTTTGAAGCATGGCTTTGCCTGATAGCGACGATATCGAACGGTTTTTGAGGAATGTTGACCAGATAGGTAAGTGATGTTTGTTTACAACCCATCGTCATTGATGATAGATCGCGACGTGACTCTTCCGTTATAACGGAATGTTAAGTCAGTGTAGACGGGACGGGACTCTTTCAGTAGGCGAAATGTGGAATTAACCAAAACTTGATATACATGTAATTAGATTTTTATTTTATTGAATTGTGTTGATATCTGATTGCAGATGAGTTGGTAAAAGAGTTAAAGTCCAATATCTCGTGTCAAGAAAAAACACTTGCGAAGGTAGATCAATTCATCTCATCTTTGGAGGAGGTGGAACAATGTAAAACCACAATCAATAAAACGGTTATTAACAAACATCCCTCATCTGAAAATTTGCCCCAGGTACAGTATTCATAATGTATAAAAAATGTAATACAATATAACAATGTGAATAAAAACATTTTAATACATGTTACAGACTCTGGATTATCAATCATAACTGCTTACCTTATACCTAATATTTGTTTCTTGAAAAAAAAAAATATTTGGAAGAAAGATGTTTCTTCAAAACTACAGTTACTGCTTTTCCCTTTTTCAGAACATCCAGTATGGATCAAATCAAAATCCAGGTAGGCCTAGGTTTGTGTATTCGAGTCTTTTATCCATTCTGTGTTAGGCAGTTGACAAGACTTCTCTGTCTCTGTTGAATAATTTGGTTTCAGGTATAAAACTTGAATGCCTGCCCTTGAAGTCTTGTAAATGATTCATAAATCAATACAAACTTTCTAACCTTCATCTTCACTTCTTGTTTTTTATTATAAATCTTGCAACGGATTTGTTGTACCCTTCAATTCTCAGAGAATTTCTTGAGGACATTAGAGAAAGATGCCGAAGAGAGATGTCATAGAAGAAAGATGAGAGAGGAAAAAGCCAACGGTGTGTATACTGAAGCCTGAGAGCGAAATGTGCAGTTTTTGGGCAGTTTTGCACTGTCAGTTTGCAACGTCTAGATTTCCTTTGTCCTCGTTTGACCCGCAGCGTTAAAGGAGCAGGGGAATGAGGCTTTCACTCAAGGTGACTACGAAACGGCTGTCAAGTTTTATACCGAAGGCTTGGAGCAGCTGCGTGACATGCAGGCTCTCTATACAAACAGAGCTCAGGTACTTCTACACTTCAGAACAAGTTCTTCTACAATAATCAGATGATCCGTATCATAACTGATATTCCTGTGAGACTTCTCCTCTTGTGATTTTACTGTCTCTCATATTCATGTATTATGTAGGCCTTTATCAAGTTGAAGAGATATAAGGAGGCCATAAGTGACTGTGAGTGGGCTCTGAGGGTGAGTAAATCAGTAGGAAAGAGGTCAGAGAAATGACCCCTCATTTTTCAGTGTCAGCTGAACCGGGGAGTTTTTCATTCTACCTTGTCTGGTGAGAAACTGCAGGCTCCAAAGAGTGGGTTTGTGTTGAACTGGAGTTGTTCAGCATTAAAAATTGGGTTGAAGCTCTTTCTGGGCTGTGCCGAATAGTCTTTGCTTTTGGAAACTTTTAGAAAGTTAAGTAAGAACTAGCTATATATATTCTTATTGTAAAGTGTATGGACATGTCTTTATTTCACGTAATTATTGAAAAGTAGTGGTGTGAATTCAATTAATTGCTGTTAATCGATTATTTGCGATGTTTAATCAATTAATTATATATATACATACACACACACACATATATACACTACATTTATGTGATTAATCTAGGGCTGTCAAACCATTAATCGTGATTAATCACATCCAAAATAAAAGTTTGTGTTCACATAATATATGTGGGTGCACTTTGTATAATTATTTTATATATATAAATACACACAAATGCATGTATTTTTAGAAAAAAATATTATTTATATATCAAATATTTATATTTATATATAATATAAATGATAAATCTATATACATGAAAATATTTCTTAAATATATACAAGTATGTGTGTGATTTATATATATAAAATAATTATACACATACTGTATATTATGTAAACACAAACTTTTATTTTGGATGCGATTAATCGCTTGACAGCCCTAGATTAATCGCAATTAATCGATTTGACAGCACTATCTTTTTTAGTTTTTCAGAGGGTCGCATCTTGTCACACAGTAATGAAGATCTACAGGGGTCTCTTTGATATTATTTTTTGTTTTATGTGTTTTTCCCTCTTTTTTTCCTAAGAAATAATACAAGATTAAGATATAGGTTTTCTTTTACATATCTCGTGATTTTTGATGCCCCCTAAAAGATATCAAAATGAGTTTTAATTATAAAAATGGAAAACATGTTCTAGTGTTTTCACCTCTAAATTTGTATTTCATTATTTTTTGATAAAATAATAGTCTCAGGACAGAAATGTGACATTACTGACTCTATTACTTCAATGCATCTTCTATTGTTTTCAAGTGGCTAATTAAAATGTTAAACTTCCATTCACAGTGGAATAAGAAGTGCATCAAAGCATATATACACATGGGGAAATCTCACCTAGCACTCAAGGATTTCCAACAGGTATGTATCGTTCAATAGAAGTCTTTCTGTCCTTTCAAGCGTAAAGCTGGAATACACTTATATTTCATTTCCTCACCTTATTTGACACCTGTTTTTTTTATTGCTTCATTTTCAGTCCAGGATTTGCTATCAAAAAATTTTGGAGATAGAGCCACAGCGGGAGACTATGGTCAAAGGTATGATTAAAAAATGCTGTGAAGATCTGAGGCAAGGCAAAGACAATATTCTGGACTTTCGATCCAAACTTTAGCAGAAAAAGTCGGATTAACGCTGTTATTAGTTTTTAGCATCTGCCTGAATATGTTGTTTCTGTCAAGCATCTCTCAGCAGTACCAGAATAAACTGTGTTCATTTGTAGTTTATACACAAGTCTGTCTCTACATTTTCTTGTAGAAAGCATCACATGCTTACACCTGCAGGTTTTAGAACATTAGTTTGCTCATTTACATTCATTTTGAACTTTTCCAGAGGAGTAATGGCATTATGGATTTCCATTCTATGCATTTTAATAGTGTTTTTACACATGAATTTGCAAAAAAAAGATATGTGTTCTTCGAGCAGTCACAATACATTACATTGAAATAGCTTATCTGAGACAAGTGGATTTGGAAGAGAAGGTGGCTCTCCAGGAAAAGGCGGCTTGGGAAGAGTTACAAGCGAGAACAGGACAGGCCATGGCAGTACCAGAGCTGCTGAAGAAGCTCGACAGACCCAATGAAATCCATCTTTACTACTGTGGTGGATTGGAGCTGCTCTCACAGGCTATTAAAGATTGTAAGTTCACATGATTAATTCAGATTCCTTATTTTAATAGAAGCTGCTGTTGTTTGCTTATCCCTAAACTCCAGCAGTTTTTTAGTAGAGCAAACACATTTTTACGGCATTGTTGAACTTCTGATTTGTCTGAAATATGCCTTCGGTGTACCCAGTGTTGTTCCAGCAACCAGGCGATATTTCTTGCTCTCGGATCAAATACTGAGAGGAGAGTAGTGAGGAATTTTGTGCGGAGGGCTCATTGATTCTGCTCTGCAGTTCATTTGCAGTTCATGATGAGGAAACTAATCCTCATGATCAGCCACAGAGGACAGACACAGTCCTATAACAAGCACATGTGCAGGCTTTTTAGACTTTGTTTGTGAACGTGTGAATTACCTGTCAGTTTTTGTCTGATTGTTTGTCAAAATAGCACTGCACAGATCATATATTTAGATTGTGACAAAATACACTGTATATAAACCTAGGTTACTTGTCACACCTCACAAAAGAATAAAATATTGATGTACCCCCCCCCACCACCACCACCTGAAAAATTGATTACCTTGATTATATTAAGTTGATGCTTGACGAGATTTCAAAAGTTATTCTTTTTTGAAACAAGTCTCTATGCTCCCCAAAGCCGCATTTATTCAAATTTGAAATGCAGAAAAAGTGCACTTTGTGGAATATTATTACAATATTACAATTTGAATTTTAAAAATATAATTTATTCCTGTGATGGCAAAGCTGAATTTTTCAGCATCATCACTTTTAATCTGTAAGTGACATCATCACTTACAGATTAAAAATGCTCAAATAACATTTTTATTTTTATTTTTTTATCAATATTTAAAAGAGTTGTGCTGCTTCATTTTTTGTGGAACCATAATAAAAAAAATTTCAGGACTGCTTTCATGTTTGAATCAAACTTTCAATTGAACTTCCTACTTTATATACTGCAGTCCTTTCCAACAGAAATACTCTATTTAAAGCTATTTAAAGTGACAGAAGTATTCCGCATGTAAAATATGGGTCTGCGCAGTGTGAAGCATAATCTTGATAGTTTTCCAAGTTTGAAAGCTTTGTGCCAATGTTTTGTTCAGATGATATACCTGAACGGGTCTTTGTGAACTAATTTCTAGTATTTCCTCAGAATGAACACTGCTTTTGTGTAGATAAGGCAGTGCTCTCTTATTCTTGATGAGCTTTTTGTTTATTCTCCTAGTGCGCTCTTTTGCCCTTGAACGGAGCATATTGTGTGTCTGGGGCTGACTACTGTGATTTAGTGTTGATAAATGGCTCTCACTACACACCTACTAACACTGACCTTATCTGGTATCCCTCACAGGTACTGGGCAGACGTTATTCAGATTAAACAATGGCTTCATTATCATTAATGGCAATAACATTGTAAGAAGGTAAGGTTGCTAAAGAAGTGAACCTGACAGTTTGTGGTCAGAATGTACTTTAAACATATAAAAATGGCTGTGTAAAGCTCTCTAGAAGATGTATGTTAATGAATTGAATTTTAGGCTTTGTGCATAGAACTTACTGTAATATTTAAAAGTGTGTATGCATAGTCCGCGTATGATTGATTGTATCTTCATTATTTACCAAGCAGCTTTCTCTCCCCTTATCAGTTGTCTTGCACAAACCAAATATGCCAAAATGAATTGACTAATTTAAATACATTTAACCAACAGATGTGGTTTTGCTGTGTGATCATGTCTTGTTTTAGAATTTAACTTTCCACACCAGAATGAAATTGAAAGGGTTTATCCGTGTTTGACAATGATTGATTGGTTTTGTTTGAGAGATTCGCTGTGATACCGTTTGCACACATGTGGTCTCTAATCTATAAAACATGTTTGTTAAAAGGTTAAGCCAAAAAAAAGATTATGCCATTTATTTCATCAGTCTCATGTTGTTCCCAGTATTGGGTGTAAAGCGTTACAAGTAACGTGAGTTACATAATTATTATTATTATTATTTTTCAGTAACAACAAAATATCTGAGTTACATTTTCTTTGTTAGTTACTTTGTTTTCCCATTTATTGACTGACACCTCGCAGTCCCCATGTTGAGAGGAATCACGAGTTATTGTAACATGATAGCTATTGTAGTTCTGAGACTAAATGTGAGCATGCATTTACTTATTTCACGTGCACAAAAACAAATTCAGTATTCATAAAAATCAAGAAAAACAGTGAAACTGAAATGTCAACTCAGAATATTACACAAATATGCAATAATTAAAAATGTTTAATAATACAAATATATTTTATGGATTTAAAGTATGGAAATTAGGGCCCCAATACAGGTCTTTCCAAAACCATATTAGTGTTATTTTATTATTATTTGTATTTTTTTCTAGTTTGTATCCTGTATAGTATTTATTTTTTTATATACATTTTCAGTTATCATTTTAAATTTGCTTTTGCCATTTTAATAAGGGTATTAATATGGATATTTAGCTTATTTTTTTATTTTATTTTAGTGCTTTAACTTAAACTTAATTTATTTTAGTTAGCTTCCTATTTAAGGTTTCCATCTAATATTTGTTTTATTTTATTTCATCTTTATTTCAATTAACAAAAAAATACAATTTAATCTTAGTTTTAGTTATAACGACACTCACTGTACCTGTATGACTACTACTTCCGTGGAACACACTTTTTGTGTGGCGTTGCATTTACAATGAAACAGGACATCCATTCAAAAAAGGATGCTTTTTTTCAGTGCGTGACTGAAGTGTGTTTACTGTATTACAGTTTTTCCCTTTCTGTTTTTAGCTGCCTCTCACAGAATTCAAAAGATCCATATGCAGTGGACCTATGCATGTCCGTAGTCAAACTATGGAGGACAGTTTGCAGTGGAAATGGTAAGATAAGCCTTGAAAATGAAAGGTGCTATTGCTGAGGCAAAAAATAGCAATCCCATTTGCACATTCCTTTTTTATCCTTTTAAACGGTCTCTCTGGAAAATGGAAAATGTATCGACACCACTTGGTCTGGTTCTGCTTCCCCCTACTTTTAAAGTAATGAGGATTCGTGAAATGTCTGAATTCAAGTCAATATCAATTTATCCTGTTCTTGCCTGCTAGCAGTGAAATTGTTATTGCCTCCCACATTAAAAGTGTCTTTAGTAAGTACTTTGTGCCCTTCAGTGGTAATCTTATTAACTGGTCATTTAAATTTGCATTTGTCTTTATTAAACCCTCTCTATCTAAACCCTCATGTTTTCCTTCCAGAGCAGAACCAACAGCTGTTGATGGAGTGTCCCATTACTAGACAACACATAGTCCAGATGTTGGCATCACCGGAATGTGAAATACAGAGGGAAAGCCTGGAATTGCTCAGCTTGTACTCAGAATCTCAGCACGGAAGGGACGTGCTCATCGACAACCTTGATTTATGCCAGTACGTTCAGTATTTTTGGTGTCACATTGAATGCATTGCATTGCAGTCTACAAATTGATGTGGCGATAATTAATTACTTGCAACATAACACGTGTGAGGTCAAATGAGCCATTTAGACAGGACTAATTATGTGAAACGAAATGGATTGGCGTGCCACACTGCTGAAGAAATACTGTGATGGTTTTAGATCAGATGTAAAGATAAAAATACATTCTCGGAGAGAATAATTAATACGTTATAAATCACATCATTAATTACTGAGCATTTTTGGTGCTAGTTTAAAGACACCATGTTTATACTGATACATTTTTTATATCTTAAAAGTAATGCTTTTTTCTTATCTTCTGTTAGAATAATAATTGTTTGTCACTTAATAGAATATTTAAACAGCATAATTAATTCATCATTTCAAAAAGTGCATATTATATGTTTAAAATAAATAAATGTATTGCTTTTACTAATAATTATTTTAATCCACTTTGATGTCAATTTCATCCCAACCTTCTGTTTTTTTTCTACTAACCAGAGCAGGAGATGGTGTGTTGCAACGCTATCTGTGATTCATCTCATTAGCTAGCATGCAAAATGCCTCCTACTGTTATAGCATATTTTATTAAAGTACTTTCGGCTTTTAATGAGCCCATAACGGATGCGATCTGTCTCCTGTAGAACGGCTGAGAACCTGATGAGCTGCGTTTGCCGCGATACGAGCTCCGTGACGGCGCTGACAGTTCTGGAGTACTTGGCTGCAGAAAATAAGTATGCACAATCAATATAGTCGCCCTTACCATATGAATGCCTGTGAGAGAAACAGCCAAACTGACTCTTTTTACAAAATCTTGGGCACAACCTACTTGAGAGTCTAGCAGATTCCCATACATCATAGTCGCTTGCACGTATTAAATTGAGACACATTCAAATTCATTCAGCTCAATAGCCCAGGTCCCTTGAGAATGCAAAGTGAACACATTTAAGACAAAACAATCCATCACATTCACGAATGCCTCCATTTATCTCTGCGAGAGAGTGACGTTTCTAGTCATTCCCCACCTTACAGATTGAGAAAGGTGTTCCCAGTGACCAGGAGATGGAATTAAGCAGACACTTCATGCACAAAAGGAAATGAGAATGGTGTAACGGTTTGATAGATAGTCAATGAAAAGTGTTCAGTGAATTCAAGCCGCTCTCTTGTTTCTAGATAAGGGTGATTAGCCATACTGGTCTTGTCTCGTGTTGTATGTGAAAAACCATAGATCTGCTTGGATCAGTGCCCACCACTTTATAACGCATTTTTATCTTTTTGCCTCCATTGCTCTTTGCACATTACAACAAGAGGGTTATCTGAGGATTTTAGTCAGTTGAGCTTTGTCCTAGTTAAGTAGCTAATTTCTTTTTCCTAATTTCTAATTTGTTGTTTATCTTTTTCAGATTTAAGATTCAGTCAAGGGAGATCTTCACATCTGTTTTTGCCCTTCCTCTTGAACATCTGCTGGTAATGTATTATGAAACATCATATATAATCATCCTCTTAATAATCATAATATTATGCTTTATTGTCTGATTTATCTGACATTTTGGCACTGGATTGGACATTTCTGGCTTTTCAACTAGAAGACATATGACTATATTACCTTGTAGGACTTGTTACAACATATTGTCACATAATTATTAAAGGGTCCCACATTATATTAAGTGGCTTTACGATACTATGTACTTACATTGAACAAGAAGTACAATGCATTTTTGTGGTCCTGTTGTATTGTAAAACACTTTTGCTGCTATTGAGGTATGATACGGGTAAGGTTAGGGACAGGTGTGGTGGTATGGGTCGGTTTAAGGGTAGGTTAAGGTGTGAGGGGAGGGTCAACTGTGTAATTACAAATGTAATTACATATATTAATTATAGCTGTAATTACATGCTGGTATTTTTAAAATATAAGTACAATGTAAAAACATGTATGTACACAATAAGTCCATTGAATCAAATTATTAATTTCAATGTAAGTACATAGTACTTAAAGCCACTTAATATAAAGTGGGACCAGTATTATGCCATCCAAAGCCCTCTTCCTATGGAGAATGAGAGTTGACGTCATTGTAAAGATCCCCTCCCCTTTCCGCCATGTTGGTTGGATTCCCACGGCAAAACAGTATTGTTTATGTGTGTTTTAGCTCGGTAGTAGAGGAGTTTCTCGCAATTTTACCATGCCTGGAAGTCACTGCTGCGTTAGAAACTCCTCCAGTAACTCACACGAGACATATGGAAAACATAGGAACAATGGAATACAGTTTTTTAGGTTATCAAAATGGACACAGCATCAGAGAGAGTATCTGACGAGGAGACGCTGGATTGCATGATTGGCTAATGCCTTTAGTATACAATTTTCACTGTTTGCTGTGTCTTAACAAACATACACAAAAGTGTTGTTTGAGTGCCTTGTTCATTACTTTTTTATTTCTTTGAAATAAATGTTTGAAACAACTTGATATGGCTTAACAATATTTATTGAGAACTGAAATATATGTATATTTGGACAAAATAAGTTTCATGGACAACATAAGTAATAATAATAAAATAATAATACTGTTATTAGTGCAAAAGAACAAATATATTGATGCTGCTTCTCCAAATACAGCTGTTTTGCGCTTAGTGTGAGTTTGTTCCTGTAAGGTCCCTTTTCTTTCACCTTATCTTTTTGCATTGCTTTACTTTCTTCCTTTTTCTCGTATTCTTAGATCCGTCTCTGTCCTGACAAAATAATAAATGCGCGAAAATAATAAATGCGCGAAAATTAAAGAGCTCTGGAATGTTTAGTCGCGTCTCTGTGGGGTTCTAACATAGGGTTCTAAAGGCGTTGCCGCTGGTAACTGATAGCGTCTCCAACCATCATGGCCGACCGGCTAAGACTACCGCCCAAATCGGCACGTGACTCCTCATTCTCAATATGGTTGACTCCACATGCTAAGGAGTGTATTTAGTTATGCTTTAAGCTGTACAAAGATGTTATTCTACCATACTGCAACATGCAAATATGCTACATGCAACATAGATTACAGTCCATGCAGACATCCAGTTACTGAAATGATTGTATTAGTACTCAGCATATGAATACTAGTATGGTGAGAGCTGTTTCTTGTGTAAAGGTACTTTATAATACTTATCAATCAAATAAAACAATTCAACTCACACTTTAGTTTAAGGTCCAGTTCTCATTTTCAACTATGACTTTTGCCTCAATAAACTTCCTAATTACTGCTTATTGGTAGATGTTAAGTTTAGGTGTTGGGAAGGATTAAGAGATGTAGAATATGGTCATGCCAGAATAGGCATTAATATGTGCTTTATAAGTACTAAGTATAAGTCATATGCATGCTAATAAGCAACTAGTCAAAAGTGAGAATGTAACCCTAAATGTTATCAAACTTTCTTCTTTCCTAAGTTGAATATGCTGATTTCACTAAGAAACATTCTTTACTGTCAGTGTTGATCCTTCCTGAATAAAGTATTCTTTTTTTGTTCCAAAATGTTCAAATTGACTAAAATTTGGCTAATGCTGTTTTTCCAATGTAGTCAAATATGACAGTTGACTACAACATCCTGGCTTCTGTGATTTCTGTGATCGGGACTATGGCTCTGGATGATGTCATCAGAAAAAATCTGGCAGACGCATGAAGAATTTTGGAGATGCTCTCTTCAAGCAATGGTAATCTTGGAGATGATAACCCTTTACATCACAACCAAGCTCCCATATACTCCGTCCTTGAACATTGCTGAATGTATGTATGACGTCTCGCACTGCGAATTTTGATTCCAAGGGTTTGTTTTTAAGCTCCTTTGCTATCTTGCTACATGAGGTGTGAAACCACTATTTCCCACAGACGCTAAAACTGAGAAAAGGACATGAATTTAATTTCCGGCACTGTCAGAGATAAAGCTCTGTTTTGGTTGCAGGAGCAGTGCGTCGCCTGTGAATGTAGAAGTGTCCTCTATCCCCTCCTGGGTTTGATGATCAACTTAGCCTCAAATACCTCTCAAGTTGTCCAGGTAAAGCAGGAAGTTTAATGTTCTGGGCTTTTGGCCAGCCCTCATCCAACACATCAAGCATTTTTGTAGCCAAAGGGCCTTGGCTAGGCACAATGTTCTTTCCACTGCCTTTTCTCTCCATATGTTGCAATCATATCTGAAACAGCAAAGGGAAATTGGAGAGAATGCTTTTTGGCTCTCTTTTAACACACAGGAGTACGCTGTTCTGGCCAGCAGCAGGTGCTTGGACCTGCTGAGCGATTCCTCTGGAGGCGTCATCACAGTGAGTTGAATTCATTTTACCAAAGCCAAAGCATGCCTCAACCCACCCTCTGATGATGGAGCAGCGCAGAACGTTTGAACTGGAGATTTCTCTTCATTAATTATTAAAATGTTCATCCTGCAGGATGTGAGGGTTGTGGAACCCTGCGCATTCACATCTCGAGAGGACTCTACAAACCATTTACACACATGGGTTTTACAAGATCAAAAATGAAAGTTTAAATATATGGATGTCCTTAGATGGCCAACATCCCCAGAGAGAAGGATTTTGCATTCACGGAAGCATTTACATAATGATTACTGTAGAAGCCCCAGGCCCTATTGGGGACTATTTTCTCTGACTATGTAAATCAGGTTCCAGGTTGTTTGCTTGGGTTTTGCTGCCTTAGCGCTTCATATCTTTCCAGTCTGGCTGTTTCTCCGAGTACATTTAAGGTGAAAGGGTTTATTATGCATTTGACTGCGGTGATACAGCTTGAACTGCATTTTTGACTAGCCACCTTGAAATCGGAGTACAGCCTTATCCTGTTGAAATGTCCTATCTGCCATAATGATGGGAGGTCTGGTATTAAACATATTGTTTTGTCTTCGGCTTCAGAGAGCTGCAGGTTTGCTGAGCGTTCTCCTCCCGATGTCTTCTGATGCCACCCAGGAAGTTGTGCAGAATGGAATAGTGAAGAAGTTACTGAAGATTCTGAAGGTGGAGCCTATATCAGGTTTTAGTAGTTGAAATAAGGAAATGAAGTCAAATTTAATTGGACATAATATATTGGAGATGGTATGTCCCTTGCATTTAATTAGCAATGTAAATCACTATCAAAAAGACCTCCAAAAAGCTAATTTTCAAAAGTACCCAAACTGAATTAAAATAATTAGTTAACCCTTTAAAACTATATGTACTGTTTTCTTTCTTTCTAGCTTGGTTCATCCTTCATTGGCATCGGATCTGTCTGTTGTTCCATCTATCTATCTGTCTTTCATTCTGTCGTTTGTTCTGTCTGTTTGTTGCTCGTTCGTTCTGTCTGTCTGTCGTTCTGTCTGGTTTTGCTCACATTGAAACCGTTTTTAATAACCAGAAAGCAAAATAAATTTTTTTCCTTTTTAAAAATGTATTAATATAAATGTTTCAAAGAACATACTGACAAAACCTAAATGTAATGCATATTTTTATATTAATTGTTTATTTCAAAAATGTTTTAAAATACAACATGACATCATGACTTTTGCATAAACATACACGCCACTTTCAAGTCAAGTGGCGTGTTATCTAACACGCATTTTGAGCTATCCGCATGTATGCGTGTCTATACGCCATTAACGTCCAAGTGATTCCGCGTGTATATAAACGCTGTTAAATGTCCAAGCGAAACGAAGCAAAATGTAGATCTACATCTGGGGAGCGATATTTTTTTCCTAGGATGGTAGGGAAAGACTCATAAATGCTATTAACCCCAGTGACGGGTAGGTTTAGGAACAGGGTTGAGGTAGGTCATATATTTATATATACAGTAATAATGTTAAGTCAACAGCGTTCATAAACACGCTGAAAAGCGGTTATGCGTATTGATAGCATGCAAAAAAATTGAAATATGAATTGGCGTGTCATACACACACAATTTCATGAGATCTCTGTAAATAGTAGACTTTACAGGGTTAAAGAGTTTAACTTTGCGGGCTGCCTCCATTACACATTTTTGTATTCTGGTGACCATCTGTATTGGGGTTTTTTTTTGTGTGTTTTTTACATTTGCGGTGGCAATTGTAGAGATTTAAAATGAAACTCGCTTGTGTGTCTGTCCGGTCAGGTTGGAGGAGAGATGAGCTCCAGATACTCCATTAAAGCCCTGGCAGTCTGTACTGCCTCAATCCCACAGGCTTGTGAGGAGCTGGTTAAGCTTGACAAACGTGAGTACTAAGGGCCAGGGAGGCAGAGGATTGGATCCAATCAAGATGTCTTAAGCTCTACCCTTACAGTGACTTTGTGTGCTACAAACATTTATTCATTCAGGACTGCACACTTTGAGAAAACTCCTGGGCGGCATTGACGAGATGGTGGTGGGGAACGCAGCTTTGTGTATGGGGCATTGCTTAGAAGTGGATGGAGCCGCCAGTGGTCTCCTGGGTACAGACTGCGTGCCGTTACTGCTACGCCACACCACTGAAGATGGCAAAAGAGCAGCCGTTCGGCAAACAGCAGCCATCAGCCCTTGGGAAGCTGTGCAAAATCAGAGCCCAGGTATAATTAAGTCTGACTTGCCTTTTGCAGTCAGATGCATTACATTGATTAACATTCATACTGATGTTCTTATAAACAGCAGTGTTACTCTGGAAAACATCAAGGTGAAAAGAAAATGCCTCTTCATTATTAACCTTAACAAGATGATGAACTTTCTGAATGAATATTGAATTAATTCTACAGGGCATAAACTGATTCAGATATAAACATGTTTGTTTGTTGTATTTGACATTTGTTTGTATTCTAGTCTCTGTTAACAAGCACTTTTACAGATGGGAGAGAGAGAGTTTCTTTTGGATATTTACCGACCGCACCGACCTTTATACTTTTATTGACTTTAAAGAACTATCAAGTTTTTTCCATTTATCTTTAATTTATGAAGGGTTCATAAGCTCACACCCGAGAGAAGTAGCTCTGTTAGTTAAGTGTTTTGAGGCGTCTTATTCTCACAGCCAGCATCTAACAAGGACTGTCCTCCAAAGAGGGAGTCAGAGTCTTATGGCATTCAACTTTGATGAGCTTTCAACTTCTCAGAGGTAATGCTGCCCAGCACAAGTCTTTACTGTGAGATTTCAAACCTTTGAGATCAGAGTGCAGCCTAAAAAAGACATTCTCAGACAGAAACAGTGGATGGTACAGACACTGCCAAAAATATCACACTTAACCCATGAACCTACTTTATATGCAGAGCAAACTGGCTGATGTTTAAATTCTTCTTTGCACTTCATATTCTTAGCTTGTTTTGTTGTTCAGAATACATTGTGTGGTCAAAATGTGAAAAAAAAATTCTGTTGTTGATAAATTTGTTTTGATTTTTTTTTTTCAGGCACATGAATAAACTCAGGGAGCTTCATGGTTTAGAAATCCTTCATTCCTGTGTGAGATTGATCACGTGAGCCACTACCCACATTCAGGTTCCTCAATAATTGACCCCATAACTCAGGACACGCTTGCAAACATGCACACACACACATACAGATGAATGCTGTCTTTTGGTTCACAGCTTAAGATGCTCATCTTAGTGAGGCCACAAATTACTGTCATGCCTTAAGGCCTATCTTGATTATACAGCTGTTTCCTGTGTTCATTTTAATTAGAGAGAATTCGCATTGACATGTGATTCTGTTATCTGCTGTTGTAGAGAACATGTTGCCCCGGGACGATATTCGAAACGTTTCAATATCCTTTCTTCCCAAATGACTTACTTGGGAAGTGTGTTGGCTTGATTACATTTTGTTCCCTGTTTGTTGATAAATGGATTAATGCTAGCTTTCATGTGTTGAATAAAAAGATTAATAAAACTGCATTTAAAGATTATTATGGTTAATGCCGGCTCATCTTTGCAGACGTGATAGCTTTCAGAAAGCATTTGATGATGTACTGAGAAAAAGTTAAATAGTCACAATTCAAATAGGTTTAGCAGAAATGAGCCTGACCGTGTAATCCAGGGTTTGGAACAGGATTTGACAAACAGACTGTAAAATGAAACCTTGACTCTTAAGGTTTGTCCCAGAGCATATTTTGTTTCAGATGGTGTACCACTATCCTTAAATGTACTGTAAGCTATTTTTTCATTGTTTTTTTTTTGTTTGTTTGTTTTTTGTTTTTAAACCTTAAACTAACTACATTAAATTAAAGTGGTAGTTCACCAAAACATTTAAATACTGTCATCATTTACTCATTTTAATGAATATGCTTTATATAATCAATAGAGTTGTGGCAACAGATTACAAGCAATATTATTAATTCAATTTTGTAATTTAAATTAAGTAATAAGTAATCAAATTATTCCTTAAAAATTCCTTTAAAATGAGTAAAGTTTACACCAAAAAATTAACAAAAATATCTCACTAACAGACAGACGTCAAATATTAATTAAGAACACTTTATTTTATATTGCCAACATTGAAGACACCTGATGTTAGCAAGCACTGAAGGAGAAAAACGTAATTTTTAAACAAACCTAAAACAAACACCGATCATCATAATGATGACTTCAATTTATGTTTTTTTGGTTGTTGTTGTTGTACGTTTTACTCATTTTAAATGGTTACCTTTTAAGGAATTAATTTGATTAATTATTACTAATTTCTAATTTGTTAAATTTAATTAATTAGATAAAGCATATTCATTTTTACAGTGTTGTTCCAGAATCGGTATGACTGACTTTCTTTTGTGGCACACAAAAGAAGACAACGTTGATGACAACTGACTTCAAACTAAATTGTTTTTTTGCAAGCCTATCACTAATGATTTTTTAGATAATAGTATAGTATTTAGTATTTTAATAATAGTAAAAATAGTAATTTACCAGTTCCCAGTTTTATTGAAAGCCTAAACTCAATCTGTTCACCATTTAAAGCTACCGTGTCTCTTCCAAAAATTTGGACTGAACAAATTAATTCATATGCATTAGTTTTACAATCTCTTTATGAACTTTTTGAACAGTCAAAGTACTTGTGTGTACTGTCAGTGGAGGGACAGAAATCTCTCATATTTCATTAAAATGTCTTCTTTTGTGTTCCGAAGATGAACGAAAGTTTTACAGGTTTGGAACGACATGAGGGTTAGTGAGTTATGACAGAATTTTAATTTCTTTTGTATGAACTAAACCTTTAATATTTCCATTGTTGCATTCCTTAAAAACTTAACAAATGATTTTGCTCATCGTTAACATTTTTGAATGTTTAAATAGAGGTCTCCTTGTAAAAAGGTTGGGAACCACCGCTCTATTTGATTCTTATCTGAATCTATTTAATAATGAATGACTTGGATACTAGCTTATCATAGCAGCTTAAGCAAGCCGACACGCGCATGAAAAATTATACACAGTCAAATACGATGAGGATGATGAGGGATTCTACTGACGCAGAAATCCGTTTCATTTTCTCAGCTTACTTTTGTTCACGTGTCAGTAATCTAATCTACTTATAAATGACAAGAGAGGAAGGTAAAGCTCACAGTAGGTTCCTTCAGAGAGTGTGGTGTGAGCTCTGTTGGAACAGTATCCTATGTTGTGCATCTCAATGTAGTTTCATTATAATGTTATGTATGTGTAGCTTAAAAGAAACCAAGAGAGAAGATTAAGCATGGGGATTGGTTACATATTTTTCATTTTTGGACTCACAGGTATGTACACTAAGTTTGTCTTCAATAACTGCTGTGATCAGTAATGTCAGAGACATGATTTATTAAAGATAATATAGATTGTAGTTTACAAACGATAAAATTAACTAATTTTTATTAAAAAAAATTCTGACTAAATATGTAATAAATTAATATAATGTTTGTGTGTGCGCGTGTGTGTGTGTGTATATATATATATATATATATATATATATATATATATATATATATATATATATATATATATATATATATATATATATATATATATATATATATATATATGGGTGATTCTTTAACTACGGTACTTTTCTTGTCCCTGGATGAAATAATAAAATCTAAAAAACATTTCTTCTTTTTTGTTTTTGTCAGACTTACTTCACCCTAAGGGGAACTTATAAAAATTTAAAATGGTTCAATCATTCTTTTAATTATATAATATGAGGCCTTTTATGCTTGATTTTTACTGTTTTCCCCTGTCCCTAAGCCAGACTTTGTACCTTCAACCTCGCTTAATTCTAAATTAAATATTTAAATAATGTAGATTTTAAGTACAAATTATAAAATAGTGTCTATTTCAATTATACATATTATATATTGTAATATTTATTCACATTTTCTTATATTTTTCATAAGTAGAACCCTTGTCCCTAGGGTTTACTTTCATTTCCGCCACACTGTACAAAATAGAATCCTGGGATCATTGTTTTAGGTTTGAATACTTAGTAACCATAGAACCATAGGGGGGTAATGAAAAGAAGAAAATAGAGGTAAATATGACTAAAACTGAGAATGTTTATTGGCCGTCATTTCCAAATGGCTCATATTTCACATGCACGTAAAAATAACTGGATAAAATTAATTTAATAATGTGTAATTTGTGTATATTAACTGCTTATAATAATATTAACAGGCTAACAGAGCATGATATTTTAGAGGAAAAGGGGGGAAATGTCATTTCCGCCACAGTCATTTCCACCACGGTGTTCATTGTAATATATATATTTATATATATATTCAATACAAATCATTGCACCCATCTAAGGGAAGGTTTCTAGACAGATTGAGAAACCAACTGATACTAAAAAACTGTTTGTAAAAATGTTTTTATTTTCTGAAACTGTGTAGGCTCAAAGAGTACCATATTTGAAGAATCACCCATATATATATATATATATATATATATATACATACATATATATATATATATATATATATATATATATATATATATATATATATATATATATATATATATATAAATTCAAAAAATTATTTTTAAAGTAATGATACATTTTGTCATTTATGATTTTATTTATAGTATATAGTTTTTTAAAGGCTTCCCATTATCCCCACGATTAGGTATCAAAAAATATATTGTGATATAAGAGCACTATTGATTAGATTCAAAGTAAATGTTACAATTCAATACAGTATTATGGACCCGTTCTCACGTGTTCAGTTTTGTGCTTCTACATTTTCCTGTCCAGATGTTGCAAATATTCAGAGATCACTTAATTTCCCAAATTATTTAACACATTTCTGTCTAATAAATAACACTGAATTATTCATTAGATACGGCAAATGCTGCAACTCACTCTGTTCTGTGCTGTTACGGAACCACCCTTATGCGTGCAATGATTTTAACTGTATGTATATTTTTCTGTGTATTCGGTCGTAAAAATTTTAATGCCTTGCGAATTGTTTATAGTAACCATATGTATTTATGTGAATTTTATGAGCAATCTCACAAGCAAAATTGCAACTCTGCTCATTTTCAGTGAGTGCTAAGGAAGAGGACCTGCAAGGCTTTCAGTCCCTGCAAACCGAGAGCACAACCTTCATAATAACTATGCCATCAGAAGAGCAAAACAGCACCGGTGACAACAGTGGAAAAGTTTCCACTGAAAGCCCTGCTCGCCTGACTCTGCCTGTAATCAGTTCTCCAGGGACAGATTTGTTCCATACACCACATGAGAGGCAGCACTCAAGTACAATAAATGCAACTACAATCACTGATAAAGATGCAAATACCTCAAATGGGCCTGTCTTGCCTTATGGTACAGGTTCACATTTCACGGGTGAGGATGGCACCGCAGTGAAGCCGTTTCAGTCCAAAGGAGACCACTCATTGATCTCCAATGATGAGGGAAGGCTTCATATCTCAGCTGAGGCTGAATTTGAGTCAATGATGAATGACACCATGATGCCTGCTGCTCATCTATCCAGAGCCAGGGAAAAGATTTCATCTTTTTTCACGCTTCACTGGAAAGCAAAGAATCAAAGAGTCTTGGAGTCTATTACTCCTTCACCCACAAATGACATTCCCATGGTATCAGCCTCTGATCCAGCAGTAATTGATAACCTTGGGGAGTCAAACGAGAGCGTGGAAAGACAGGGTGAAAACAAGAGTGAAAATTGGACTCTGGAGTCATTTGGAGCTGATAATCCTCTGAATGGTTCTGAAGAGGCTTCTTTAAATAAGAATCATTCGACCATTATGCATTTTACAGTTTTGCAGGGTTTAGGGATTTTAACCACTGCGCTTGGTCAAAATCCAAAAAATGGATCTGAGCATGAGCCAAAAGAACAGAAGAATGTACTTTTACCAAGTTCAGTGATCCTTGATACTCCATTACAAGTGAAATCAACCAGCCAAGTAATAGTTAATAACATGACAGAAAGCAGTAAATTTCCCAACACCAATGGACCAAAACCCTTTGGGGTGTCACTAGGCTCAATCTTTTTATTCTCTGCTTCAAAGCTGACCCATACTAAAATTCCAGACGCAACCACACTGAATTATTTTTCAAACACGGAAACAGCTGCTGGCGAAATGCACACGACAAAACAATTTGTGGCCTCTCTGGTTGATATCTGACTCCATGCATAGAATTGTTTCAGCGAGGGATGAACTGAGAAAGCAAATCAATTTTTTACACCAAATCAAGTAACGAGCGTCAAATTAAACACAACGCTCCAAACCCCACCAAACAGTTTCGCGCATCGCCTGAATAAAAGTGACCTTTCTTTGGTCGCGCTTAAAACTCTTCTCTTCTCAAAACATCAGATCTTTTGTACCAAAGAAGCCAGAACATCAAATATCTCTGTGACAGAGAAACGTAACCAAATGGAATAATTTTCCAGTTCATCTGAGTGAATTGATAGCCTTTAGTACTGCCTCATTTACCAAAGCTGAGGAAGCAACTATAGAAAATAAGCGAACGTTCATGAAACAGACTCAAAGTTCACTTGCCACTCTCTGAACCATTTCAACTCGAGAAGACATTTCAAAACGCTTCAATCAGTTTGATGAATTATCTACTGCAGTGACTCTTCCACCTTTGACAAAGCATAAGAATGTGTTTCATGTCTTCAAAGTGAACGATCATCACCCTCAACAGCCTCTAAATCTGGCTTCCCTACAGAGAGATTAAAGCCTTTTGTATCAGTTCAAGCTCATGAATCCATTCCACCTTCAGTTACGTCTGCAACTGTGACGAGATTTACAAAGATAGTAAAACCAAAACCAACAGAATGGTGGGTCTAAAAAAGTCCCATTCATCATGTCCGAGTGGACAAACATGAACTCAAGTACATTGGACACCAGACACGAAACAGTAAATGCAACCACAAACGTCCCACTTTCTAACAGCAACACATCCACAACAAAGACCTTCAGTACAACAACTATGTGTTTAAACCATGGTGTCTTTTGCCAACATCTCCCATCTTACTCGTGTAGTTCCACAAAATAAGTCCTTTCTGCTGCCAACACCTTTTCGTAAGTCACAAAATGCTGTGACAACAGATGCTAAAGTTCTCTTAAAACTTTTGTCCATCTCTAAGAAAAGTAATAGCCAGGACGTCTTTTTAAATCACTTCATCGACAACTGGAAAGATTGCTTTGCCGTTAGACGACAAACAAAAAGATCTTAAAAACCCGAAGAGGGACTGTGATGCTGTTTTTCAACAGCTACACAGTTAGCAGTATTCCATCTACGTCTCAACAGCTTATTGAAAGCTCACCCTGAAGAGATATTTCTCACAGAAACACTGCAAACACAATCTGTAACTTCAGATTGAGTCATACTTAAAAAAAGAGAGATGACATGGTTAAACCAACAACTTGAAACCCCATGATCAGAGCAGTCGTTCAATTGGAGGCACGAATCAAACCTTGTTGACGTCAATTCTCCACAAGATTGTTTTACACCCAATTCACACATCTGTTTCCCCCAATGGCCACTTGATTACAGAGTCTAGACAACATTTGACCCTTTTTGCTTCACCTTCTGTGTCTATTGGGCCAGCAGTAGCGCATAAAAGTGAAGACAACCGACAAAAATTCACTTTTACATCACAAGTTTGTAAATTTATCAGATGTTAAGGAGCATCCTCAGAACATGACATCCAGACAAATTTCTGGCATCAGTCGGCACACAACAGCTGCAG
This sequence comes from Hybognathus amarus, assembly GCA_030378365.1. Taxonomy (NCBI): domain Eukaryota; kingdom Metazoa; phylum Chordata; class Actinopteri; order Cypriniformes; family Leuciscidae; genus Hybognathus; species Hybognathus amarus. The sequence continues at coordinate 174,936 of JAQIUQ010001632.1, read as the reverse complement.
CACATCCAGAAGGGGCCTTGAACATTTCACCCTTCTGAATCGTCCAATGGAACAACTTTCTCTTTGTTTCCCTTTCAAATGCAGAATGTGTTTCATAAAGAGCATTTGACTTTAACTGAGGACCAGACAGATTTTTCCTCAACAGTAAATCAGCATTCACAAACGACAGCAATCGAACTTTCCATCTGATGAAATGTCAAAATTAGGCGCAACAGATGTACAAAAACACATTGGGCGGACTGCGCTGTCTACTGTTACTGGGAAAAGTCGAGTTTCTCAAGTACAGAGAAACAAATGATCCCCAATGGTTCATTAGCCTCCAGAGGAAGGAGTGAAGATATTTCACATGTCACCAATCCATTTGCTGAAAGTGATTCATGGAGATCTACTGAGTTTGTGTCAGACCTGCCTGTGAATAAACAGGAAGATGACGGCTATATCATCCGATTCTCTCAGTGGGTAATGATCAGAACTCTTAAATCACTTTTAATGTGGAACAGAAACAATTATATTAGCATTTGTGCTGTGCTAGATCAATAAGCAGATAGATTGGTTGATTGATTGATTGATTGAAAACAAAATAAAAATATCTGAGGCCCGTTTACACGAGACGATTCCGGGTGAAAACATAAAAATATTTTATTGGATGTGCCTTTCGTTAACACGGCGACGCGCTTTTGAGGTTTAAAAACGCAAAAAAGTGAAACCACCCTCCATAGTGGAAATCTTAAAAACGCTCCACCGCCGTGTTCCCGTGTAAACGGTAAAACGCAAAAGTCTGTGAAAAAGTCTCTGACAGTGCAGGTTGTACGCAGGTGCGTGGACTTGGTGTTGTTGTAGTATGCACTCCTAGCCACCTGAAGTGCAAACTACATTGAATTTCACACACTTTTGCGTCACCATTTGCACACGGCATTTCCCACACAAAACGCTCGTTAAACGCAGAATAAAAAGTGATGGCGTGAACGCCACTTTTGCGCTTTCTCTTTAGAATCGTTTCCGTGTAAACATAGCCTTAACCTATCCGATTAATTTGATTATTTTGTTTAATGGGATTAATAAGACACAAAATGGCAAACACAACCACAATGAAAAAATCATGTCACATTTTAGTATCCCACTTGCATCCGTTTTTATCTTGTTTGTTTGTTTAGAAAATTACATTCATTTATTTATTTATTTTATTTAAATTTGACAAAAAAGTATGGCTGATGTTGTTGTGGATTCGAAAGATACTGAATAAACTTTAGCTCTACAAGTACAGATGCAATCTATAGAGATGCCAGCATGGTGATAAACTGTAGTCAACATGATTAATTTTCACAGCACTCAATTGGATTTTGACCGTCTGATTGTCTTCTTCCAGTCAGGCGCAAATCTCTGATGATATCTGCGGCACTGGTAACTACACAGCAGAGATGAGTCTGAACTTGGAGAGAGATATCATGCCCGGAGATCTCATCCCTGCCCTAGGAAACCTGCGTGTCGTCATCAGCCTCAAAACAAATAACAGTCAGGTCAACCTAGAGATAAAATCCTGCTGCCTCTCGCCTACTGGCAGACTAGATGAATTTAACACCACCTGCTGCATTTTTTCCAGGTAAGGTGCTCCTCTAGGGTTATTTTAGATTAACTCAAATCACATGGTGCCCTTGAACCAGGCCACATTTCATATTATGGTACCAAATCAGCTACGTGGTCCGAGCATGGCTGGATTATACGCGATCCCATCTCCCTCGTTTTGATGTGAAGGTTTAATACTTCAGCATTAGTTCCTGTTTATATGACTCAGCTACGTTTTAACTGGTCACCTTATCACAGGGGAACAGCATTATAATGAGTGCCTAAGAAAACATTCCCTCACACTGTATAACTTGGGAAGCTATAAATATCCTGGGCGAAACATGTTACAGTTTATCGAGCTGAAAGTTGTGTTGTTAGAGCAGTACAGTAAACTGCTGATGCCTGTTTCTCTACTGGTGAGTGAAGTATTCACTTTTTGTTAGTGTCTCAGCTCTGTTGCCAATAGCACACTAACACTAATTTCCAGAGACAGACAGTGTGTACTTTCAGTAGAGTTGTGTACTAAACCTTTTATCAAAACTATAATCTATGAGGTACATTTTTAATGTACTAATGTAATGTACTTTTGTTTAGCAAATTTGTCTCTCAATCAGGGAGACAGGTAGAATTTCCTCAAATATAATGTACAAAACACATTAAGTGTATAAAACATAACAAAAGTGTATAAACCTCTCATTTTTGTAAATTGCTCTGGGGAACGTCAACATCTGATAAAGGTTCAGAGGGAGAAAGCCGGGGCTTCCCATTTTGCATACCTCTGCACTACATGATGTTTGTAGTACATAAGTTGTTCAAGTAGTGTTCTCTCACTGACATATAGAGCATCACAGTCCCGCCCACACCCTGAGAGAATGTTGGTGCCGGAAGTAAATTTCCCATTAATTTCTCCCATTGACATTGAGCATATCTGGTGATAACCAGCTATGGCTGAACTCATAAGCATACAACATATCATTTCGAGTGAAAAAAAGAAGAGAAAATCCAAAAAAAAGTCAAGTGTACAAGCCTGTTTACATATTTTCATTTCTGAGCAAAGGAACTACTCATCCCATAAACCACCGCGTCCCACTAAAGTTGACTGAAGCCACCGTGAAAGAGCCTTTTGAGTGACTTCCAAATCTGATGACAGCCATGTGAACTTTTTCCTCCAGTGAATTTTATATTGTGAATGAATGTGCAGGGAAACTTCTTTTCCTCGATTTACTGAAGCAAACGCATTTTCAGCTCCACATGCTAAAACATTGAGCATCTGGCTCGCTCATAGGCTGTGCTGCGGCAACTGCACATCCAATGGCGCGGGGCGTCTCTGAGGTGCGACCAATGAAAATAGCCCTACATCATTACACAGTCTTCAGTCTGTCACGTACCTTCGCGGTGTTTCAGGCACGTGACACGATTTTAGGTTACGTGACATGATTTTTAGTTTTTTTTGTTACATTTTTATGGCTTATATCTCAAATGTCAGATGGAGAAATTGTATTGAATTTTTACTTCCGGCACTGGCTGTGGGCGGGACTGTGATGCTCTATACAGTACAGTGAGGTTTAGTGCAAGAATCTTAGACACTGAAACAGGCACATTGTAAAAAGTGATCATTTGACTTAAATTAAAAAAGTGAGGAAACCTGTCACCTTAAAAAAATCATGTAAACTTCATGTGTAACTGAAAAAATTAAGTTTTTAAGTTAACTTTTTTTACGCATTAAGTTTATTTATCCGTCGAGAGGCGGAAACTTGATTCTATACATCGGGTGTTGATTGGATCTGGATGGAGGCAGATCTAAATACAAGCTTTCAGTCGATTAATAGGAAGGGCAATAGTTTATGAGGACCAAATAATTGGAGAAGTCCGGCATACATCACCAGAGAGAAGTCTGCCATTTCACTGCAAGATCCAGTTATGACATTTTGATTTTGAGGTATTTTTTTTAAATGTTGATGAATGCATGAATGAACTCTTTCACAATAACATCAATAAGACAAATATCATGACATAGCACTACCACAAATCTACATACAGCAATCCATCCACAGGATTTGATTGTCATGCTTTCACCTCTGTTTGCATCACTCGTCAAGTTCATTATTTTAGCAAGTGCGCGTGCCATCAGAGCTAACGCGTCTCTTTGATTTGTTCTCCCTCAGGCTGCCTGCAGAACCTCATGGCATTAGACTGCTTCCTAGCGTCCTGTCAAAGAGGGCTAGCTTCACCATCAGTCTTTTCCAGATGATCAATTACTCCACTGCTTACCTGCACTGTGACCTGAGTGTGTGCTTGAGGAACCATTCTGAGTGCGAGAGGGTGAGTCTCAACCTGGCCTCACAAATGAAAACTTGGGGATCATTTTTCACCGTTGAAGAGGTCTCAATATTTCTCTTGAAAAATGTCCTACTTTTCATTACTCTTCCTCTTTTGATGACAGCATCTGCAGTTTCTTAATAAATGATCGCCTGCTGCTTATTACTCACTGCAAGACAGAAAGTGAAGTGGTCGGCAGTTCGTAGGCTAACAGAATAACTCGCTGAGTCTGTAAACAAGTTTAAAGTATTCAGGATTTTTTTTCTGCGTTGTATAATGGCTAGATTTCAGGATGATGACATTATTGGTTATCCATTTCACATCTCAGCAGTGTATGCAGCGTCGAAATGCACGTCTCGGAGAGGGATCGAGGGCCATCTTCAGCAGCACAGGAAACCGCATTTCTTTCGGTCCTGTTTTGAAAGCACCAGACAATTCATCAGCCTCTGAAACAGCAGGTAACGTATATATTACCAAGCTGTTCTGGTGGAGTAATAAAACAAACTAATGGGAAGATATTTCAGCAGTCGGTCTGATTTGGTTTGTTAATACAGATGAGACTGAAGCCATGGTGGTGATTATCAGCTCAGTGGCCGGCTGTTTGCTGGCGTGTTTGGCTCTCTTGCTTGTCTGGATTGGGAACAGACGTTGTTTGCAAAGGTCTGTCTACTGCTCGTCCAAGGGCCGTTGTGAATGTTAACAGAACAGAGCTCACTGCAAGCCAGCCAACCGGACTGAAATCTGCATTGAGCAATCAAATCATTATCTGACAGTTTTTGAATTGCTCATCATTATGTTTAGTTCAACCCGATCTCACGGGAATTCGTACGAATTTTATGAAGTGGCTAATTCGTAACAATTCATACAAACTCACTCATACGAATTAGTAAGATTTTGCTAAATTGTACATATTTTACGAATTGGCCAATTCGTATGACTTCGTATGAATGACCTACCCCTAACCCCGCCCCTAAACCTAATCATCACGTGGGTTTAGACAAATCGTACGAATTAGCCACTTTTTAATCACTCGTAATCAAATTCGTACGAATTGGTCGTGAGATAGGGTAGGTTTAGTTGCACTGGGAAACTAATGAAACTTTTAACATTGTTCTGAACATTCATTTATTCTGATAAACCATATATATTTAAAAAAATTCTCAAAATATCTTTTTTATGTGCGTGTGTGTTCTGCAGAAGAAAGGTTTTGAATGACATGAGGGTGAGGGTGAATTGTCCCTCTAACGCTCTGTTGAGTTGTTAATCCTACCACTGTCTACTTTCTAAGCTGTTTTGACATTTACCGTTCTCCAATGCAGGATGTGCAGATGTCAAAGATGTACATGAACACTTTTTGTTATGCGTCACTAACCCAGCGCTCACAAAAGTTAGATATGTTGTTCAGCTGCTTATTAGATTTCACTCCATGTGTTTCCTTCTCAAGGAATTCGCCGTTGGATGAAAAAAGAAGCAATTAAGTAGTAACAAGAAGACATTGCCTTTGAGATGCATCTCTATGTAAATCCCACCGTGAGGCTGGGACAACCTGAGGGGCGAATCAGATTTACTGTCTATGAAGATCACTTAATAAAAAACATAATAGCTTCTTGTAATTGAAAGTATCAAAATGGGCCCAACAGGAAATAAAGTGAATGTCACAGAACTGGAAAGAAACAAGTTTCAATATTAAATCTTTTGAAAGTGCAGAACTGGGCTGTTAGAAACACTTGAGGTTGTTTAATGCGTAATTACTCCCTCAATAATTGAGGTAATTAGCTTATTGATTGCATTACCTTAAGTGGTAAAAGGTAATTTATAATAGTTTAAATTGCTTTGCGCACTGTACACTGAAAATTACAGACACCTTCATAGCATTATTTCAAAGTAGAACATTATGGCATGTCTTGACTGTGAATCTGGTCCATCAATATATACCCAAGAAGAAAATCAACAGACTCTGTATTCACGTTGAAACATGGTGGCTGGATTTGTGGACCTTTTAAATGATGAAGTGCCTCTTCGAGTGGAGGACAAAGCCTGACTCGCAGTGGCTGCATGCCAAGTCTCTCCTTTTTGAAGCCTTACACGAGCACTGAAGAGGCATGGCATCGTCCCCTCTGATGGTTCAGAAAGTGCTGCTCACCGCTTTATTTTTAATTATGGTTATTATTATTACTTAATTTTTGAAAACCTGCCATTAAAGGTTAATTTGCATCACACTTTGACTTAGAATAACAATCACTTCATAGGGTTTTTGCTAATGTGCCAAGAAATTCAAGAGGCAGTGCTTGAGAGATTTATGAACAGTGTTGATCTGTAAGATAATTAATCATAAAACCCTTTAATCATATATTGAGCATAAAGTACTGGTAACACTTTACAATATGGGTGCACTAATAAGCCTTAATTCATGCTTAACTAATGCACAGATAATACTGAATTAATGTGTAACTAATGATTTTTTAAGCTATTCATTAATGATTACCACATTAGGAACTAATTAAGAGTATGTAAGGTTAATGTATTAGTTCATACATGAATTGTTATTAATTAAATATGTAATTGTGGATTAATTCCATAATAACTAATTTAACTAATAGTGTCTATTAATATGTTAATTACCAGAATGAGCCAAAGCCTGGTGTTTCAACTTCCATATAATATGACAGGTACACTAATATGCATTAATACATAATTAAATACTTCATTGTTACTGCAAATTCATGTGCAAATTACTACAATTACTAAATGACTAGTTAATAATGATGTGCCCCAACAAGTAAAGTCATAACATAATGATACCTTTGCAAATCATTAGCTAATGATTCATTAAAGCAGACAAGTGCATAGCTTTGACTAACTTTGGTTATTAACACATTAATTTACACTATTAGTTCATAAAATGTTATTCAGGAATTAATACACAATGACACATTGAATTAATAGCAATTCATGTATTACTTAATCTATTAATCAATATAGACTCTTTATTAGTTGTTGATGCAGTAATCATTAATTAATTAATGGTTTAGTTCTTCATGAGTTGTACATTATGCATTAGTTAAGCATGAATTAATGCATATTAGTGCACCCATATATGAAATAAAATGCCGCTTCTTCCCTAACAACAAACCACAAACATGCCTCATGATGAGGCAATCCCTGCTGTAAAAACATGAACCTGTATATCCAGTTATCAGGTGTCCCGCATAAATCTCTTAACCTCACCTGTGTGTAACTCAATCAAAACTGGTTGTGTTGCATTTCTATTCTAGTAATCAGTACTTTGACGCCTCCCACCAAAACCTGCAGTCCTTTTTGTTTAACATACATTTCCTTGACCTGGTTTCTGTGTGCCAAGAAGAAATGTTGAAGGACAGAGTCTTCATTTCCTGAGCCTTGGAAACAAAATGACAGCAGATAATTCCAGTGTAAAGGATTCTTTCAGAGATGGCTGCCAGGAGGGAATTACTCATTTTAAAAAAGACGAGTTTGAAAACGACTGGGAGAAAGTGGTTGAGCGCAAGTTTGGTCGAGTCTATAAGGTGAAGCTTAAAGTCTGGCGGGAAACGTGTGCCCTGAAGACGACAACCAATGATGATTACAGGTACGATTACACGTGAGAGTAGAAAAAAGTTTTACTATTACTAGTAGTTTGCAGTTACCATAATGACAGAAGTATTAACTGACATTTTTATTGAAAGCTAGCTACAATAGATTTAAATATGTATATATATTGTCTGCATTTTTGTAGTTCTCATTATATTTGTATTTTTTATTGTTATTGTCTGCTCTATGTATTATAACTATATAATATATTTTATTATCAATTATTTGACATTTTATGACCCAATAGGAACATGATAGAGATGTCCAAAATTGGAAGAATGAAGTTCAATTATTTAATCTCCATTTATGGAATAAGCAAAGATCCGCCTGCTTTAGTGATGGAATATATGAGAAAGGGATCCTTGGATAACCTTCTCAGCAATCATTTGCTAATGTGGCCCAAGAAGTTCCAAATGATCCATGAGATGACGATGGGCATGAATTTTCTGCACAGCATGAAACCGCCCATTCTTCATTTAAACTTGAAACCATCTAACATTCTTCTTGATAATCATCTTCACGTAAAGGTGAGTCAGATACTATGTCATGTTTTAAACCGTCCTTATCTGAAGTCATTTCTGGTAAAAAAAAGCGACTCTACAAGAAAGAGAGCTAGTGGTTTTGCTCACTCTTTAAAATAAGGTTGTGCATATTAGTGTTACAGGTGAATGTTACTTTCTACATATATGCAATATGTTACTTTTTAAAATATACAACCTCATAGTGTTGTTGCCGCTTTAGGATATATTTTCTCTTTAAAGATTTCAGATTTTGGCCTCATTACATGGGAGAAGTTCACTGGTAAGACTGATTTTATTGAACACCTGACAGCTCCGAGGAAACATAAACTATGTGCCTCCAGAGACCTTTAGCCAGAATCCTGAACCTCCCGGAACGAAGTATGATGTGTACAGGTGAGAGTTCATAACTTAAAGAACATTACGGTATGTGCATAAATTGATAATCTGACAATAAGTTATGACATGCCATGAAATAATCATCTAACCATTCTCACTTTGCAGCATGTCCATTATTATATGGGAAATTCTCACTCAACAGCGCTCGTATCAAGGTGAATATGGTTCCTAATTTTGGCACTTTCCAAAGATTTCCACACAAATTGTTATGTTGCATTTGTCATACAACCCAAGTCATTGTAAGAAAGTAGCGTTGATAACAGGATTGCCAGGATTGAATCATATAATATTTATTTTGACCACCTGGGGTTGATAGTCAAAATTTCTGAAGCTCCTTTCACCTACCATTTTTTGAAGAAATTATTTATTTGTTGTGAGAGTGCTTGAAGCACAAGCTGTGTTTGTATTGTTAAACTCAAAATAAAATGTGTAAAGTTAATATAACACTCCAAGCAATTTGTTCTGTTTTTCTTGCCACAGGTCTGACTATGACAGAAATATTAATCAAAGTGTCATCTGGCAAAAGGCCTGGTATAGAGAAGATCCCTGAAGTCAAACCCCCTGAGTGCGAGGACATGATCGGTGTCATGCAGCAATGCTGGCACCAAGACTGCAGCCTGCGACCAGCTTTCTGTGGTAACAAACCTCATTTTTTTTCTTCCTTCTGTTTAATGAAGAATAGTGCTCGATTATAAACAGACAAAATGCATTCCTGAAGCATCACAGTGTTCTCGGTTGTCTCTCTGGTCGCATTACTTCCTAAATAACAATAAGCAATGAACCAAATTGTTGCACCTCTTATCAACCTCCCTGTTCCTCTGAGATTTAATGAGGACACCTTCAGTAAAAGGTCTGATTAATAGTGATAATACTTATGAATTTTAATATTCAATGTTTGTGTTCAAGCGTTAGTTTAATTAGCTTCTGCTAATTTTGTTGCAGTGTTGAATTTGTCTAATGACCTAAATGTGATTAATCGTCTAGTACATCAGATTACTAAACGTGCTGTGTGATTAGACCAGTTATGACCCCTGAGCTACAATTTTATCTCACATTTTACACTGCCAATTTATATGCTCCATAAGAGTAGCTAAAAGGCTGTCAATCATTGGCTCAATTTTTTCCTAAATGATCTTGTGTGGAAAGGCTTAAAAAAGGCAAGAGCATAAACATTTCCCAAAGTGACATTCAGCTGCATCATCTCCATTTTTCTGCAGAGATCGTTCGGGTAACTGAAGTCCTCAGTGAAGTCTTGAAAATACCAGAGACGGTTTCTGGGGGTGAGATAAGAAAGCGTTTGCCTGAACAGGTATTGAATGTAAGTGACTCCTCCAGTGCATGTTTAGACCACACTACACCATCAGCACGTAAGGTTTCAGCATGAGTTATATTAAACAGTGCAAAATATTCATATGCAAACCTTTTTACACCAAAATGAGAAAAAACTAAAGCTTTTTTTAAATGTCATAACCACATTAGTTACTTGGTTTCGTTCAGCATTTATACACGTTAAATTGATAGTTCACTTTGAAATACATTTTTGATATGTTTTAGTTTACCTCAAGGGCATCCAAGATGTAGGTGTCTTTGTTTCCACAGTATTTTCAATTTTGATATTTTTAAGTCAAACCGTTCTTGTATGTCAGTCATATAATGCACGGTCAGGTCTATAGTCACCACCTCAAAGAGCATGCACAGAGAAGTCCAAATTAAACATGATTTAATGACTCGGAAATGTAAGTAAGTACACATTGATGGCCTAAGACACGAAACGAGTGGATTGTGTGAGAAAACGAACAGTATTTGTATTGTTTTTACCTCATGTAATCACAGCCACGTCCAAGTGATTTGAGGCGTGGACCTTTGGTCTGGAAAGCGCCAGAAGTGATATCTGCGATAGCAGCTAGGCTTTGTCCTGCATTTATACCCGTTAATTCGTACTTTGGTGTGCCTTACTGTTGTGTACATTTCATTAATTTTAACTTTTTAGAGATTATGGACCAGATTTACTAAACTGGCCAAATTAGCATGAGAGCGCAATTCCAAAACAGCGCTGATGGGAGTGGAAAATTCAGTGCGCGATCTACTGAGCAAGATCTACAAGAGCAGCGCAACTTATGTGCAAAACATGCTTTTTTGGGGTGGTAAATAATGGTGCAAATACCAGTAAATTGACAAAGTGCAAACCTTAGTAAATCACGTTGCACGATTTCATTTAATACATTCGTCCCATAAATTTTGTGTCTGAAAGGAAAACACTTACAAATGTACATGCAATAAGGTCAGCCGCAAAAATAACTGTCCACGCTTTCTCAGCACTTATATTTCACTGCTGTTAGTGACTTAAATCCTTTAGCTTTTAACGTCAAAGATCTGGCCCAAAAGACTCTAGCTTAAGTACGCAAAAGAAAGCACTGTAGTTCAATTATAACTGCGCTTGTAAACACATTGCCATATCGATCACCACAACAAAAACTGCACACAGACACATTTTTTTTACAACTATATATTTGCTAGTCATACAATAGACTTTAATTTTGCTTTCTCTTCCATTAGCCGAAGAAAACAGCTGACGCTTCAGGCAAGTATTTTGTTCTCACAATCAATGTCTTTCTTGCTTTCTCTACAAACTGTACAAACAGACTCTTAATGTATATAAAACTGTCCACCATCCCATTTTGTTCCTATTCACTACAGATGATTCTAGCATTCACTCTCTGCTCACTGAGAAAAGACTTTCAGAGCTTTAAGAATGTTCTGCGAAAAGAGCATGTATCGACGCTCTTCCAAGACAACAACACTCTCCTTCATTACACCGTTGCAAGCGGGGACAAAGAAAGCGTGCAAATGGTCCTGGATCTAGGAGCCTCTGTGAACTGCCAGAGTGTAAAAGGCTACACCCCACTCATTGTCGCAGTTCTCCACAAGTTTTTACGACATCTACAGCTTGCTGATAGAGCACGGGGCTGACGTCAACCTCAGCGATGGCGACCAGTGGACTGCCCTGCATTTTGCCGTACAGACTGGCGAAATGACAGAGCAGCTCGCCTTTTGTTGGAAAATAAGGCAAAAGCCGATGCCAAGAGAGAAGACGGCTGGACGCCTCTGCATCTAGCTGCTCCAGAATGGCCACGAGAACATTGTGAGAATCTTGTTCCCGCGTCTGGATGCCGTGGATGAGCAGGAGCACCAGTCTGGGCGTACGCCACTTCACGTGGCTTGCATTTACGGACATTTAGAGATCGCCAAGCTCTTACTCAAAAAGGGAGCTGATGTCAACAAACAGGACAACCTTCAGTCCAGTTCCCTACACTTAGCGGCAGATGAGGGGCACTTCAGGGTGGTTCGTCTGCTGGTTAATAGTGGCGCTGATCTGAAAACAGTCGATAAGCAAAGCTACAGTCCCCTTCATTTTGCCTCTCTGAAGGGTCACACAGGTATCTGCAGACTCCTATTGAGTAACGGACTTGATCCCAACATCAGAACCCATCAAAATTGGACAGCCATGCACCTGGCAGCCTTGAAAGGCCATCCGGAGACTATCCTTATGTTGGAAAAGCACCATGGCTTAGTCAACGTTCAGGGGAAAGAAGGCTGGACGCCTCTGCACCTTGCATGCCATCATGGACAGGAAGAGGTGGTGTTGGTGCTGCTAACAGCAGGTGCTGACCCTAACCTGGCCGAGAATAACGGCTGGACACCCCTCCACTTGGCCTGCAATATCAGCTGCTTCGCTAGCGTGCTGCAGCTGATATCCCATCAAGCCAATGTGAACGCACAGAATAACAGCCAGTCCACTCCATTGCATTTAGCCGTCCAGCTCAGCAACATCCCCATCATCAAAGCCCTGCTGATGAATAATGCACAGCGGGGTATAAAGGACTCGAAAGGATGTACCGCTTTAACCTTGGCTCAGCGGTGCAAAAATACAGAAGCTGTGGAGCTGCTGAACAGCTAGGTTGAGACTCTGGTGGAGAGCGGAGCCGTGTTTGGTGACAGATAACTCTACCATTAGAGGGAGTCCAGCATTGATTTCTGCTATCGATTTCCCTTCCTCCTGCAAAGCCTGGTCTTATAAACACTCTCGCTGTTGTTTTGATTTAGATTCCTAGAATTTAACGCCTTTGTTTTGGTTTGGTTTGGAGCTCAGGTGTGCTCTGAATGGAAGTGTTATGAATGAAGGATTTTGACTTGCAACATGTAGTAAACGTCAACAAAATCATAATTGTGTCAGTTTATTTATAGTGAATAATTCATCAGAGCATTTTATTCTTACAAAATCAGTTGTTTGTTTGTGATATTTAATCAAAACATAATAACTTGCTTCATCCCTGAAACTACTTTCCTTGTCTGTTGACGACACTTTGTGGACCTTACATTAGACAGGTTATTGAATAATGTTAAAGGGATAGTTTACTCAAAAATGAAAATGCTGTCATCATTTACAGTCCCTTGTGTTGTTCCAAACCTGTAGGATGTACTTTCTTCTGTGGAAAACAAAATACAAAAACAAAATAATTGAAGTATGTTGGTAGCCAAACAGTTTTAGCCACAAGTGACTTCCATTGTATGGACAAAAACAAAAATCTCAAAATCTCTTCTCTTATGTTTTACAGAAGAAAGAAATCAATTCATGATTGTAACATGAGGGAGAGACATTTTTGAGTGAACAATTTCTATAAATACGTAGCCAGATTGCAATAACTTTATCAAACTCACATGCAAACTCACATGCAGACCTGATCAAGCACAACATGAATCATATATTTAACATGATTCAATGCATTCATTAGCCTAGAAAGCTAGACGCACCCTAGCGGTAGCAAAAATCATTTCGCTGCCAGTGTGGCCTTGCAACTCTCAATAGAGTAGACATTTTAACTGGAAAAACCCAACTCAGATCAGGCCAATCACATCTTGTATAGTCGGCGGGCGGGCTTAACATAATGACGACAGAGTTGCGACGGTCAGAGCAAGCTCAGACATATTCGGTTTGAAGTCGTTCATCCTCTGATGCGCACTCTGATTGGTAACGGACCTCCGAATCATCTCCCAGCACGATGAGTGTTTTATTTTTAAAGTTTGTGGGTCGTGTAAAAATAATAAAATCCCTTATTTTGGGGATGGATTCCTGGAAATCTCCCTTATTTTCAATATTCAATGTTGACAGCTATGCACTGGATACAGTAAAGTTTAATATGTCAACTTGATCCGCTGATCCGATCACCTTATTCATTGCTCTGATTGGTTCTAGCTATCCAATTGCGTGCAAAGAGAATTTGAAAGACAACTATTTATCCCGTCCCTTGGATTGAGCCCTGTCAATCGTAGAGTTCACAGACTCAAACATCTTGATGTAGGTCTGAGCATGCAAGGCTATGCATTCATGCTAGTATGAATTGTATTCCAACAATGTCAACTATACACATGTGCACAGTAATATTATGGGTAAAAAAAAAAATCACAACCATTTGTGGCATTCAAATGGCATGTTACATTCACAGACAAAGGCCAAAAAAACCTGTTTGACAACATGCTTATCACTTCCCAGCAGGCTTCCGCTCCTGTTCGACAGCTTTGTCCTCAATACAAAGGGCAAAAAAAAAGAAAAAGGAAAAAGCTTTCTATGTTATTACATTCATTTGAGTCATAAGTTGACGTGTTTCAGTCATAAGTTTACATCTGATCACACATAATATATATATATATATATATATATATATATATATATATATATATATATATATTAGGGCTGTGCAGAGATTTCATCACGACTATTGCTGCATAATGTGTGCTGTGTAGAATTATTTTGTATATATAAATACATATGCATGCATGTATATATTTTAAGAATTATTTGCACGGAAATACTGTATATGTGAATTACACACTTTCTTAAATATATACATGCATGTATGTATTTCTATATACAAAATAATTCTACACCGCACATACAAATATATTTTGTAAACACAAACTTTTATTTTGGATGCGATTATCACAATCTTCAATCTAGATCCAAAAGAAGTTTTTCTTCTACCTAATACCATCCGTCATCCAATAAACCTCTGAATCACCTTTTTGGGAGTGTAGTGTTGAACAAAGGTGCTGATGCAGGGTTCATTCCCAAATGTTGTTTTAAAATGAAATAATGGTTTACAGATTATTCGTCATGTTGATTGAAACTGGCTTTGTGAATGTCTTGCAGAAGATACAGAACTTCTGCATATGATTCAGAATTCCACAGAGATGTCCGTATTGTCAGATTTTGTGCCACTGATGTTTATTCAACATTGAAGTATGATAGAATGGGGTTAATGTCAAATTTCATGAAAAAAGCCATGTTTATAGGAGTTTTAGAGGGAGTTTGTCAATGGGACATCAACATGGATGCTTCCTCTTTATTAAACTGAACCTTGACAAGACTCCCGTACAAGACCTTAATCACTTACTTCCTGATGTTTGGAACACCAAAGAGACAACCAATTGTCCTTCACTAATCTTGTCACATGCTGGACAAAATAATGACAATCACCTTTCACAATTTTTTTTTAAATTTCACAAATTATTGTGACTCACTCTGAACTGGTTGCATCTGTCTGAGTGTATACAAAATTTGGTGGAATTCCTCTACATCTAAAAATTCCTCCATTCAGGTCCATCCATCAGCTGCTCATATTTGCCACAATCAAATTATTGCTTTTGACATTTATCACATCCAGAGGGCTGGCTTACTGTCAGAAGTGTCATGCCCAACCTGAATTTGCTCTCTCTGGTGTGTATTTTAAATGCAACTTCAACCAAAATGTCAAAAGAAATGTCTTTCTAAAATGTCATAAATCACCCTGTCACATGAACAATCGGCATGTATTTTCTGCAGACTGTTGCTTTAGTTTAACACTAAAACACATAACCAGCCAGTGTTCAAAACTATCTGCTTGCCTTAGCGCGATTGAAAACGGTAAGCTTGTAATAATGTTTTTAATTCCAGTGGTACAGGTGGTTTCCACCAAGATTCGAGTATGTCTTTGAGTCATTACGTCACATCTGTACACATAAAGACTAGTATGAGCTAAATTGTGTGAGAATGCTGCAGGCGGAGATTTATAGCCTTTTCTCACAGCACTTGATATCGTTAAACTTGTCAATTTGATGGCGGATCCAGAAAGGTTCAAACAGCAATCACCAGTGACAACAGATTCACCCGCTGTAAAATGCAAAAGACTTCGTTCGGACTTCAGAGTGGCTACAGAAAAAGAGACTGCAACTGGACCCATGCTAAGACTACTAAAGTAGTGGGACATCACATTTTGTAAAACGACAACTTGCAGATTAGCTATTTTTTCCTCAACTCGTATGATGCATCATGTTAAACATATATTCTTAAGGGGGCATCTTCCCATCTTACTCTACTGAAGTAATTTACATTTAACCTTCTTTCCTGTAAAGTGCTTTAGTAGAAATGTGTTTACTTAGAAATGAATGTAAATGCGGTGGCTCTAGTTGATCAAAAATTCCCTCAAAATCGTAACAAGGTTTTACTTTGAGCCGAAGGGATAGGAAAGCCTCGGTTCAATGCTATTTCCTCAAATAATTGCATAATTGTGTGGACAAATGACTTCTATTTGCAATTCCTGACAGCATTGCCCTGTTAAATGAATCAGCGCTGTGTGGTTTGACTAGGTGGAGTGTGTGGCATATGGTCCAGTAGGCAGCTGAAGCACTCTTATTAACACATCAGAAAAACAAACACAGCACCTGCCTGTGGCTCAGCTGGTCCAGCTTAATTCTCTTTAGTTGGGCTCATAGGAGTGGGGGTTACCGTGCCAAGCAAGTGATTATAGCTTCAGTGCTTTGGGAGCCGTCACACACCCTCTCTCTCTCTCTCTCTCTCTCTCTCTCTCTCTCTCTCTCTCTCTCTCTCTCTCTCTCTCTCTCTTCTTGCCTTTAGAACTCATTCTCAGCCCAACATCTTCAACAGTCCAAATATGTAAGTCCAATAGATGTAGATCTAGATCAGGTTCAAGTGCCTGAGATCTATTATCGGACGCAACCCCCCATCCTTCTTGGGAACTATGAAGTAGTGGCTGTAGAGCCCGGACTCCTGCGTAGTGGAGGAATACGTTCTATGGCCTCTTTTTCTAGAAGGAGTTTACTTCCTGTTCCAATACCCGACCCTGCACTAGATCGACTACAGTCCAGATCACCCCATTGAATCTGGGAGGGTGGAAACTGAACTGCAGCATGTACCTATTCTGAATGGTGCGCAGGGCCCTATTTTACCAAGGGAGCCAGGCTCTCGAGCATGGCTTCGGGTATTAATCCGCGATTCGTCTTTCAACCCCCTGAAGCAGATTTCCGGCAGGGCTGGACCGAAAACGATTCTCGAGAGCTGTAACCCTCTGGTTACAATATAGAGAAAAAGCGTAGAACCATGGTGTAACCACTAGATGGCATGTACTGTACAGCTGTTTATGAACACTTCTTTTTTTTTTGGTGGTGGTGGTGGTGGATTTGAATATATAGTTGAAACAATCTCAAAAACTATTTCTTATAAAAATAATTAAAAAAAAACTAATAAAAAATTGTGAATTTTTGTACTTTTTACTTGGTACTTTTTTTGTGGTCGATTTGTAGATTGTACATAAAAAAATCAGAGAATTAATCTCCCATTCATTTCCTATGGGTTGGTCATTTTTGACCGAAGACCACAAGTGTGACTATTTTTTACGACCACTTAGCGTGCTCTGAATCATGACCTCATTTTTTTTATAATTCAGATTTGAGCCGTAACAATATATTTGGCTTTCATCCCTCGAGAAGAAAGTCCACAGTTGTGAGGCAGGCTGAAATACCCGACAGCGCATGGTTTAATTTGTAGGCTACACGTCGAGATATTTCTCAATGAACACTGCCAGCACCCTCAGGAGCTGACTGTAAATGCCTCGCACATTTGTTTTTATTATTTCCCTAGATTATGTGTCCTTATTATAGCCTCGGCAACGGCGAGATTCGAGTCATTCACAATATATCTGGCTTTCATCTCACAAGAAAGAGTGGGCACGAGGCTGAAACACCCGACGCACGTGACGGCTATGTGTGTGCGTCAGAGATATTTTCCAATGAACACAGCCAGCGCCCTCAGGAGCTGACTGTGCATGCCTCGCAGATTCTGTATTGTAATGCAGACCTTAAATCTACGCGCTGCCTCGGCAAACGCGAGATCCCAGTCACAGAATCTTCATTGCAAAAGTAGACCCGTCTACACATCTACATGCTGCCACGGCAAACGCAAGATCCGAGCCACTGGATTCTGAATTGCAATGCAGACCTTTAATCTACGCGCTGCCTCGGCAAACACAGGATCCGAACCACAAGATTCCATATAGCAACAATTCAGGACAATTCGTATGGGACAAACAACACCAAATAGGACAGACAATTTGACACAGAGCGCTTACTGAAGGAAAAAAGCTGACAATCTCATGTGTGCTGGGTCCTTATATAGCTTCCGCCTATGTGCCTTCACACATTACGTCATGACGCAACACCAATCAGAGAGTTGGCGTAGTTTCATTCATACTTCAGAGCCGCTACACTGAGGGGCGTTTCCCCCAAAGTGTCATTTGACCATGCATTAGTTTGAGTCCCCTCGAAAGGGAACCCTTGGCTGGGTCATGGAGGTTTAAGTTTTTAAAAATGTATGATAATATGAAAATGTATGAAATGAATATGAATGTATGAATATGAAAACTAAAAAAAAAAAAAAAACGCTAGAAAATGAAAGCCAGAAATCTTAAAGGAGAACTCTGGTAAATTTTAACATTAAGCTAATTTTTTGTACATTTGGAGTGCTGTCAGTACAGACAAAAACGACAAAAATCGGTGTTGCCTACACCGTGTTATCGTCTTTTTAAAATTAGCACCCTGTTGACTTCAATGGGGCATGTTCTAAACCTGCTTGTTTAGCCTCTTAACATCCTTGATTTGTCATTATGAGTGCACAGCCATGTGAGTGGTGTTATTAAGAGTGACCACGCCACGGTCAATCTGACGGCAGTGGATATGAAAGATATTAATAAAAATTATGTTAATTCAGCGCTAGACTTGTAGTCAGGACCGCCTGAAACCGAGACCAAGACACTACCAAGACCAGAGGGTATCGAGAGCAAGACAAGACCAAGACCAAGTCGAGAACCAAGACCGAGACCTAAAAAAAATACTATATTGTTGAATCTAAGCAATAAAAGATTTTGTTAAACGAAAAAAAATATTTTGAAAAACGAAATTATAAGCTTAAGTGCAAGATCCAAAAGTTGGTTGTTTTGTCGCTATGGTTCACACACACACACACACACACACACACGTTGGCTGTGCGCTCAAAGTCATCCGTTAGTTGTGCAGTTACCCAAAATCTCCTGATGTCACTGATATGTGTTTTACTAAATATTAATACATCAATAACTGTGCATGATATGTGTTTTTTAAATCAAGTGATCAAAGTGCTCGTTGCCGCTGGGATCAGTGTTTTCACGTGTGGCTCGCGCACACGCACTTCACGTCTTCAGCACTTCAATCCGTTGTGGAAATCGTTGTGGATATTGTAGTATTGTATTGCTAAATCCCCCGACCACTATGTCGGTCTGAGACAGCGAGACCTAGACAAGACCAGAGAGGTCCGAGACCAAGACAAGACCAAGACCAAAGACCGTCAAGGCCGTGACAGAGACCGAGACCACGTAAATGTGACATACATCACTAGCCAGCGCAGATACAAATCATGCGATGACAAATCAAGGATGTTAAGAGGCTAAAAAAGCAGGTTTAGAACATGCCCTATTGAAGTCAATTTTAAAAAGACGTTAACACGGTGAAGGCAACAACAATTTTTGTCGTTTTTGTCTGTAGGCCTACTGACAGCACTCAAAAAAAAAAATTACAAAAAAATAAGCTCAATGTTAAAATTTACCGGAATTCTCCTTTAACAATTTGTGTTCCAAACGTAAGGTTGATATCTCAAAAAATGTGATTTCAGTAAGATAATTTTTTATCTTAAGTACCAAATTTTCCTCATTAGATGCCATTGGTAAAGCTCCATTGGTGCACACAGTGGTTGGATTTGTGATTTTCAGTAGTTTTTCTCTCTCCAATATTACACACGCCCCCAAACACTACAAATCACACTCTGACATCCTTCCAAAAAAAAATAAATAAATAAATAAATAAACACAATTATGATTGCATAATTGATCTAATTGACTATAATATGGAGAAGCAGAAAACAGGAGTATTTGCTTTATAGGCCAAACCTGAGAAAATGGCACCATCTGGAAAAAATAATAAAGATTTTAATTTTGAAGCCTTGCCAACAGAATGAAAGCCTATTAACAAAGATTGTATCATTTATAGTTAAATGGCCCTGGGATAAAAAAAAACAAACAGTTTTAATAGGTTTCAATGGGGACTTTTTGTCCTTAAGGTCCTAAGTGTAACTATTTTGTGTACCTAGTGTAAAATAGATTTATTAAAGGAAAAGGGGGTGACATAATAAAATTCCAATAAGAATATCATTCTTTGTCTATTTTTCCCTTTGCATTTGGCATTACTGCAGGCAAAATTATCAACAACAAAACTAGACAAAACTGAAAAAGACAGAAATGTTCACAAGGACACACAAGGGTTACATTTTCAGCTGTTTTAGAATAGCTTACAATGATTCGTAAATGTTTCCCTCCCTCCTTGTCACTTTCTGTCACCTTTCAAGTTTCCAAAATGACTTGATTTCCCATCCACATGAGCCCTTTCTTGTTAAGTGCCGACAGCAATCAAGGGCTGTTGAATACCTCATCGAATGCCTTTGCATTTGTTCTTCATTGACTCGCAACAAAAGTAGACCTGATTGCAGGGTATCAAAGGAGCAAATTTAGTTAATTAGAAACTGTCCAGATTCATGGTGTTTCTTACACGGAATGTCGTAGTTTTCTTCCAGGAATATTTAGAGCAATTCACTAAGCTGACGCTATTTTTACAGGTAATTTAGCCAGCTAATGAGGCTTGAAGACATGTAAACTCTTAATCCATGTCTATTGAAAAGTCAAGTGTGGAGTTTACTTTGCTCAAGTGTGTCTCATTTGTCAGAGCAAAATCATTATTCACAGACTTCATATAGGTTACATGTCCACATCCATCCGCATTTGTGATTGGAATGCAAGCAAGTGGTGAAAATGTTCTTGGCAGATTTTATTTAGAAATGTGCAATGAATGATTAGTGCACTACACCCTGTCATTGAGGGTCAAGCCCTACAGATTTAATCTCATTTTAAGGCCTTCAGATGCATGTTCTATACGGATGACCCTGGGAGTTCTGACAGTGATTTGTTTTTCACAATCAACGCAGGATAATTTATAACATGTCCCTTTAACTTACACACTGAAATTTACTTTTGTGATACATTTATTGTTATGCTATAATATTACACTTAATGCTAACATATTTTTTTAAAGCTGCAGTTCACAGTTTTTCCTCTTTGTCGCCATCTCTGTTCGAAATCTGCAATTGCAGTCATTTGCAGAATTATCAACTTTTACGCGAGTTGTACTTCAAAACCCTCGACACAGCAAAGCGTGGATGAACACGATGTTTGAGGAGACTGTGAGGCTGTCAGTCACTGTGCCGGTGTAGAGTACTGACATTTCAGAATCACCAACACAGTCTCATGAAAATGCGTATCTATACCACAAATGTCATTTCTCGTGGCATTTATACGCCAAAAATGTTTTTTTTTTTGCGTGTATATGCTCCGCACTAAAAAACCCTGGGGTAGGTTTAGGGGAGGGGGAGTTCGTGCGTATTACACGCCAAAGAGTGCGTATCATATGCACGCGGAAAACGCGTACCATATACACGCAAAGACTGTTTTTGGTGTATAAATAGCACGGAGAAATGACATTCGTGTATGAATACGAACTTTCATGAGAGTCAGGGCTCGGAATCACAGATTATTTTTTTGGAAGCATGACCAACACAAGGGTTTTCGCAGGAAAATGTCATCTGAACTAGTAAGAAACATCCACTTTTGTTCTGGTTCTTCTGACATTGCAGTAAATCGCGTTGATTAAATCTAACAATCGCTTATAAGTTATCATATCAAGCAAAACCGTGCAAATTTTACTTTGTTCTCAAATTGTTAATGTTAACAACGTAAGCAATGCGTGACTACATGTAATGTCCTTCCGAATATGTATCCTTGTTTTCTCATGGGTCTGGTTGCTTTTTAATGCAGCCACTCTGAAGTCCGAACGAAGTGTTTTGCTTTTACAGCGCGTGAATCTGTTGACACTGGTGATTGTCGTTTGAACCTTTCTGGATCCGCCATCAAATTAATAAGTTTAATTATATCAAGTGCTGTGAGAAAAGGCTATAAATCTCCACCTCCAACATCACACGCAATATAGCTTCTACTAGCCGAGACTCCTTCTTTATGTGTACAGATGTGATGTAATGAACGCAAAGACAAGTTTGAATATCCCACGGAAATCCACCTGTACCAATAGCATTAAAAACATTACTACAAGCTTACAGATTTGAATCGAGCTAAGGCAAGCATAGTTTTAAACACTGGCTGGTTATGTATTTTCTCAAATATGTATTTTGGATAATTTTTACCCAAAAAAAGTTACAGACTGCAGCTTTAGAATTAAGATTTTACGAGATTTGAAAAAGTGTAAAGTGGAAAATCTGTATTGAAAAACTCTGGCTACACAGATGAAGTAACTGGACTGAAATGTTCCTCCACTGACAGCCATTCAGAAGGTTTTGTGGAGTCACTTGAAAAGAATGCAGTGGATATTTTTCTCTTTCTGCTGTATTTCAACATCATGGCTCAGGATGGTTGAGGGCTGAGATCGGATTGAGGGCTTTGGACATTAACATTGTTTCCAGGAATTTTGAATTCAAAATGCACATCTGAAGTTCTGAACGCACACAAAGTTTAGCAGTGTAGTGGTGTGTATAACCAACAAAAAACAGTATGTTGATCATCAGCTGTGTCCACAGATGGCTGCCATGGGGCTAATGTCATTGTGTTGTCCACAGAACATGCATTCATATCAAACGTTCTGTGCCACATCATTTGAATCAACCCTCAGGACAGAGAACTTTAAGCTCCAGTGTTCTTTTACTCAGAGTTCACAGGAAAGTCTTTCCCCAATGTTTACAATGATGAACAAACTAAGATTTTAGCTTCAAATCACTAAAACATCTGTCATAATACGGTAAACCAACAGTGCACAATTACTTTATTCATATAAGCCTATATAACTGTGCAACATACATCTCATGAGAACATGCATTACATTGCAATGGCAGGCCCATCACATTCAAGTTGTGTCATATAAAGCATGAAAAAGCTAAGTATATAAACATAATAAATAGTCAAATGGAACCTTAAATAAATGTACACTCATTTTGCCGACACATTTGTCTGATGCTCTCATCAATCCATACAAACCAATCATCAGGGACTCCATGCAGTTCATCCTTCAGTCTTCCCTTTTACTCCTTCAGTATTATCTTATCTTCCACCAAGACAAAAAAAGGAACCGAAATGGTAAATACTCTATCAGAGAAAGGTTGACAAGCGACGGTCAAGGTTCATGTTTGAAAATCTCCAGCATTTTACTGGAATTATATACTTTGCTTTTTTCCTTTTTAATAGTTAAATCCACTTTGCTGTAGGCATGACACAATTCTTTGATATTTGTACAGAAATTACAGTATGGTACCTGGCTGAATGTATTAAGGTTTCTGTCTGCTGTTAGTTGCTGAGAGAAACATCTAAATAAACATATTATAAATGTGGGACATAACATATTCTTGCAGAAATGACTGGCATCAATAAGCTTTTCAACAGAAATAAATAACCTCCATGCAATGCATGGCCTATTGGCTACTACAACGCATCTGTTTGTATCACAGTACTGCATGTTATACCACGATTTAAAATTTCAACCTACTGTAGCTTTATTTAGTTTGAGCAAATAATCAAATAAAAAATAAATAATACTTACAAACAGATAAGCAAAGGCATTGCTTGAAGTTGTATTCCAAACAAGAGATCTTTTGTCTGTGCTGAAGATACTGCTTAAAAAGTCATCTCCCTCAGGGATTTTATATGCATGTTTTCCTTTCTTTTTTGGAGCGATATGATCTCGAACAAAATCATTTTTATAATACAGACAATTTATATACATTCCATTTGTTTTTAATCTCAGTGAAATGCAGCGAATGTGCACCCAGGCCATAGTCCGCATGGGATCTGATTTTGATTCTTTAAATAAAGTTTTACAGTGTGTCCACTGTAGATGAGGTATTATTTCCATCTCTTCTGCTCCATTGAAGCGAGTTCTCTCTCAACAGTGTAGAATCTTAATAAAAGCTTTGCGAAATTCAATGTTGAAAGTGGTGTATATGATAGGATTAACTGCACTGTTCACATAGCCCAACCACGTAAAAGCGGTGTAAGAGTTCAGGAGGGACTTGCCAGTAAGTGTTCACAATGTGTGTGATGAAGAACGGCAGCCAGCAGATGATAAATACACCTGCAAATAAAGAAAAAATATGTTTTAAGAAACTGTACTTTATATATAAACTGTTTCATTCAGGGGTTTTGCAGAGGCATGTTTTTAATGTTGTAGTATTGTGCAGCTCACTAAAACAAATGGAAGATTAAATACCATGTCTTACTTAATGTTCAGAGCTAATCATCATGAAATTCCAATGTGTATGACGCGCCAATTTGTATTTCCATTTTTGGCGCGCTATCAACACACATAATCACTTTTTTCAGCGTGTTTATCTACACCGTTGACTTAACGTTACTTACTTTATATATAAATAGATGACCTACCTCAACCCTATCCCTAAACCTACCCGTCTCTGGGGTTAAAAGCATTTATGAGTCTTTCCCTACCATCCTAGGAGAAAAAAAATTCGCTCCCAGATGTAGATCTACATTTTGACTCAGACATTAATGGCGCTAAACATACACAGCGAGACACAGCGAATAGCCGAAAATGCGTATAGATAGCACGTCACTTGATTTGAAAGTGGCGTGTATGTTTACACAAAAGTCATGATGTCATGTTGCAATGTTAAATGAAAACAAACAGTCTTGTTAAAGCTAACAGCAAAAATTAAAACAGAACACTCTAGTGCGGTCTGCTATTGGTTAGGCAATCAGGCCACATTTACACGAAGGGAAAACGCAGACATTTTCCTGCAGTTTGGCCTCTAGTTTACACGAAAACTACAGTTTTTATCACAGAAAACGATTATTTCTAAAAACTCCGGCCAAAGTGGAGATTTCTGAAAACGCTGGTTATGTGTTGTCGTGTGAACTGGGAGAAACTGCATTTTCAGGTTCTCTTATTGTTCGATTCTTGAGGATTCTGATTGGCTTGCATGGCTTTATCCTTAACCCCTACACTGCCGCCAACAGGTTTGGCATAGTTATGATGGCGTCTTATGGCGTATTTATGCGGGTGTGTGAACAATGTTATTTTTGAAAACGGAGAGGGGGAAATATTCGCTTTTGCTAAATACCCGGCTTTGTATGAACCTGGCCTCAAGATAGTACCAGCCCCAGAGTAGCACCATTGAAGACAGTGTTGCTGTTGTCAGGCTGGTCATTTCACTCAGCGGCCATCTTTAAAATGCAAGCTTACGAATAAATTTTACATTTGAAATCACCATTGAAATATGAAAAGTTTCTTATAAATGTTGTATCTTATGCTTGCTAGCATTAAAAAAGCTTATTTTTCAGGCTATAGACCAGCCAATGCGCATTTTCAGTCCTAAGCGTGCATCTCAGAAACATAGATATCCATAATAAAGGCTAGATGTCTCACGCCACGCGCTGCTGGCTAATGGAGGTTGACAATTCCACACCTGGTGGCCATCATGTCACAGGCAGCTCGCTCACTTGTAACACTGTGTTTTAATGGTGCATGTACTTTTTAAATAACTATAACTTGCTACATTTTCTACCGATTTTCAAAACGGGTTGGTTTGTTCTAAATGTAGAGATGCAGTTATGACACTGCATACAAATGAAAAATAAGTGTATAAATAAATAATCATCCATTTATAGCCGCGTTAATAACGTTTGTAAGAAACCAAACCGTTTGTAAATCTGTCAAGATTTTCAGCGACGAGATAAGAGTATTTGTGTTCGTGCTGTATCACTCATCTTACATCAGCTTGCCTGTGACAAAATGGCCACCGGTGATGACGATAGAGTCTCCGCCGTAAGACATCTAGCCTTTATTATGGATATATATACTCAGAATACTGACTGTTCTTCTAATGACAGCTGCAGTGACGTGATGACTTTACCAATCGCGATTGTCTCTTTTACTTAGAAGACATATTGCAAGTTGCAATTTCGGATTACGCATTATTATTAAGGTGACCTAGAGACATTGTACTGACTAATCGGCGGTGATTGGTCAGATGACAGACCCAGTCAGTTATTGTTTAACACACATACTTATTGCGCCTTCCCCTCCTCGCGCCCCGACGCTATAAAACCGTTAAACCCATAAAAGCAACAATTATTAATAATACTTACAGGTTGTGATTCATCAGGAGGAAGCTGATCTATATACACTGGGTAAATAAGTTACTGAGCCCTCCTTCAGGAACAACTGCTTGGGAATCCACATTTGAATTCATTTATGTTTTTGAACGATTCAGTAATTAAAAATGATGAGAACACAATCGGGGCTATACTGTTGCAAATATGAACTCTAACCACCGATTCTTCACATGCTCGTCCCTGGTAAATTAAAACAAAGTGGCTGAACTATCTGTTGCATTGTGAAACACCAGCGTCTTTCTCGACATTGATGCTATGATGAAGTATTTGAATGTGTAACTTTCAGTTTACACTTAGCGCAAGACCAATATGTTATCTACGTCACGATGTAACAGCTAATGACTCGTTTCAAAAACAATTCATTTCATAGACTCAAGTTTCGACTATCACTTTGAAAGACAATAACTTTATATACGGTGCACTTTCAGATATGAAATCTTTGCAGGGATGTTTTCATTCCCTTAGAGCTATAGTCCAGCACCATATGAACAGTCATTTTCAAAAATCCATGATAGGGGCTCTTTAACATAATTATGTGTCCACACACAGTGTATGTATTGTGGTAAAAATCCATTCATAAATCAGAAACTGATGCTGTGCCCAAAAACAAACACTTCTCTGCTATTTAGTATGAAATAAACAAGTCGCAAAGAGTCCCAGGATGACCTACTATACTTCTGCCGAGATTCTGAAGTGCAGGATACTTTGATAGACACTTTACAATCCCGTGAGGCCACTGCATGGATTTATGACTGTAAGTGAGAGCAACGCAAGTGAACGCTATAGGTCACGTGACAATAGCAACATGGCAGATATATTGTGTTCTGATTTCATACATACTACCCATATTCATATGATATGAAGCATCTGTTTTTAACGGACATGAAGTAAATTCAAAATCAAACAATGCGTGATTTCGGACACTTTAAGCGATGTCTCAAAATGAGCAGTTCAGGAAATTACTCCGATGTCGCCTCACATTGCAACGAGCCCCGCTCATGTACAGTGTCACCGCGATAGAGATGATGATCGAAACCAAACAGCTGTTTTGTTTGTTTCTGGCAGATTAGCAGATTGGCTCTCTTAGCTGCTCCCCGACGAGCTGGATGGCGCCTTGCATGGCTGCCGTCGCCGTCGGTGTATGAATGTGTGCGTGAATGGGTGAATGTGAGGCAAATTGTCAAAGCGCTTTGGTGGCCATTGGGTCTATGAAAGCGCTATATAAATGCAGTCCATTTACCATTTACCATTAGGCACGAGCCGTAGAGGCACAGCCCTATTCTAGAAAGCGGGTGGGGAGCAGCAGCTTATTTGCATGTACAGATTACAGCATGTTTTTGGTTCCACTCAAAAATGGGTATTGACAACATGGTATAATATATGTATAATAAATTATCAGTGTTGTTTTGAGCTGACACTTCACAGACACATTCTGGGGACACTTGAGACTTATATAATGTAAAAAGGGGCATAATATGTCCCCTTTAAAGTATTTTAACATCAAATGACATCACACACTTACCAAGGACAATAGCTAGCATCTGAGTGGCCTTCTTCTCCTTCTGCTGGGAGATTTTACGTTTGTTAAGAGTTTTGACTGAAGTCTGTGTTTTGCCAGTGGGGAGACACTGGATTTCAAATGCTTTGGCCACTTTTGTGATATTGCTGGTGTTGCCATTTCTTTCAGGTTTGACACCTGCTTCAGGCGAATGGGGTGATATGTCAGTCTCTCTACATTAGAGCTAACCAGCCTGCTGTGCTGTTGACCTGCAGTGGACTGATCCTGCTTCTTCTGTTTCGGAGGGTTTAAGTTTGTTGATCTCGTCCATTTGGATGTTGATCCCCATTGTTTACCACCTCCTTTATGAAGATCTAACAAAAAAGAAGTGAAAAATAAGTAAATTAGGCTAAATGTATAGCTGAAGTGCACATGATTTAGCCTACAGTAAAAAGAAACGAATCCCCAAAAAAACTAAAATGGTTTACTCTATCAAACACTTCATTTCATAACAACTTGTTTATTGTTACAGTCAATAAAACTTGATATAAAGTGAGATTAACATTTAATACTTGCTGACACATTGTAATTTCTCAAATGTCATCTGGCAATACTTCTGGTGGATACAAGCAGTAGCTCAAAAATCATGTGTGCGATATTTTAAAAAGCAAGAGTAAAATTGGCTGTACCACATTTTTGTTGTTCACAGGAAAATTCCCGCTGGACTTGACGATCACAGTGCACAGTTTCACATCATCAGGGTGAGTGCATTTCTGAAACACACATGGGAGAAACACCAGACTGCTTTGACAGATTCAGACCAGAAAGGAATTAGTTGCCCACCCCCAGGTTCAGTTTAAATTTATTTGCAATTATTACAAATCTGAGGAAAATGCAACTGCAAAGTTAGTAATTCCGTTGGGGTACAGTGATATTTTTTGTGTGTGCAAATGCCAGCTTATAGATCAGGTTTATAGGTAATGCGCAGGAAAGGTTTCCAAATCCTTTAACATTTTAAATTACCTGCTTGACATAAGGATGATTGCTAAAGCTGTGCATTCTCTGTCTACAAAGCATTCGTTTTGGATGTAGATGTGGCAAATCTAAAGATCATTTTTAGATCTAAACCCAAAACTTGCTATATAGATACGGATTAGTTTTGCACTTCAAAATGAAAGCATTCCTGAAAAAAACAAGATGTTGATCTAAAGCCTGTTTTCGCATCAGTCACAACAAACCACTGATAGGAGAAGCGATGTTTACTTATACCGTCAGGACACAGCATGAGAACTCCCTAAACACAAATGGCTCTCAATAATGCACTGATGCCCTTGAAGAAGCTTAGGATGGCTAGCATAAGCTATCAGTTTCTTTGAATAATGCTATATTGAATTTATTCTGCTGCAGCATTCACTCCATGGAGAAGCCTGGATGTCACTGCACTGTGTAAAACAATAATGTAAAGACTAATAATGTATTAAAATAACAGTGTTATGAAGCAATGGTCATTTCCTGCATTGATTTGCGGTGTGTCAGGAGAATCAATACAAGCAGAAAACAAGGAAAAGGTCATTCTAGACCAGCTATGATCACAGATGCACAACCTGAAATATGTACTATTCATTGCTATCCAACTGCTAATCACTAGTACGCTGCTAATGGGAATCACAGTGCTGATGAATTACTATGAGATTCATGTGAAACTGCAGTTTTTTAACAATCCCAATCCACTAAACTACTGGAGTGCTGAGTATGAAGAAACTTTCATAAGTCGTCATCAAGCAGCTGTTCTCACCTTTAAAGTCGAGCTCATTTCCATGTCTGTTACTGGGCATGAGCGTTTAGTGTTGACACGTTTCCGTCTCTTCGCAGTACCACGTAGATCTGCACATATACTAGCAGCGTTATTATGAAAGGAACGTAGAAGGATACGATGGAGGAGTACACTACAAAGGCAGGGTTTGCGATAACACACAGAGCATCGTCATGGGTGTCTGTAACAAAAAAACACAATGAAAATGAGCTAGTTTAGAAGATTCAAGCATTGTTACATTATCATGTTTTTGTCTAGTTTTTTAACCCTCAAATAATCACTTTATAATTCATTACATTTATATAGCGCTTTCTGGTACGCTCAAAGCGCTTCACATAGAGGGGGAGATCTCCTCAACCACCACCAATGTGCAGCATCCACCTGGATGATGCGACGGCAGCCATATTGCGCCCCAGAACGCTCACCACACACCAGCTTACTGGTGGTGAGGAGACAGAGTAATGAAGCCAATTGGTGTATATGGATGATTAGGAGGCCATGATGGACAGAGGCCACTGGGCAAATTCGGCCAGGATGCCGGGGTTACACCCCTACTCTTTCGAAAGACATCCTGGGATTTTTAATGACCACAGAAGAGTCAGGACCTTGGTTTAACGTCTCATCGAAGGACGGATATAGCCCTTAATCCTGTAATTGTGGACAAATGTGGGCACAGAGGACTCCGGTGTGATCCTAATTTTTATGATGTTAAAATGTTATATCACTGTCTTCGATAAAGTTTTGTCTATCCATTTATGGTGTTTTTATTTTATTTTGGGGTATTTTTGAATGTATTTATTTCAAAAGTACCATATTTTCTGTGTAAAGTGATGCTTATTTTTATGTTTTATTTATTTATTTATTTTTAACTATATTAAAATATCATTCCAATAAGTTCTTCGAGCTAAAACCTAAAGATAAAGTGACTGTGCTGTCACCTGGTGTCTTATTTTGGCTTTTTTTAGAATGTTCTAAATTACAGTTTTTCCCATTCATTTCTATGGGGGCCCATTTTTGACCCAATATTCAAGATTAATGATTTTATTTTTCACCCACTTAACATTGTAGAATTGAGAATCAAAAAAAAATGGTGTGTGTTCAGGAGGCACACTTAGGAAAAGTAGCCAAGTCTTGTACCGCTCAGATCAAGGGAAGTATTTTTTTAAATAAATCAAAACTATTTTGCCTACATTTGTCCAGAATACGGTTTTAGGGTTAAACAATCAGTTTAAACATGTGTAGTGGTATTGTCTGCCAGAGGATAGCTAGCACATATGTCTGGTTCAATGGTTTCACATGGTTTTGAAAAACATTTTATACAACTTTCAAGAAAAGATTAATTTTAATTGCCTTTAACACACTGGTAGGATTTCTCTCTATGATATAATTGATTTTTGTTGGTGACACCACAGGACACCAAAGGACTTTGCATTTGGTTAAAAAATGATTCAAATATTAATAATCATTAATAAACATGTATCTAACAGAGCAAAGTAAAGCTCTCAACTTATCTTGCAGTGTGATTTGTTTTGTTCATGCCCACAGAGTACCTGACCCCCATCCAACCACTACAAGCAGTCAAGCAGAAGAATGCTGATTATATTACTTCCTCTAATATAAATTTCAAATGAAGCTGTGACCTAACTTATTTCAGCTGCCCTTTAACACCAGTGTGCATGCAAGATAATGACACTAATACTCTGTAAATTCAGCTCTTTAAGTGCAAGCTGTTACATTGTACCATAATAATATTTCTAAGCAGAAGCCATTTTTAAGCTTCAGACAAGGTGATCCACTTGCAGAGTTTAGCTATCATATTCCTTATGGTTATTAATATTAATTCAGTAGAATATAAATTGCTGCAAAGTGGACAGCTGTGCACAGTAGGAAAGAAACTTACAGATATAAAACAGTATATTGGCTTCTAGGGATTCTTTTTAAGAATGTCTATTCAATTATTTTCTCGTCTTCCACAATAATTGAATGTCTTTATCTTCATTTAAAGACATTTCTCAGCAGATACATAACTTAATTACACTGATTAATTAATCAGATATGATTAATTGGATTACAAATTACAAAAAATTGATTACAACCCCATATCCCCACGCCCAGGTTTACCAGTTTTTACCAGTATTATTGAGTCCAAACAGCAGTGGACATGATATAGCAAAAGACAGAATCCAAACGACAGAAATCATGACTGTGACCCTCCTCTTGGAGCTGTAGCGTGTGTTGTATAACATAGGCATGGCTACAGCTGTGTACCTGTGGGAGATACCAGACAAAAATGGATTAATTATTGTTTTAATATTTGACATGTATCATATTCTTACATGTGTTTGCACATGATTTTCCAAATGTATCTGTGATCATGTGACTATTATTCTTGGTTATTCCCATGACCTTCTGTACTCACTTCTATTCTTTCTTTCTAATATTTGGATTACTCTACGATATAAATAGAGGCGATTCGTATTAACCGCTATTGATCTAACAAGTATTCCTTACTATTCTGAGCTCATGCAAGTGACAATGTACAATGAAGTTCTCATTGTTTCAATCTCAGCAACATATGTAGTTTATTTTCAGGTCTGTAAAAGCTGAGGTTGGTCTCTCAGAGCAACCAAATTATGTCTTGGTCAGCATTAGACAACTCTTGTAATGGTAGTGGACCTTACCTGTCGATACTGATAGCACATAGATTGAGTATGCTTGCTGTACACATCATCACGTTCCAGGGTGACAAATATGTCACAATGGATTGTGCTGAACCGCCACTCTCCCACCACCTATGAGGACAGACATGCAGCTTATTTTTAAATCAATACATCCGAATGCAAACTTACACTGTTTACCTGTAAATGTGCAATAGTTAGTTACTTGCTAGAAGCACTTTATATTACTGATACATGGAAATATCCATGGTAACATCACAGTCACTTGCTATACTCGTTTGAAAGTCTAGGAGTCGATTTGCAACAGCTTCAACCACTATGATAATGTTTAAAGCAATAAAATATTGGCATTTTCGCTGGTTTAAGTCGATACAACTGGCAGAGAGAAGCAATATAGCATAGGTCAGCCTCATCCACAGTTTGCATCTCCTGAGTTGGCTGGCAGAGCTTTCTCAACCTCCTCTGATTAATGCGTGTCCTCAGGCAAGCCAAGGGACTCAGAAAGCTCTTGATGGTCTTAGGTCCCTGCCTCTGGAGTTTGCATCGCTGTCATTGATTAAAGAATTATATGACACCTCTAATGAAAGCGTCTGCGAGTTGCCGGAATCAGTTAATCACCATATCTCCAAACTCACATGAAATGAGCTATCATTCTCAGGCATCGCTGAGTGATCAAAACATGTCCTTGCACTAACAGAGGGAGAGAGAGGGGTCTGCTCAATAAGCATGGAGTCGGCAGAGAAATATAAACTTTTTAAATTGCTGTGCACAGATAGAGTTGTGGCATTCAGACAGGCATTTAAATTCCAATTTAATTTTGGAATTCAAGGAGAAAAGATTTAATAGATTATAATGTATTCAGCATACAGCATCCCTGTCACGCTAAAGGATATGTGGTTTGGAGAATGGATGGAAAGGTTATATTTACAAACTGATGTCAGATGTGTTTCTTTTAGAATTAATTTAGAATGTCTGTCAGTTACATCGTTATGCTGATAACTAATAACTGTTTTTATGAGTGAGAGTCATTGAATCGATTCAAACAATTCATTAAACACCACTTATTAATTCAGGAATGAAACACTAATGAGATGCACAACGGTTGATTCTGCTTATTTAAAATAATTTAATTTTTGGAGGAAAAATAGTCCAAGTAACTAAGTTATTCATATACACGTGATGTATAATCAGTAATTTTAAATTTTGATCTGAAGACTAAAAACAATGTGGTGGACATTGTGGTGGAGATTGTGGCACTAGGCCCAACTGAAGTTGAAACCTCTGTAGTCTGATTGTGTTGAATCAGGAAGTATAATTGCCTACAAAAACAACTCGATTGGGACTACAGCTGGGTTTTCAGCCAGAAAATGCAAAAAAAGTGCATGCGCATATTTCAGCAGCTCCAGCCTCCAGCACGTCGAGTGTGTTGTTCACGCAGCTGTCTGGTCTTCTGTGCTTCGGACTTCCCACGGACGCTGTACTTCGTCAACAATGGATAAAATTTATGTTTGATTATGTTCCTGAAAGTGACGATCGTAATCTAGCTCTCTGTGCTGCGCATTTTACGAAAGACAGCTTCCAGAATCTCCACGAGTTCAATGCCGGATTCAACAAGAAACTGTTACTAAAACATGAAGCAGTTCCAACTTTAAAACCAGAGTCAGCTGTTGTGCCACAATCTGTATGTAGGCTAAGACTTAATCATTTTAAATGTATTTGCATGTATAATTCCAGACGTAGCCTTGTGTTTTATTTTTTTCAAATGCCAGCACTGGCTTTATCGCCACTAGGCTACTAATATGCTATTTTGTGTCTACGACAAATGCGTACAAACATGAATTTTGTATAAGTACTAATGTTGTAAATGTATTTTTCATGTATATATGTTTTATGACGTTATTTTCGATTTGATCAAGAACGTAAACTTGCCAACGCTGTTTGAGTATAACATTAGTAGCCAGTCAGTTGCTATTGTTGCCAGTCAGATGTTATTGTGTAAAACAAACGTGTATAAAGTTAAAAAAAATGTAGCAAATTATCATTCAGAAACGTTTAGTTAGAGCCATGTGTGGTGACGTTCTGCTTGACTCTCTTCGTCACAGCTTTCTCGGTCTGATTCTGCCTCAAACTGATACTGCAGTTCGACACATATTTACGTCTGGACCAGAGTTCATGACATGCCCGTTTTGCCCGTCGAGTAATGGGCGTCAACCTTCCGACAACGTGAGCAACAGTTTAGTCAATCACAACACACGGCCCAAACTAACCAATCTGAGCCCACCGCCTGTTTATGAGGGAGTGTTTTCATAGACTCAGGAAGTGAACCGCTCGTTCAGGGTACAGAGGAGAGCGCGGCTGACAATAAATGTGAAGTTTATGAAAAATAAGACTTTTTTAAAAAGAAAAACCACGAATACATGTTATATTGCACCCCATAAACATCATGCAAAGAAAAAAAGCAGTCAACCCCCCCTTTAAAATAGTCCATGTGACTACAGTGGTTCAATCTTAATATTATGAAGCAACGAGAATACTTTTGTGTGCAAAAAAAAACAAAAAAAATATTTCTTTATCGAAGAATTTCTTCTTCAGTCTCCTACGCTACTTACGTTTAATTTACGCTGTAAATGCAGTGCAGCGCTTGCAGGTTCTATGTCAGAACGCCGACGCCAATTGGTCGACACTGTTCACGTAAGCACCACAGCACATGCGTGTAATGCTGATGCAGGAGCTGGTCAATACAAAGCCAGCGTTCTGACATAGAAACCAGAAGCACTGCACTGCAGTTACAGACGTAAACAGCGTGAACCATGGACTATTTTAACAATGTCTTTACTACCTTTCTGGGCCTTGAAAATGGTCATTGTGTCAGAAACCTCTCAGATTTCATCAAAAATATCTTCATTTGTATTCCGAAGATGAACGAAGGTCTTGCGGGTTTGGAACGACATGAGGGTGAGTAATTAATGACAGAATTTACATTTTTGGGTGATCTATCCCTTTAATGATCAGAAAGGGGGACATTTCTCAAACTACATTTGGCCCAACCCTGCAGCTAAGCTAAAGCACTTGATTCGATTGGTCATTTCTTGCTAGCATAGTTAGGTTATTTTTAATGAAACATTTTCATTATGTTCTGAAGATATTTTAAAGTAGTTTACGAAAAACGTCTTTTGGAATGATGATCTCATCTGTCCTAATAACAACATTGAGGACTTTCATTTAGCAACGCACCAACAGCAATTTTTATTTAGTCAATAATCAGAAATTTAATTTCATCCATCTCACAGTAGCGCTCCTTAATGTTCTGTTCACGCGTACAAATGATTCAAGTGAAATAAATTATGACCTTCATTTATTAACTGAGAATACAGTTACTCAGTGCTGCCCTTTAAGAGAAAAACAACACATCACAAGATATCAAAAGGCTAATTTGATACAGGGAGTTATAATAAGGCTGTAAATTGAATGTGCTATATACTGTGTCACAATGATTCAACCCATTGATCAGAGCTCAATTTAAAATCACACAATCAACCTGCTTGCGTTCCATCTCAGAAGAACATGAGTCAAGATTGGATCTTTATGCACATTTCAATCTATGGATTTTGCTTGCAATCTGATAGCTTTGCTAATATGTTTGGCTCAATGACATATCACAAGGGAGGCTTGTCTAGGTTGAAAATAACTACTAACCCTTGGCTAGGATCAGACATCCTAGAATTAGACGTGCTAGTGGCTAAATTGATTGGCTAAAATGAGGTTTAAGACACTGGTGCCTGCAGCTCTTCTTAGCTAATTCTTGGCCAGATTGACTCTAATGAGTTATGAAATTACAATCTAATCAGTTGAAAGTAATTAATCTGTACTTGAATTATTACAAGCTACACATGGTTCATGGTTAAAATCATTTTAGCATGCCAACAAGGAAGGATCCGATTACGCTGAAACCTACCTCGAGGTAAACCACCCATGGCATCACAAGTGTGGCCACTAGCAGATCAGCCACGGCCAGGCTGACTATCAGGTAGTTGGTGGTGGTCTGCAGGGCTTTCTCCCTAGAGACGGCTATACACACCAGCACGTTGCCGAAGACAATGACGAAAATAAGCAGTGTGAGAAGCATGGCGTAATAATTGTACTGATGCCGCCCCCCTTCTTCCGTGGCATTGAAGTCCCGGGATCCATTTTCAAAGAAGCTCTCATTATAGGCATACTCCGTGAAGACTTCCATCAGATGGTTGAAGCCAAGCTGAGACTCTAGAACCAAAGGCAAGAAACTTTTTTATAAAAGAAATCCAGCATTTTACTTTTTCAAGTCACGTGTTTTGTAGTATCACAGGAAGTGTCTTATCACATCAACTATAGGGTGACCATATTTTGAATACCAAAAACCAGGACACTAGGCCCGGCAAACAGATATGCCTAATCAAATGATACTCGAAGTTTACTCAAAGATACCTTATTAATTTCGATACATTTAAAGTAGGTTATGCCTCCTCTATATGGATAGAAAATTGTTATATTGTTATATGAAAACAGGACATGTCCTGGGAAAACAGGACAGTTGGTCACCCTAATCAACTAGTTTTGGCATGAAACATCGATTTCTTATTGGAACACCTGAGCAGAAACTTTCACTGAGAAAGCTCAGGGCTGTGGCCTTGTGCTGTGTGGTACACTGTGTAAAGTCTATCCTTTATTTATGGGAGATAGTTCGCTTAGCTGCCCAGAAAAGCCTGTGTTTGAACTCTAGATGTGACTTGACTAACTAGGACAGAAGTCTCCTCCCTCCCTACTGTTTCTCTTGAACGATGTCCAAGAATACATACAGAAACATAAGCAGTATCAGCTCAATAAGTGGACAAAGGGAGGTGGGAGCGTTTCATTAAACACAATCACAACAAAAAGGCTTGTAGTTTATACTGTCTCTGCAAATTGAGAAGGAAAAGGAAACCGCACAATGAGCAGTTGTTATTTGTTCCATATTTAGCTGATTTTGCAGAATTCGTGACAGCTCAGAAATTTATTACAGCCCATAATGAGGAAATGGATGAAACTAATTTGCATTTCATGACAATTTAACCTATTGTGGCCATTTCAATGATATCAAACTCGGAGCAAAAGTCTACTTGTCATCTTTAGTTATTTTGTATGTTATTAATTAGGGCTTTGAGATGGAAGGGACAAGGTGCAGCTTAATTAGATAGTTTAGGGGATTTTTAACAAATGTCAAAAGTCTGACTTTTACTGTATGGACAAACAAGATTTTTCTCCTCGAAATATCTTTTTGTCTGTGTTCACACATAGGTTTCTAACGGCATGATATTTATCAAATCAAAGTTTTATAAGTGCCTGGCTACATATTAAAAATGTGGCAAATTCCATTTTGAACACATCACACCTGTCAATTTGCACTGCCTTGGCCCATGTTACATAAATCAGAAAGATATGTAAGAGAAAAGACAGAGGCAAGAACGCTTGAACCTTGCCGCACCCTGTATGTAACATCACTGAGGGTCTCAGCAGCGCCTGGTCGGCAATTGTGCAATGTAAATGAACAAATGCTATAAGCAGAACTCCAATAGCAATATGTTGTCACTTAAACCATTCAATCTGATAGTAAAAAAAAAACATTTTGCTGGGGGGGGGAACCCATTCAAAAACACCACAATCACAGACGTAACCCGCTCTTGTATGAAGGGAGCACCCCTTATTGGTTTTTCCACATAATTGCCTCTTTAGCTCTCTCAGTGTCAGTTTTGATCATGAAAGCTGTCTCAGAGTTGACACTCCCTGCAGAGGAACAAATTATGTTTTTTCATGCATTCTCATATCAGCCATTGGACTTTCATATTAATGTGCGATTGTGTTTGTTTGTTGGGTTTTAAATCAACAATTCAGGTTGTGCATTTATCTTTACATAAGTGTTCATTAACAACTGAATCAAAACAAAAAGGAAGCTTCACACACTTCCCTGCAGCTGTTTAGTTTAAGTTCATTAGAATATTTTTTTACAGGTGGAATTTCTACATAGCCTATGTATAAAGATTAAAATTAAACAAATTTTAAACATTTGATACTCCCCTCTAAAAATGCTGGGTTGTTTTAACACAACTTTGGGTCAAATATGGACAAATCCGTTGGGTTAAAAATGTAATTAAAAAAAATTAACCCAATGGCTGGGTTTGCCCATATTTATAAAACAACCCAGCATTTTTTAGAGTGTGTACTTATTGTGAACATCTATCTATATATCTATCTAGCCTATCTATTCCTAAATGATGTATTGCATATGGTGAGAAGTTTAGTATAATATGCAGATACTGTGCATATATATATATATATATATATATATATATATATATAGCAAATAGTGAGACGTTTGATTACTTTAACATAAATGCATTCATAGTGCAGTTTGTAGTGTTTATAGACAGTAGTTAAAGACGTATAATATAATTGTCCCATACATAAAAACTATTAAAATTGAACGATTCTAAGTTAAGGTTAATAGAAAACCACAGTGACAATGTCTATATTAAACATGGGTTAGATCCCTATTTTCTCTCTTTAACCTCTTATCCCCCCACCCCCCTCTCTCTATCGCTCTCTGTAACAAACACCCGCGCGCACAGTGTTCGCATACATCATCAAACACACACAGCATTACAGCAATTTAGTCTCTTTGAAAAAGGTTGAAATAATTGGAAAAGATAACAACCCGATTTTACACATAGTCGTCAGCAACAAAAGCTTGTTTTTCCCTCACAGAGTGGGGTAGTTTGTCTGAAAGTGTCAGCATCAGCGAATATCTGTTAATTAGCAACTGTTTCCTAATTATTCATGTACAGAAATAACTAGTTCACGAACAAAAGAAGAAGCGTGCTGTACCTCAAACCGCAGCTTTCATCCAAAGAGCGGAAGTATTCCGTTT
Source organism: Hybognathus amarus (assembly GCA_030378365.1). NCBI lineage: Eukaryota > Metazoa > Chordata > Actinopteri > Cypriniformes > Leuciscidae > Hybognathus > Hybognathus amarus. Next base: position 135,945 of record JAQIUQ010001632.1, on the reverse strand, counting down.
CTTATATTTTAAATCCACTTTTCTCCATCGGATACACTTGTCCATCCGAGCGACTGTAACTGTATTTCTCTTCTGTCTCAATTACAGCTCCACGAGTGGATACAACCACTGTAAACCGGCGAGCACGAAGGCTACTTCCACGGGGTAATTTCATTTTGGTGATTAAAAGAAGGTGAACATGATGTAAATGTGGCTTTCTTGATTTTGTGGAGGTTTTAAACTGCACTTAGCAGGAGCAACCCATATCCGTTTGAGAGTCCAAGCGAAGTGTGAGCAATGCGCGTGTGAGCGCAGCATCCGAGCGCGCGCTTTACGCACGCGGTAACCTTCAGCATCCACTGAGGGACAATCTCAGTCCCTGACAACAGAGATTGAGAAGGTTGGAAAAACGAGGCGGGGCTGTTACATAAACATTAGGGGATAAAATACAAGCGTTGCATTCTTTAATAACATTTTTTTTTCTTTTTAAAACCGTGTAACCGATCTTATACAAGCCTACTGATTTTTCTTTTCTTCTTTCGAAATTAATAGAAATTATTCATTTAACGATTCATTTAAAAGCTAGAAACTATCTATGATTAAATAGTTACTTATTTGTATTATATTTTGGGTATATTACATTTTAGTGGTTCTTAACCATTTTAAACACAAATCACTGGTCATGAAATTAGCAAGAATTGCACAAATACCGCAGATAAAGTAAATTGGAACAGCCTTCCCCTTTGTTTTCTTTAAATGTTTAAACCGTGTTAACTTGCAGACAGCTAGAGTCAGCTGTTCCACTCAACATGGTTTCGAACAATAATCATAATCATAATTTGTGGAAATTGTCGCCAGTTCATTTGAGTTTAATGTGAGACCAAATATTCATTATATAGTTCAAATCTGCACTCTGAGCAGGCCAAACATGAGCCTGATGGACATGAGTCACTTCTTGATTGTCTTTGCAGTTAAGCAGGAGAATTGTCTTGTTAAAAAATAGCATCTGATCATTCCTCTTTAGATAACAACTTTTCATTTATGGGAAGCAAGCCATTCTGCAATGTTCTCATGTACTCCAAAGCATTAAATGACTTTTCACAGTGCAGATACCAGCAGCTAAGAAGGCTCCCCACACAATGACAGCTATTCTTTCATGCTTTGCTGTCATAAAGATTCATCTATTATTATGTTTCTCAGCAGATTTGTTTAGGACACCGCTCTGCAGCATCACCATACAGTACAACTCTGTGTTTCATTGCAATTCATCACTCCACACAACTTTCAATTTTCTGCCAAAAAACATTATTCTGCCTTTGATGTTTTTCTGAGACAGCAATGGCTTTTTAAGTAAAGCATTTGCTTAAATGTTATGAAGTTTTATGTAGCCTAACAATGTTATGTGTGTGCGGGTGAAGCACGATTCAGGTAATCAACCAATCAGCTCAAGAGGAAGCCGGTATAAATAAAGCTTTCCCTGACCTACTGTCTCGCGATAAGTGTCTCAGCATCCCTCCATCGTCCCATCATCACCTTACACTCGGCTGGCTCTACCCCAGTATAGGGGGAAGTAGCTACTCTGGGTTCGGCCAAAATTCCACTCTCGGACACCAAGCCAAATACAAATACAACTTTAGATTTCTTGTATGTGTGAAGTTGTGGTTAAGACAATTTAAAAGCTTAGTGTATAGCCAATTTTGGCGTGGCCTAGTCTGTCAATAAATGTATTTTCTTCTCTTAAAGTGCCCTGTGGTGAAAATCAAGTTTTTAATGTGCTTTTAGACAAACCGTGCAAATTCATTGCTGAGTATTTTCTCCTTAAAACTTCAGTGAAAAAAAGACAAAAAAACCTTGTAACCAATCACGACAATATGCTGGCTTTAGCAATAGGGAACTAGCAGGGGAGTATTGAGAAATGCGAGGTAATCCCCATATAAATGTTATTGCTGATATAAAAAAAACGGTAGATTTAGCAATATAACAGGTGTATGATGTATTTGACGATGTTATGAACAATATGCCTTTCTCCACTGTTGTTCTGAGCTGTTCAAAGCATTTCTGATAATTGAAGGCAGCTGTCTGACTCTGAGATGGCAAAGGGGAAGATAGTTTGCCAGAACAGCAACACATTATTAGCTGTTTTAAGCAAACGGTCAAAATCATCAGTCAAATCGTTTATAATCAGGCTGGCGTGAGTGAATGAAGGTGGGGTAATTAGCATATGGATAAGCATTAAATAAAGCTATCCTAAGGCATGAAGCATAATTTTTTCACAGAAAAAAAACTTTTAAATATGTAATTTTGGTGATCAAAGGAGCCCGATCTCATGAAAAGTTCGTAGCACGAATGTCATTTCTCGATGGCATTTATACGCCAAAAACGTTTTTCGTTTTTCGCGTGCATATGATACGCTTTTTCGTGTGCATATGATTACGCACTTTTTGGCGTATAATATGCACAAACTCCCCACCCCCTCCCCCTTAAACCTACCCCAGGTTTTTTTTAGTGTGTAGCATATACACGAAAACACATGTTTGGCGTATAAATGCCACGAGAAATGCCATTCGTGGTATTGATACGCATTTTCATGAGACTGTGTTGGATCAAAGATGAGTTTTAAGGGATACAGTTATTGACTACAGATCAAACAACGTAATCAAAATAGTAAATTCTTATTTTTTATGGAATATTGCAGTGTTCATGATAAATATATATCTTTTTTAATTAATGTGCCCTCGTAATATTAAATCAAAAACATTAATTTTCCCTTTCAACATCACTTGATGACGTGCATTGGTGGAAGGACTGGGCAGTAAAACCTTTGTTCCAGCAACCTGTCAATCATTAGATCGACCACAATTCCACAATCAAGCAGCCTCTAAATTGCCTTTATCTGCTATTCCTCAATCCCCTGATTACAAACAGTTGTGTGACACATTTTCTAAAACTATTATATGGTTCAGCCAGATATGAGCAAGCATCACTGGTACCTACAGAAGATTAATTGCGCTCCTTGTCTTGGGGCAAGGATTGAATTCAATGAATTCACAGACTTTAGACATGGTGCATGTGGAGTTCAAAGAAAAATGGATTTGGTGCCATGTGTGCCTGGGCTGTGAGACTATAGGCCAATCGAATGAAACCGCGTCGAGGTTATAAGTGCAAATACTGCGTGCAAGACTGATACAGCTTTAACACTGTAAACTTCAAATACATTGAGTTTACAGTAACTCATATAACTCATTAATGAATAGAGATGGATTTATAATCACGTTTTCAGATTTATATGTCATATATGTGTATTGCCAGAGCCTCACTAGTCAGCCAGAAGATAAGCTATTACTCTCCTTGGAGAAGGATGATAAGATGTGGATGAATCAAAAAACCCTGTTGCCTTAGAAACTGGGTACAACAATTGGTTTCGGTTTTTTATATTTCTCAGAAAGTAGCACCCTTGAAATGAAAAATCTGTCATCATTTACTCACCCTTATGTCTTTCCAAACCTGACTTCCTTTCTTCTGTTGACCTGACATTCGTTGTACAGTGGTTCTCAAACATATCTCCTTTTGGATTCTGCAGAAGAAAAATAGCATGGTGAGCAAATGATGACAGAATGGCCTTTTTGGGTGAACTATCCCTTTAATCCAAAAATAAAACAAACTGTAGTTGAACACAGTTCAAGCAGCACTGTACAGTAAACCAAAACCCTATTTATTTATGCCAAAGCTCTATATTTTAAACTATTCAGAAGTGGCTTACAGCTCTTGAGTTAAAAAGTTCAGTGCTCAAAGCCTGCTGGGAAATGCAGGAGTCAGCATTTATTTGGCTCTGAAAGTCAAATGTGAATGTGACTTCTGGTCTCTGCTGTCGGCATCGCATTTTCCTCCCAACAAGGTAATTCAGACCAAGTAAACATTGAAAGAAACCCCTTTGATTGACTTACTTGGGACTCTATGCATAAATTCATGTTGTAAATGAAAGGACGTTTGTCATAAGGGCAAAGTGTCAGAAGTTTGTGTATAAATTAAAGGAACAGTTCACTGAAAAATGTGAAATGTGGAGAATACTCTCAACACTTACTTACCCAACTTTCCTGGAATTTACCCTGTGTGTTTTTAGCTAGCCCCTTGTCCCTATCCACTTTTATTTTTTGTGCAATAGAGTAGCTCAGACATTTTTCAAAATATTTTATTTTGTGTTCCACAGAAGAAAGTAATACAGGTTTGAAACAACATAAGGGCAGCTCTCTCTTTAAATCCTCATAATAACTCTAATTGGATGACAGTTCATGTACACTACAGAATACAATTATAATATTGGATCAGGATTGATTGATTTATTGTGGTAGTTTGATGTTTATATATACACGAAAAGTCACCAGGATGTGCAGAGCTCCATCACGGGTAATTTTTAAAGGTCAGCTTATTTAAAAACTTTCCAATGGATTGTTTTGGGGACTCAAAACAAAATGCCATTCCAAAATGATGATAAATCACCATGCTTAACACAAAGTCATAAAACTTTCAGAGACTAATGTCCTTTAAAGTATGCGAGGGACGGCCTTACATTACCCAAAACGTCTTGCTTCCATCCCTAAGGAGATCACTGTACAGTCTGATCAGGAACATTTTCTTCACTTTAAGGGCAGTTTCATAACAATAAAAACTTCACTATTTAAATAACTGACCTTGGAATCCAGAAAATAGTGAGAGAGAGAGCCACATTATCACCCAACTCAGAATGTGTGGCCTCTATTAACTCCTGCTGACTAGCACACTTATATAGAATGCAAAACAAATCACGCTGACTTTCATAGCAGGTGCTATGAAATAACTCTAAGCAGAATTATTGACGGGCAGTGAGCGCTATGAAAAGACTCCTTTAAAATGCAGACTTGAGTTGATTCTGAAGTTCTAAAAAGAACAGAACGGTAGAAAACGTGTTTTCCTGACTCGGTGGTTGTAAAGACTTGACAATGGCACATGCAGACCTTGAGAGCCGTCTGTTTGGCAGGTTGATGCAATGAGCTTTTGGCCAAGACATCTTTGTAAAAAGTGCACAGAAGCATGATTGCTTTTCCCACCTGTCTTTTAGCAAACTCTCCCTCTAGTTTATCTATGAATGGAACTTCTAAGCACCCTTTTTTCTCAGTTCAGTGCCTAACATTACACCAGAAAAAGCACTTTAAATAAATCTAACTCATTACATATTCCTATATTTAATACATTTAATTATTTATTTTTATTAATTTGTTTTAAAACTTTTCCAAAGCATCAATAAAGAGCTCCCTACATTTTCAACACTTATTTTTCCTCCCTTTTTCACCATAAAGAATTATTATTAATGATAACAATATTTATTAAAAATACCAAAGTAATTATATATATAAATCTAAAAAAATTTTGCGTTTAGTATAGGCAAAGTCCATTTAGGCAAGTCATGTCATCTTGGCAACACCTCCGGGCAGCTGTTTCGGACTAACAAGACCAGGCTCCTATCTAAATGAATGGGCAGAGAGTCAGAAATGCACTTTCACTGGTCACCGGGACATAAAAACTGCTGGTATAGAAATAGCAGTAAAACATGATAAAAATCGTTGAAAAAGTTTGATAACTGCCCCAAAATAAGGTTTACAAGGTCTTTTTCCCCACAGGTTATACGTTTACTATGCATGCGCAAGGGTTCTCGTCTCCGCTGTAACACAGTCTTATCCCAATTCGTCATATAACTGACGTTTTGGGACGTCTTCGTCAACATACGACTTTTAGGGCCCCCTTAAACGTCGGTAGATGACGATCCCGGGTTGTCATACAACTGACGCTTGTTTCCCTATATAGTTGTATTGAGGAGGTGGCATGTCTCTATATAAATTGTCTCTGGTATAGGGACCTAATTACCTAAATGTCTAATTCGTTTGACATAACGTCGAAGCGACAGAAAGGGAACCTCTCGGTTACTGTCTGCAACCCCATTCCCTGATGAAGGTAATGATATGTTGAGTCGAATGAGTGAGACACTAGGGGTCATATGCCTGCCGGTCTAAGCTGAGGCGAGGCCGGTGCGGCCTTCGCAGGGCTCCGACCTTATTGACGAGGAGGTGGGGCCTGAAACTTTGTGGGTCTGACTTTCCTGGAAGTGGACCCACACCAAGGCAGGATATGTTTGATGGCTTCCATCTGCTTTTTCACTGCTGTGCGAAGTCCTCGGCAGTGTCACTGAACAGGCCACTGTTGGGAGATGGGCCGTCGAGAAAGCTCACTTTCTCTCCATCCTGCATCTCTACAAGGTTTAGCCCGACCCAGGGCCTGAGCTGTAACCTTCGTAGCCTGAAGGGCATAATCGGTTGCCGAACACAGTTCCTGCATCACTTCTTGGTCAGGAATACCCTCTTGCAAATCTTTAATGCTTTGGCCTGGAAGACTTACAGGATGCCCATTGCATACAGGGCGGAGGTTGCCTGGTCAGCGGCGTTGCAAGCCCTCGGCACGAACGATGAGGTAAACTTAAATGATTGGATGGGAGCCTTAGAGAATTCCGCTGCCTTTTGTGGTACAAATGCACTGAAATCTGACACTCTACATCTGGATCCTCTGGGTACCCTCAAACTGCCCCACTGTCGAGGGAAGTGAGATCTGAGGAGACAGCAAATCTTGACCGGGCAGAAAAGGCTACCTTCCACCGTTTCTTAATCGATGTCAGCTTCTCTTCCCAGGAGAAGGAACTGGGGCAGAGCATGGCTGTGCATCACGCTCTCACCCCAGGAACCAATCGTCCAACTGCAAGTGCTCAGGGCATGGTGGAAGAGTTCACTCTGGCCTAATGCTTGTGGCTGACCAGGCAAGCAGGGCTACCAACTCCACATCAGCTTCAGACTGGGCCAACACGCCGGACGGTGGAAGTCCAGCCCAGTCCTCCAACCAGGAAGGCATCTGCCACCCCTCCGATGGACAGCTCACAATCCTCACAAGCTCTGAAAGAGATATGAAGCTCACCCTCAGGTGAACTGCCAAACTCATTCAGAAACTCAACCAAGGGATACGAGGAAGCAACTGAGGTGACTCTCAGCCTTTTGTAAAAGTACAAGAGTCATGATCTCTACATTCATGCACAAACGCTGTCTGAGCATAAGCGTGGCCCATACACTAGACAACCTTGTAATATATAAATATATAATGAATCTATCATTTTCAACAGAAGCATTAAAGACATTGCTAAACAAGCCTGTTTTGATTGGCATCATTTTAGTTTACTATGCTGTTCTTTTCAATTATTTTAGGCTGATGTGGCAATTCATGCTTATTTTAGTCCCAAATATTTGTGATGATAATATACATAAAAAAATGTAAATACATTTAGCCTTTTTTGCTGGAATAATTCACTCTTGACAGTGTAATAAAGATAAATTACATATACCGGTTAGTGTCTAAAAAATAATTCCATTACTCCAAGGTGACAAATTAATGTTTTAGCTGAGTCTCCAAACAGTATTTATTAGAAACTGGTCACCACTCAAGGTTGAGGTCTGACAGGGGCAGGGCCATGGTGACCTTCAGTATTTAGCTAAACAGAAGGATTGCTACATTATTTCAGGAAATGATTCATCATAATAAATGCTCATACCGCAGTTCTTGACGTTCAGACTCTATCATTCTAAGTCACAAATGTCTATCAGTAAGTGCATCTGGGACACTTACCATGCAATATTAATGAATGATGCTATATATATTAACTAAATTCTACCAGTTCACTGGTTCATTAATTTACATTAACTGTGAGCAGTTTAGATCCTTATTGCCTACTCTTTCTCTAAATGTGTACATGGATTAAAAATCGTTATCAGTTATTTATGGCATATTTTTCTAATTGTGTTTTTTTTTGTTATTCTTGCTAGTGTAATTATACAAATTATAACAAAATTACAATCTTAATGTAGTTTTTTTATTTGTCAAATATATTTTAGAATTAAAAATAAATGTGTAGCCTTTTTTTTCTGAGAAATAGTAAAAGGGACCCTTATTCATTTTTAACTTCTTAAATCTTACTTGTTAAAATAAATTGTGAGAAAATACGTTTCGTAAATCGAATTGCGAGTTGATTGAATCGTTACATCCCTACTATGGCCGTTCATGTCAAGATGCAACGAACTGCTTCCCGTTTTGAGCGCTCTCTTCCAGAAATGACTTGTAGGCCTCCTGAGAGTCCCTGCGGCCATTGTTAATTGCTTATAGTAGAGAGCGCCCGGGCAAAATTTTTAAGGGTTAGTTCACCCAAAAATTCAAATTCTGTCAGTATTTACTCACCCTCATGTTGTTCCAACCCCGTAAGACCTTTTCGGAACACAAATTAAGATATTTTATTAAATCTGAAGCTGGATCACTCCTTCATACTAGTCCATAGGCTTCTTGAGGGATTGAACTTGCCGGCCTCTGAAAAGTTATTAAAGACATCGTTAAAATAGTCCAAGTGACTACAGTGGCTCAATCTTAACTTAATCTTAAACGAGAAACTATTTGTGCGCAAAAAACAACAAAAATAATGACTTTATTTTAACTATTCATTTACTTATTAGCTAAGAATAAACTTAAAGAGTGTAGTGTAGCTTTAAATAAACTAGTTCAGTTCAGATTTCATCCTTCATAATTTTGAAAAAGTTCATGGTTCCAAAAAATAAACTACCGGTAGTTTTATTTTTTTTTTTTATATATATATATGTTTCTGTATGCAATTTTTTTTTAAATTGAGGATTACAGTACTTGCTTTTTCTCAAATATACCTACAACTTCAATCAATCAATCAATTAATCAATCAGTTATTCATTGACCAAATCCATTCATTCCTTATTATGTTCTCTCATTCCAGACTAAACAGCATTAATTTGCTACCGGATGGCTTTCAGAGGGAGATCATGGCTGAGTTTTTGATCAGAGAACATCTGCCAGGCACCCCAGATCTCCCTCATCACATCCAGGTCTTTGACCCAGAACGTGGTGATCTGGCTCTGACTGTGCATCTGCCTTTTTAAGCCTGTTAAGCTGTGCAGTGCTGTCAAGGTTGCGAGCCTGCTGCTACTAAACAGATAAGAGTTAGATAAAAACTGTGCCGAGGAAACACTTTCAAGTCTTATCCTTTTTTTCACTGATATGCAAGAATGAAGGCAGCAAAGCACTTGAAAAACAAAGATGATCAAAAAAATGCAAAGCACGAATAAGATTGATTATTCCCTATTAGTTTGAGACTTTTTTATCTAGTATCAACCTGAATGTCTTATTTTTTCTATTTATAGAGGGGCATTAATGCATGCAAATGGGGTGAGAGTGATAAAGCACGCTCAAAGAAATGTTTCCATTCTGACATTGACAATTTATCTGAGTAAGCCTGAAAGCTCCATCTCTGCAACAATGTAAAATTCAACCTGTTCCTAGAATGTCATTATAAAATTCACAACTGACTGACTCACTATTCCCTTCCACCGGTTGGGGTCTGGGTGACTGACAGGTGTTGTCATCCATTTTTATAACAAATCAGACAGACTGCTCTATTGAATAACACTTCCCATACATTAAATTATTTTCTCTTTCTCAGCGCCCCTCAGAGCGTTTAATGGTTTGTGTGTCAGCAGGAGAACTGCTGACATAGATATTTAGTTTATGACAGAATTGGAGAAAACTTTCAAGGTTGCTTTTGAAAAACATCTGAATATTTCTCATGTGAGATTAATTATACACTAGCTGCTTTTTTTCCTTAAAACAATTCTTTACTGTCATGAGGAATACAACTGTCCAACATTTTTTGACCAGTAAGTCACTGTACTACAAAAATTCTCTTTAGTCCAAAAGCTCTCCAGGATTTGCCATTTGCACTCTGCAAAAAAGAATACTTTTTAAATGTACCATATGAGTCAGTTAATAACCCCTACACCCCCCGGTTCAACAGAGATGACCACATACTGCATCAAATTAGTTTGATTTCTTTTGGGGAAAACACTTTGTTTGCACAATTCTACATACTAAAGTAACATGGTGATAGTTAAAAAATTAGATGAAGGACAATTGATATTTCAATGCCTTTGCGTTCTCTCTGACTACGTTTACATGCAGCCAATAACCCGTTCAAAACCGGGATATTAGCAATTACCCGGTCGCGAAAGGTCATGTAAACACCGGCAAAAACGTGAATATGCTCATATTCCGGATTTTAAAAACCGGAATATTATACCTGGGGTAGCCCTTTTTAACCTCAAATTTTTGGTCATGTAAATGCGTATCGGCATATCCCCATAGTGATTTGTGTTCTGCGACCAACGTGACCATAACCTGAAAATTCGCTGCATGTAAACGTAGTCTCTGAGAAATGCTTGCGTTCTCTCACTTTAGTTATGGCAAGGTGTGAGGAAAAACAATTTAAGTGGTTTTATGAGCCAATGCCAAATTTTGGAGTGCAATTGTATTGCTAAAACGCAAAAGCAGTATTGGGGAAAGTTACTTTTAAAAGTAATACGTCACAATATTGCTTTCTCTCCAAAAATTTACAAATTGAGTTACTTATTAACTTATGGTAATGCTTAACATTAATTTTGCTGACTTTTTGTCATCTGGGCTGGGCTTGTTAGTTTGTTTTTTAATAACAAACAATAATTGGGCAAACTTAAAGGCTCTTTCCCATCAAAAGGGAAATCAATAAGCCCTTCAGGCTGAAGGAAATGCTAATTCATGGCTGTCAGCAATATTTTTTTTTACAAAATTAAGACAAATGTGCTGTTTATCTAAAGTCATTTTTGCTTATTGGTATGGTTAAATTGGATCATTGAAGGTCAGCAGGAAAGACATTGGCTAATAAAGTTAGATTAAATACATTAAGTATATTTGCATTATTTCACTTTTAATTAATGTGTAATATATGACTCAGACTGAATCTGTTTTTGTGCAACTGAAATAAGTAAATGCATGCTCACATATAGGCTAGAACTACAAAAAGCATCATGTTTAGCACACATAACACCTCTGATCCTCACTCCAATTTTTATTAACATGGGGACTGAGAGTGATTGACACCAATAAATGGGAAAACACTGTAACTTGCTTTACTTATTTGAAAAAGTAACAGATATTTTGTTGTAAATTTAAAAGTAATGCATTACAGATTACATAACTTGCATTACTTGTAATGGGTTACCCCAACACTACACAAAAGCATTGAAATGTATTTTTTCCCTCCCATTTCATATTTTTTTCCATCACCATGTGGCTCTGTATAATTCAGACAGAGACATTCAAGCTTTTATTAATTGCATTAACAAAGTGCTTTAGGAGGCATCCATAAAATAATTCGGGATCAGAAACATTTTTTTTAAAGCAAGATTACAAAAGGTACTGAATTAAGACTTTTCATAAAATAAACCTTGACTTTATTTTTATATTTGGAGAGGGTGGGGGTCCAGTTAATAATACTGGTACTCAACCTGCTTTCACACACATCGAAGTGTGGCAGGAGTGTTGCACATTCAAAATATATCAGTGGGATACTGGCAGATGGGAATGAGAGGACAGGGTTTGGGATCACCTTGACCTTCAGTGTTGTGAAAGCGGGGCGTATTCAACACTTAATGTCCCAGCATGTGTAATTGGGAGCCAGATGAAGGCGCTGTGTCCCGTGATGTGTTTATCAAAAGCTGTTTGAGTTGAATCCCACTTTTCATAGTTCAATGAACCCAGTAATTATTGAATAGCGAAATGAACTGCTGTGAAAAGCAGGGCAGAAAGCATCAACTCAGCTGTATCAAGAGAAAGGCCAGGCAGAAGGCTTGCTACGGTAGTCTGTGTTACTGGTGTTTGCACGGTGTTCAGTCGCAACACCGTTTTCATCAGTTGCCCACCGCGGCACCGCAAAAAAAGGGAAATATATACATATTTATATATTTATATAAAATATTTATATATATTCACGCTTAGAAGATGTCAGTTTAACATGCATTCTAAATCATTACATCTTAAAGACATCTTCTAAACGTCTATTTGACATCTGACAGGAAATGTCCAATAGACGTATTGCAAGCAAACACTCTTATAAAATACGTCTTCCAGATGTAAACATCACATCAAATAGACTTGTGCTATCTACGTTTGCCTTTAAATGAGCTATTTAAATGGCCCTGCTGGTGATACCGGTATTACCGGTGTCACACGTCGAATAACTGGTGGGAACTCTATCGTCCCATCCCTACCAGGCAGTTAAGATCTTGTTTAACACATTGGGGTTCAAGAAGGACTTAAGTATTTAATCATGCATGTTTTAAGGTGTGGGGATCAGTTCTGTGTCGTGACATTATGGTTGATGTGGCATGATGACATTTTTTACACTTTTGAAGTATTTGATTTATGTCAATTTCTTCCTGACCTTTTACACAGTGTAATTGTTTAAAGGGGTCATGAAATGGACTTGAAGACTTGATTGCTTGAGGTTCACTTACAATATAAATAAAGTTTGCTCTCCGTCTCTCTCACACACACACATGCAGAAAATCAATTAATTTCAACCCTCATTCTAAACATTGTGTCCTGTTGTGGACAGACTCAATTGCATGAATTATGCCAGAAACTGAATGCGCATGTTTGTATCCAGTGTCAGGGCTGCCAACTCACATGCATTGAGCGTGAGACTCACGCAATTGAGCTAATTCTCACGCTCTCACACCATCCCCCGATTTCTCAGCGCTAAAGTGTTAAGCCAGTCAGCAAAATACCTGAAAGATAGAGTTTATCTATAAATCCACCAGTTGAGCCACTCATGATCGACTCAGTTTTACCGCAAATTAGTTAAAATATCCTCCAATCTAGTCTAGAGTGATCGTGCATACGAGACAGATGCTGAGCTCCTAACGGCGCGGACGCAAAACCAGGACTGGAGTCAAAGCCAATTCCTCTCTGCACTCTAAGCGTTCTGTTATCACTCCTAATTACATCCACTACGGGTTTTCCAGTCTCACTACAGCACACCCAGCACAAATAGAATGCCTATTCTTAGGCTCAATCCCAATTCACCCCTTAGCCCTACCCCTTCGCCTCTACCCCTCCGTTTTGCGCGTTCACGTCTAGTGGTAGGATGTCCCGATTCTTGTTGAGATCGAGGGTAGGGCGAGGGGTAGGGCTACATAGCCCTCTGAAACAGAGATTTTTCAGAAGCACACTCCAAAGGGAGGGCTACGAGAAAGTTCACGGAATGCATCGGAAATCACCGGCAGGATGGATCGCAAACGGTTAAACATTTAAATTTAGCGCCAGATGATTCCACAACGCACTTTATTTACTCTTATAAAAACACTATAGCCGTTTAAATTAAGAAATGGTATAATAAATTACCTTTCTGATCAGAAAAGACATACATTTCGAGGAAGGGATGTTATAATCATCATGTTTATTCAAAGTTAAGAGCAGCTGTGCTGATTGTCAGTTGTTGTCATGGAGAAATCTTGTAAAAGCTCTGTAACTGGCAGAGCCATCGTCAACGACTGATGACGTATCGGGTTCATGAAGGGTTGTTCCATTTCCGTAGGGGTATATTTCAACCCTTGGCCCTTATAACTCCGTTTTAAGGGCCAAAGGGTACACTGAAAACAAGGGGTAGGGCCAAGGGGTGAATTGGGATTCAGCCTTAAAGTCTTTTGCACTAAAGGGGGCTTTAGTGCAAATATAGGCTATGCTCCCCCGCCCCCGGAGAAATCTCACGCCAAGCTAAACTCAAAAAGTTGGCAGCTCTGCAGTGTAGACAGCATCAGTGATTAAAGTGAGTTCTGTTTTCTTTTGACATGATGCGATGCGACGATGACGCTCGCATCCTGGAGTAGGCAAATGGTGCGATGATTAGTTGATGTCTTGCTCTTGAGGAAGTCATTATGTAATTGTAATTGTGACAAAACTCACAAAATCCAAATGAGTTGTTTTAGAGATTGATTTAATAAATATTTTGTTTATACTGAGGAGGATATTTTCTACTGTGAAACATGCAGGATATTTATGGTACAACGACCTCTTATGTGGCAAAAGATAAAGGCAGATATGATTTCTCATGTCATTACCTATTTAAAGTAGGTTTACAATACATAGAGAAAGTTATCCATTTATCTGCAGTAGCCCCACCCAGAAGTATGCAAAATGTGAAATCAGCTCCTTGGTGAAATATCTGTTAAAACAGAAAATATTTGCAAATAAAATGTTGCTTGAAAAACTTTTTATTGAATGGCCACCAGTGGAGAAATTACAGCATCTACCAGTAGGGTAACCAGCCCACTTGACCCCTAAACTGCTGTATAACATTTCAGTATCATTTTATGTCTGCATACGCATGACTCTAACCCATATACTCAGGGATTTTTGTAATTGCTTCAAATGCACACGTTAGCAACAAATTGAGTGTACATTTTGAGCTAGGATATCCAGTGTGATGATTTTTAGAGCACTTTGGTCTAATTAGAGGTATTTGAGCACAAGGTGACTGACTGAATGTTTAATGGAACCAAAGGTCACATCTTCAGATGGAATCTTATCTCATAATACCTTGCTGAAGCAATTACAGGACTTCAGCTCTGAAACAGTAATAACCTTTCCTCGGAGGGAGCTTGATCCTTGTTCACTTTTCTGAAATATATTAAATAATCCAATGCAAATTCAATACCTCACTGAATACACACACTGTATGGGACAATCTTGTATTTATAGTATGCTGTCAGATTTTTCCAAGACAAGGCAAGTTTTGTTGAAACTGAATGCGACTTTTGGTTATTATAGAATGATTTCTGTCCTTGATTAATTTTATCTGTTCCTGTTCCAGGAATACAAATAGAGCTCAGGCACATGATTGAGTTTATACTGAGCGGGTAAAATTGCCTGCTCTGCTAAACCTGCTACTGGGCGACTGTAAAAGCTAGGATGGAAAGGTTAAAACCAGTGTTGAACCATTGCTTGGGAAGCTTAAAAATAGTTTCCTTCTCTGCCAATATCCAAAACTACTTAGTTCTGCACCACAAGGGAATAGAAGGCAAAGAAAAAGGAACCCTGCCAAGTGTTTAAATTGCTTCTGCTCTTTTGAATGGATTGAAATCCAACATTTTCATGTTAGTCAAAGTTAATCTCTCAACACTGATCCTTTCAAAGAGAAAAGATTTCACATTCACTAGTCACAGTGAGTTTCTCTTAAACCGACTCATTTTGGTTTATGTATTTAGTGAGATTCAGAGGCACTTATAACATATGTAGGGTTTTTCTCTGCAAGGATTTGGTTTTTGTGGTGCGAATGTGGAAGAAAGTCCTATGGGAGACAATGTTCTTTTGTTGAAATGCTAATAATTAGACTAATTTATATATGTTTTCTTCTTTTTTAGTAATTAATTTGGCATTTGGATGGCTATGCATTGTGATTCTAGAGCTATATGCTAGAAAACACTGTCTGCGAGCAAAACCATGTGGATGAAAATGATAAATCTAAATTGTCAAGACACCTTATTGTGACAAATGATGTTTACTGAGTCATCAGTGCAAAAATCATAAAAACACTCAACAGGTGATTTACCAAAAAAAAACATTATTTCAGTTCTATCAGAAAAAGTGCAACATCAGGCCATGAGAAGAAAACAAACATGGAGTATCATGTTATTTTAGGGTTTTATAGTTCCTTACATGACTGGGAACCTTAAGGTTTGGTGACACCAGAAAGGGAAGATAAATCGCAAATCAAAAACAAACATCTATTGGGTTACATTACTTTTATAGAGCAGTAAAAAAAAGTATGCCTCATTCAAGCATGAAAAGTGACATCCAATTTACTACCAGAAATGAGCGAATAATTGTATTATTTCTACAACAGGATAACATGATTGCACACAAATGAAATGTGCACATAAAATGTTTACTGTAATTACTCTATTATGCCAACATGCTGAACCAGGTTCAAAACCTGCTGTGCTGTAAACAAATTCAGTTTGTGCCATAAAAAGCCAATAGTTGATACCTGCCATCCAAAAGATAAAAACTTCTGGAACAATCTGTCCCAGCCTCTCCACTGGCATTGGTTATGCTGTGAGGATAAGACTCTGTCTGTCAGTGTTCACATGCATCCCCAAAAAAGAACCGATGTCCTCTAAAGTTAGTGATCCTCACACAAACTGATCTAAAATGCTTAAGATAAGCTGAGAAGTGATAATGTGAGCTCTTGATTTGGGCATGTCCCCTTAAAAACATATTTTTCACAATTTTGCATGCTATTTGGATGACAACTCTAATAAATGAGAGCACTGCGCAGAGCAGCACTTCAAAGACACGCTAAAGCCAGCTAGTGTTGTCTGACAGATGTGATCATTATAAACTAATATCTTCCTCTTTACAGCTGACATGCTCATGTATTTGATTAGGCTATATATTTGAGTAATTGAATAGTTTTCACGTGCACATATATACGGTTGTGCTCAGAAATAATGGCACCCCAGGTAAGGATCAAAACTGGCTGTAAAAAATAAATCTGCACTATTTATCCTTTCAATCTTTCATTTAAAAAAAAATGCCAAAAATCTATCCTTAAATTGAAGTAAAATGTTGCGAGTATGTTTACGCAAAAGTCATGTTGAAGTATGAAAAATATGAAATTGAAAAATGAAATGAATTAAATATGAATTGACGCGACCCGTGAAATCCCCAAAAGCACACGGATTGCCCATCCTATTTCTTACCTACTGGATAGTCCCAGTTCTTTGCATCACGCCGCTCACATCCTGTCTGTAGACAATTTTACACAATATATACTTTAAAACAACAACATGACATCATGACTTTTGTGTAAACATACATGGCACTTTCGAGTCAAGTGGCATGTTATCTCTACGCATTTTGAGCTATCCGCGTGTATGCGTGTATGTCTACGCCATTAACGTTCACGTCATTCCGCGTGTCTGTACACACCGTCAAATGTCAGAGTGAAAAGAAAGAAAATGTACATCTACATCTGGGAGCGATCTTTTTCTTTCCTAGCATGGTAAGGGAACAGGGAACAGTCATAAATGCTATTAACCCCAGTGACGGGTAGGTTTAGGGACGGGGTTGAGGTAAGTCATATATTTATACAGTAATAACGTTAAGTCAACGGCATTCATAAACACGCTGAAAAGCGATAATGCGTGTTGATAGCACGCCAAAAATAGAAACACGAATTGGCTACTTCATGAGATCAGTCTGAAAACAAACACCAAAGGCCGCTTAGACAAATGTCTCATGTGCTGAGAACGCTAACCTAATATATAAACACAAAATCATTCATGTTTAAGAATCACTCCAGCCGATTCATGATCAGAGTCAGAGAATGGCAACCTCTTGAACCACCACCACGTTCGTACTGGAAAACTTCTGCATTCCCTGATTGGCCAAATGCTCTGTTCGAACTTTTCTGAGATCATCTAGTCTTCCCCGTGGATGACCTTTTAAAGTTTTAATTTTTGAAATTGAAGTTTAGAAAACTTTTTTTGAATCTGAAGCTCCGAATTTCTTCATCTTGAAAACTTGAATCTGTTTGAATCTCTTGTAACTAAATATTTGCAGTATAAGAATTCAGAAAAAAAAACTAACTGTTTAAAAATACATGTCTATATAGCCATAAAAACATTTCAAATGTTCACTATTTGTGTCAATGTTCAAAAATCAAATTCAAAACTATTAAAACTACCACCTAAAATTCAATTTTGTAAGATTACACTTGCAAATAATTAAAATTTACACAATTCAAAATTAAAATCATGTTGTCATATTAGGACCACTACTTGGCTCTACATGAAGCATAATAAAATAATCATCAAAGAAGGAACCTTTAGAACTTTGGCTCCTGCTGTGATATTAGCTGCTTGTCAGTGAAACTCAAGGCGTAACTGTCTGAAAAGTTTCATAACCTTTTATGGATTTTAATTGGTCCCATTAGTTTGGACAAATTTGCTTCAGCTGCATTTGAATCATAAAATTTGTTACCCATTGCACTGGAATGGACCGCATTCTGATCACAGACTCCCCACTGAATGATCTTAATGAAATGTACCTTTAGCAGCAAATCATGGAAATTTGTAATCAATATCCATCAGTGTCCCTCAAAGAGAGCTTCTTATTTTTAATCATTGCACTTAATGAAATTCTGGCATGATAAATTATGCACATGCTCCTGCGGCCTCCAATGTGGGAGTAGGGGGTTCTTATGATTTTGAATGTAGATGATGAAATTTCTAACAATTTTGTTCTGTGTTGTGGTAAGTTAGTCTTTAATGATGGAAAAGTCTTTGCCTTGTTTTCCCAAATCGTCTGTTATATATCCATATATAGCCGGTCTGTCTGGCACCAAACAAACCTGCTAATATAATGACTGTTTTTAAACAGGCTTCCACACTACTTCTACCTTTTTACCGTCATTTCAGACTGATCTAATGAAATTGTGTGTGTATGACACGGCAATAGGGGATTATCACGGTGATACGCAGGACTTTCGGATTCAGTGATCTTTGTGCACTGCCACTTCCGATTGAATCACCAATCTCGCTGGCAAACTGATGAAGGACTACACCAAGTTTATTTATACGGGCATCCCTGATAAATTAGTCTGATTTACTAAAGTGCCGGCTGCAAACAAACGTGCTACCTTGTTTTATTTTAAAGCTATAATCCAGTTGTTGGTTGTTAGATTCACAAAGTGGAACAGAGCAGTGACATAAATAGCATTCAGTCTCAGGCATTGTTGAACTGTGTCAGAAGTGGACAAGCACAAAGTTGACAAATCCCGCCCATGAAACCCGGAAGCGTGATAATCCCCTATTCGTATTTCTATTTTTGGCGTGCTATCAACACACAAAATCGCTTTTCAGCGTGTTTATGAACGCTGTTGACTTAACTTTATTACTGTATATATAAATATATGACCTACCTCAACCCCGTCCCTAAACCTACCCGTCACTGGGGTTGATAGCATTTATGAGTCTTCCCCTACCATCCTAGGAAAAGAAATATCGTTCCCAAGATGTAGATCTATACAATTTGCTTCATTTAGCTCGGACATTTAACGGTGTGTACATACACGCGAATCACTCGAGACTTTAATGGCGTAGACATACACCAAACACCCGGATAGCTCAAAATGTGTATACAGTAGATAACACGCCACTTGACTTGTTTACGCAAAAGCCATGATGTCATGTTGGTCATTTTTTGTTGTGCATTTGTTGCCCAAAAATGAAAATTCACTGTTAATTTACTCACCCTCATGCTATCTCCAATGTAGCCTATATGACTTTCATCCATTCGCTTGCATTATGGATTCACCTATGGAGTATTGTCTTAAAAATCTTCATTCGTGTTTATCCAAAGAACGAAAGTCATCTACATTGAGGGTACACTGTAAAAAATAAACCATAAATTTTACGGTAAAAAATGGCAGCTGTGGTTGCCAGAACTTTACCATTTAAAATACGGTAGAAACGTTAATGGTTTTACAGACTTAACTTTAAAAATTACAGTAATAAACCGTATTTTATTTTTTGATAAAATGTGGATTTACCAACTTATTGACGTATTGATATCTCTTTTAGACCATTATAATACACTGACAACCAACAATCATCACAGCAGTAATGAGAGTTAAATGAGCAAGCTCATTACAAGTGATTACTTGTAGAAAGCAATACTTATTTAAAGAAACTGCACAATGTCATTCACACAAACATTAAGCACCACCATGGTAACACACATAAAATTAAAAAAATGCAATAAACATTAATTTAACAACATTAAATGTAACATAAAACCCTAATGTACATAACTGATTAGAAAAAAACAATAAAACTATGAGGAACCATAGTTATTTCAACAAAAATACTTAAAATGTGAAGTGTCACACAGAGAATTGTGGGAATGTCAATTTACGCTTTTTCACTGTAAATTATACAACGATTTGTTCTTTTTCACTTTCAAAAACTGTAAATTTAATGGTATTTCACTGTAAAATTATATCACAGTTATTTACCAGTGTATAGTACGGAAACTTTCTGTTTACCAATTAACAGTTTTGCATTGTAGCATTTTTACAGTATTTTACTGTTAAAATCACGGATATTTTTTACAGTGTAGCAGGGTGAGTAAATGATAAAAAATATGAGAAATGAGAAATAAAAAATATATTATGAGGTGAACCCTTTAAGTGTGAGCTAAAATCACTTTGCTCATTATGTTTACAGCTTTTGTAATTACATAGAATTCATTTTAAAATACGGAAGCATCTTGCACTACAGAACTGAAGAGTAGCTGCTACATCTCTGTGTCTGATTTAGCACTACACTGATGTCCAGGTGTTCATTACACTAACAATAGAGCACATACGTCACCATGTGCTGTAGTCCACGCTGATTCTGCGACACTCATTACCAATGCAGCCTGGGTTGTTAATGCTCTTTTTGTTTAAGGCAACACTGGCCTGGATTTTAAATACAGATGAAATAAATTACAGGAAAGCAGAGTCTGACATGTTGATATGAGTGTGTGTGATTTGTGGTTTTAAACTCACTCTAACTTCTGCTGATTCCCGCTTTCTAACGTTTTGAGCCAGTGATTTCACTATTGCCTTGCAACAAAACCAGTTTCCATACACAATTACTGTGCAGACCAACCAATTCCGAAGGTATTCCAGAGTCAAAGACTTCTTTAGGCGTCCACAGAAACAGAGCAACATTGCCCATAACTTTGTTGTTTTCCCACTCTGAGATGTTAGTATGCGGAACATGCTCATATAGGGGTGAAAGCAGGTGAAAGTGCCACAAATAGAATATTCGCCACTGCGGCTGGCTTAAGGAAGCCACTTCACAATCCCTCTTAAAAAAAAAGACTGTTTCACAACAAAGCCTGAGAACTATCTTTGTGCACAGCAGAGGACAGTATGAGAGACCGTAACTAACTGTATCTGTGAAATTGATAGAGTGTGGAACAGCAATGGCAGAGCATCCTAGAGGAACATCCGAGTGAAAAGCATTTCTAAAAGGATCTGACAGATTCCATATTAAATATAAGTCTGTGGAAGGAGGTTTAAAATGATAACGTTCTCAAGCACTGGGAAAGTCCTGTAGACTTGTCCTTAATTAAATAAAGCAAGAAGAATTCTGTCGTCTCTACAGCAATATTCTCATTCAGCGAAGATGTAAATTAGATTAATCACTGCTGAGGCTGTAGCCCTGAATTCAGCTTTTGCTCAGAACGCTCAGTTTGCGTGAGAAGCAGAGATGTGTTTTCGATAATGAATGTCTTATTTTACGTCTTATGGCGATGACAACTTGCTGGGCACTGGTGCATGACTGCATTACCGTAATTTAAGCTTATGTAAAAGTGAGGCCCAAGGGCAGTCTCCATGACGTTGAGCTCCAATTACTCAAGCCCATTGCCTCGCTGCGGAAGACCTGCCATTGACCACAGGCCGTCTGTAATTCACTTTTTATTTAAGCTATTAATTGAAACGTGTTTCATATTTAGATGAAGTTCCTTTTGCTGTAAATTAATTACAATTTTTATATTTGATTCTGAACTACCTGTAGGGAGAGGCCAGGGATGAAAGTAACACGTTTTGTTTGAGCATATCACTCTTAGAAGAAAAGGTTCTATATAGAACCTTAAGAGGTTTTAAAGGGATAGAGCTGTTAACAGAGTAAATGGAACTTCATCTTGTGCAAGACTAAATTTGATTCAGATGAAAGTTCTCTACCATATCCACTATAATAAAACAAAGCTGGCTAAACTGTACCCAAATATAGATGAAACGTGTGACCGATGCAAATCATCAAAAGGAGATCTAACCAAAATGTTTTGAGTCATGTCGGTAAATTGAGACAATTTTGGTTTTCAGTCTTTGAGATTTTAAACTCAGCTTTAAAATTAAGAATTCACCATAACCCAATAATGGTAATAAACATCAGTGGCAATGACTTTCAAATAGATAAAAATAAAGAGAATGCCCTGGATTTTGCCACATTAATAGCTGGAAGAAGAATTCTCCTAGAGTGGAAATCACAAAATCCGCCCAATGTGTCATCATGGCTTAGTGACCTAATCATGTTAAACGGAAAAAGTTCAATATTTTCTCAGGGGATCAACCAGAACATTTTACAAAACATGGGACCCTTTAATAAATTATTTTGAGAAGAACTTGCTTCTTCCTCCTTAAAGTAATTTGAGGTCCTCCCTTCCTTTATTTATTTACTTATCTATTTAAATGTGTTTATAGGTGGTTTAAAAAAATATATATTTATTTATTTAAATTTTTAATTTTTTAATTTTTTAATTTTTTAATTTTTTAATTTTTTTAATTTTTTAATTTTTTAATTTTTTAATTTTTTGTAATTTTTTATTTTTTGTAATTTTTTGTAATTTTTTTTTTATTTTTAGGGGAAAGTTAAGTTTATGCCGGGATCTGGAATAGGTGGGTAGAAGTTTTGAAAAAGCAAAACCTGTAATAGTGTTATGTCACTGAATACTGTCAATGTACCTTCGTTCTGATAAATATAATAAAAAAATAAAAATAAAAAAAAAGGTTTTAAAGCGCTGACTGTATTTGGAACCCCTAAAATGCAATGCATGTGAATGATCACAAAATTCAATATATGGGGATATGGGGTTAAAAAATGTAATTAATCAATATCACACGAAGAGTGCCATTTCAGTTTTTATCCTCCAAAAATTTGCATGATTAAAATGTGATATTAAGTTACTACAACAGTTTAATAAACAATAATTTAATTACAACTACAAAATATTGCAGAATAATGTAATATATCAGGGGTTCTCAACTTCAGTCCTCCAAGTCGCAACCCACTGCTACTGCATATCTGTATGTCTCCCTTATTTAACACACCTGATTCAGATCCTCAGCTAGTTAGGATAGACTCATATCCTAACCAGCTGAGGATCTAAATCAGGTGTGTTAAATAAAGGAGACATACACAATATGCAGAGCAGTGGGTCGCAAGGACTGAAGTTGAGACCCCTGTATTTAATATATGAATGAATAATAGCCTTAAAGAACCTTTGTGCCAAAAGTGTTCTTTCTTGTCATTATTGAACCTTTTTTAGAATAAAATGTCCATTGATGTTAGAAAAGAACCCTATGCTACATAACCCTTTTTTCTAAGAGTGGTAACTTTGTTTTTTGTGCTAGATCTCTTAAACTTGATACATGGTAGCCACATGTCTCCTACAAATAAAACTCACTTGATTCACAGATTATGTGAGTTAATGTCAAACACAAAAAGTTACGTTTTATAACCTTCAGCGCTACTGAGGTGATTTGTAACACAGGCTGGGAATAGATGTAACAATGAGAGAAATAGGATGCACACTCTAAATTTATACAAGAATGGTATCGAAGACCAAATAATAATTTGTTTTGAATAATATGAACAATTTAAAAGTAGTTTTATTGTATTTCTATTTAGACTTTAAATCTAGTACTAAAACAACTGCTGTGTGTGTACTGTATTCCGGTCTCAGTCAGTCACTGGCTATGCCATCCACCTAATTATGTAAATTTTTGCAACATCACATTTGCTGGAAATGGCCAGATGTACATAAATTCTAATAATGTGAACAAACATTAGGCCGATAATGTTTTTATCCATAATAAGGCGTGCATAAACTATGAAACATTATTTAGCCTGCACAAATATTTCAATGTGCAACAAGCGAATGTGATTCAAGTCTTAACAGCGGATGTGATTGATAACTGAAATCTTCAGAGGTTGTAACATTTTTAATGAAATTTTAAAACTATCCCCACCCAAAACAGCCATAACATACAGTAGCTAACTGTTTTAGCATTGAAGTTAGCATGAATGCAAAGCATCAAGTTAAACTAGAGAAATAGCTAGAGATTATGTTGAAATTACTCTACAAAACAGAGTGTTTTTGCCAGAGTTTACTTTCATTCCTGAAAAATATTTATAAAAATATAACATTTTTTGGTCATAAAATCTAGTGTTGCTCACACCCTGGTCTAAATATCAGTGTGTGTGTTGCATATTTCTAAGCCTGTAAATTCATCGGCTAATGATTTGTTATTCTTGTAGCAAACTCTTTTCTTTCATGCTGACCTCACTGTCTTTTCTATGCCGTTTATGGTGCGACAAACAGTCCAAAAAGTTATTGAGGTGATTTGAGAGTGGAATAAAATCCGAGTGAACTCACTGAGGTGTATCTGGTTTTTCCTCTGTCCTGCTGTGCTTTATCAGGATCATCAACGGCCTCTCCTTTGATTAGTTGGTTATTTCTTGAGTCTTCTCAACTTTAAGGAATAGATTTCTGCCTCTTTCTTATTTCTCTGCCATTATTCAATCTTACAGATCTCCAGTTGAAAATGCATTCCACCGCGTAGGCTACTAAAATGAGTTCAGTGGGGATTTGAGCTTTGTAAGGAATGTTCTGACAGCACTTTAATCAGCGGAACTCTATTTGCCTTTCTTCTGCCTCTGAATCTCTGAACTTTGAGAGGCAATTACCAGACAAAACAAAGAATCATTTTTAATTTAAGAAGCGTCCTCTCTGGAAGCACAGCACTATCATAAGAAGTCCCTGAAGGACATCAAAGAATGTTGACAGGCAGTCGGATAAAAATGTACAGACTCTGAGGCAAGAGACGCCAACTTATTGCCTTCAGCGCCTGGAAATGAACCTAAATCAATTTGTTTTCAGATGTTGTCTCCCGGAACCACTTTACAAATGTCAGCCACAGGAGTTGGTCTCTGTATGTGTGGAATAATGGTGTGTTCACGTGCTATGGAAAATATGATATTTCCACTTGGTATTTACCAGTGTGTTGCGTTCAGAGATCCAGACTAGGGTAAGATTAATTAAGGATATTTAGCTAAAACTATTTTAGATTAAGTCATCTGCTAAAGCAAGAAAATGATTTATCAAAACTCAAATGGTTAATAATATGCTGCATATTTCCAAGATCGTGAATAGTACAAGAGCCCGCCCGCCTTGGCACTTCCTATTAGCCCCATTGTGTATCATCTTGGTTGCAGTTCCATTAGAATTCCACTGGAGGTGATCACAGGGGCGAGCACAGAATGAAATGGGAGTCTATGGGGCTAAAAGGCTAAATATGTCTCTTTCACCTGCTTGCCGTTAAATTAACATAGATTTTATCGTTGATTTCGCAAGTTCAAATATATATTATAGGCCAAAAGTCGAATGAACGAGTACTTATGTCCTTTTGATTTCTTACAGGTTAGGCCGTTGTTGGCCGGAACACGCTTAGCATTCTGCTATTGTGTGACGTCATCACATTTTTGAACGGATTTTTAGTGAGTGTATTATCTTAGCCCTCCCTTTTGAATGCAATTTTAAAATTACTTGACAAAAAATTACATCCTGAGAAAAGTGGATTTCTGTGGGTGAAACCCTATTGACTCCCATTCATTCTGCACTCGACCGCAAGCGCCCCCGCATGGACAGAGACGTGTTACTGCAGCCAGTCCAGAACCTGGAAGTAACCAGCCAGTGCCAATTCTCTTCAATAAGACATTCTCTGATAGTACATATTTTACCATTCACGACTCTTGCGTTGCTCTCCGCCATTTTGAAAAAGTCAAGTTCATCTTATCTCGGCAACTCGTGCATCAAATATTCTACGAGTTGCCCAGTGAAAAATACCACATGAGGGGGTGTTCATGTGCATTTTACACATCAGGCTTTTGGTATTCACCATAGCACATGAACGCACCTTAAGTCTATTGGATGTTTTCTGTCCATGAGAGCGATATTCTAGGAAAATCACCTCATAGCAAAAGCTGTCGCTATAGATCCATTAAATGTGTCGTTTCACACTACAAATCACTGAAGTCGCTTTACCTGCAATGTTTTACTGCTATTTGTCATTGTCAAAATAAAAGCACTGCACACATTTCTGCTACAAGTTCTTTGACCACAAGTGTGCAGTGCTTTTATTTGGTGCTTGGTCAAAGAACTCGTAGCAGAAATATGTCTGTAGGCATTTGACATGTATAATTAAATTAGTCAGTAAAAAATACATAGGCTATATTTTTTATTAATAAATACTGTGAGTGCAGAGACATGCTATATTTACGACAGTACAAGTACTCCAAAGCGACTCTAGGGGTCACAGTTTGACAAAAACGGAAATCCTGCATAGTGTGACTTTAAAGTCCCCATGAAATTAAAATCGTTTTGGCTTTCATGGTGCGGCCGAGAGACCTCAACACACTGCAACTGAAGTAAACACAACCATGGAAAACACCGCAAATTAAGAAAACATCTTCATTAGTTTCACAACACATGTGCTCAAATATTCACAACACAACCATATACAGAAACATGCTGCAAAATAGCACAGACCACAATGGAAATGTTTCCAGGGGACCCCAATAAGTGTCGAACTGGACTGTGCACATCTCAAAATCTACTATATTTTATTTTTACTGTTTACCTTTAGGCTAATCGGACCTTTACTGTTATCTATAAGATGGTGTGCTCCAAAACATAAGCAGAATTTGTATTTAGAAGATAAGCAAAACTTACCGTTTCTCACTTCCGCCAAAATGTATGACATCACTCTGCACTTCAGCTTCTCGTCAGATTTTGTTCCAATAAAACTGCTCTCCATAATCTCTAGCGTCCAGCCCCCTACAGTAAATAGTGCAGTATATTGGGCCTAGGGAACGATTGAGAGAGTGTAAATAAGCTTTCCACTGAGGTGAATGAAGTCTGCTCCAGTCCAGAGGCAGGGTAGCACAGAGTGGATCATATGCGCGGCAGCGGGAGTCACCGCGGTATTATTTTTGTTGAATAGTCCATGGTTTTACGCTCGTAAGATTTTTCCCTTTTTTTTCTCTCAAAATCTTTATATTTAGTATTTCCAAAATGTCCTGTGATCTTTCGTGATGGCAGCCCAAAAACAATATTGTATTTCAAACATCATACCCTAAGTTTTATAAAAAACCAAGACGATATTTTTGAATCAAACTGCTACACATGTAGCCTAGGTACTGCCATTCTTGGCAAAATGTAAATAAAAAGTAACAATAGGCCTACTTTTAATAAATTCTGCTGCAAGTTTGCTACTCCAATTGAAGACTGACCCAAGCATACTCATGCAGCACACTGCATTCAATTTTAATTACAAAATTAATAAGTATGGAAAAACATCCACTTGAGTCAACTGCAGTTGCACTGTATGAACTACAGAGGGAGACAAATACCAATTGTTGACAATTCTTATTTTAATTATTTATTTATGAAATACAACTACAGTACTCTGGTACAATGAATAAACTATATAAACAAACATAAAAATACATATACAGAAAAAGTGACAAACTTGAAAGTTGTGAAAACTTTTATAGATTTACACTCACTTTGCAGCTTTCTTATTTTCTCAGCCATAACAAAGGAACATAAATCTGACCAAAAACAAACTGAATGAGAACAACTCCAAAAATAAATTGTCAAATGTTTCATCATGTAGATCACAAAATGTATCAATATCATAATTAATTTTGTTCACAAGATAATAATTACACGGGTAATAAATGAGTTTAAGTAAAATTTCTTTGATTTTGTTAGTGATTAAATATTTATGAGAAAGTTTCTAGATTTTATTCCATTACAGATTATCAGCACAACCATTCCAAAATGATATATTAGCGCAGGTCTGGAGTCAATTTCCCATTGAAACAAAGCCCGTACATAATGATTATTATTTTTAATATAGGATGGAGAGAAAAAGATAGGCCTACTTCAGTACAGTATCAGCAGGATCCAACGAGTATGGAGATAGCAGATGACATGTATTTTTAAGAAGCATTTTTAGACCATTTTTGTTTAATAACGTCATTACATATTATAAGTATATTATGTAATTGCAGAATATTTGTTCACGGTGTATGTGCGATTATAGACCAGCAGTGCTGTAAGACAAAGTTCCCAATTTGTAATGCTTTATCCTAAACAAGTGATTTGTTTGTGCACCTATGACAGTCTGAGAAGTGTGATTGTCTATGGTTTTTAGAGTTTAAATTTAAAATAAATATATTTTAGCACACAGATGCCATGGGTTAAGGCTGGTGGAGAATGTCTCTAAATAATAAGCAGTCAGACATGTGTTTTTTTAAATGCATTGCCTGGTTTAATATACATGACAAGCTTTGATAAGTGATGAGCAGCTCCATTATAACAGGGTAGAGCAAGTGCAGTGTTTGTGCAGTGGTAAATGACCTATATAAAACAATGCAAAGTTAAAAGAGAGTCAAGCCTGCAACACTGGAAATAACAAAACTTCAAAATACAAATCTATATATTCATAACAGCAACAGTGGAGAAAAGGAAATACAAACACATAGTGTTATTTTAACAGCTGAATAGTTTTTGTCACTTCTTCCAGGCATCTGTCAACAGTCAATCTGAAATTAGTCTGTGGAATTATAAAGCAAATGTTCAAGGTACAGTATATACTGTATATCCCATCACTGCTGCTAAACACCACTGAACAATACAGTAGCAAAAGGTTGCTATGTGACTTCAGTACAAACTGCCATTGTTGACAAGGCATTCAGTGGAATAATGTAATGCCAGTTAAATCTTAATCCCTTAAAACTTGTAAACTTAAGTGCTGCAAGAATGTCTGCAATAACCAATGTAAACGCAGATGACAGCATGTGTTCAGTCACACAAAGAGCTTTCACTGCTATACACAGTATGTCCTCATTACTGCTGTTTACCTGCCACAGTTTCACTTATTATTAAGGCTGTCAAATGATTTAATCGTGATTAATCGCATTCAGAAATATAAGTTTCTGTTTACATAATATATGTGGGTGCACTGTGTATAATTATTTTGTATATATTTAAATACACATACACTAATCGGTCAAAAGTTTAGGTTCAGTAAGATTTTTATGTTTTAAAAGAAGTCTCTTCTGCTCACCAAGGCTGCAATTTTTTGATAAAAAATACACAAAAAAACACAGTAATATTGTGAAATATTATGACAATTTAAAATGACTTTTTTATGTTAATATATATTAAAATGTAATTTATTCCTCTGAAAAAAAGCTGAATTTTTAGCATCATTACTCAGTTTCAGTGTCACATGATCCTTCACAAATCACTCTAATATGATGATTTTATGCTCCAAAAACATGTATGATTATTATCCATGTTGAAACAGTTTTTTACATTTTTATTTCAGGATTCTTTGATGAATAGAAAGTTCAAATAAACAGCATTTATTTCATTATAATCTTTTCTAACATTATAAATATCTTTACTGTAACTTTTCATCAATGTAACTCATCCTTGATGAATAGAAGTATTGATTTCTTATTTATTTCCCCCAAAAATAAATACAAATTCTTACTGACCCCAAACTTTTTAAAGGGTAGTGTTTAATAAAAGGTAGCAAAAGCTTTCCATTTCAGATAAAATCTGTTCTTTTGAACTTTCTATTCATCAAAGAATCCTGAAATAAAAATGTAAAAAACTACATTTTAATATATCTTAACATAAAAAAGTCATTTTAAATTGTCATAATATTTTACAATATTACTGTGTTTTTTGTGTATTTTGTATCAAAAAATTGCAGCCTTGGTGAGCAGAAGACTTCTTTTAAAAACATAAAAAATCTTACCGACCCTAAACTTTGACCGGTAGCATGTATATTTAAGAAAAAAATATTATTTATACATAAAATATTTATATTTATATATAATAAAAATTCATATAAATCTAAATAATATACAGTATATACATGAAAATATTTCTTAAATTTATACAAGCATGTGTGTGTATTTATATATATAAAATAATTATCCACAGTGCACCCACATATATTATATAAACACAAACTTTTATTTTGGATACGATTAATCGCAATTAATCATTTGGCAGCCCTACTTATTATTGATCGCAAAGTGGCAAATCTAAAGTTCTTTTCTTAAATAAAACACTATACAAAAAAATAAAAATACTATAATGCGAATAGAAAACACTACAATAAAAACCAAGTCTCAATTGGAATCCAGACTTATTTTCATCTATTTCTATCAAAAGAGTAAGAGCAGCGTATACCAAAGAGGGAAAGGCTCACATGGGCATTCTGACGATAATGATTGACGTTTGTTTAAGAAAAGTGCTGTATAGGCAGTATGATAGCTCTTCAGCTCTGGGCTGCTGTATTTGTGTCTCTACTAAGGCAAAAGTTGAGGATAGACACAGACACAGATCTTCATGAGTCTGAGATTAGATGCGAGTTACTGCTGAGCTCCACCCGAGACAGTGGGAGATAATGGACCAGTTGAGAGTTTGTGCCACACATCACATTATCAAGACGACAGGGATTTGATTTGGCAGGTCTCCTGGTTTCTCAAAGCAGCTTTCAGAGTGTTAGAACGATATCAGTGCCTGTTCTCCATTTTAAACCGGTTTCTATTAAGACTGGTCAGTACCTGAAACAGAAAGCAATGTCCAGATTTGGTTAGAGTGTATATTTGTATCACAAATCCTATGTATAAATTGCAGTTGGGTTCCATGTCATGATAATGATGGGACACAAAAACCACAAATAGACAGCTAATATAATATTCCACATGAATAAACATCTACATTTCTATTCTAATCAAATCATAGTTCTAAAACATTCCATAGTCTTTCATAGGATGTTACATAACCCCCATCGACAACAAAAAGTCGTCCTCAAATTAAAAATCACTCTGGTAACACATATCAGCTGCTTAGAAGAAATAAAATAAATAAAAAACAGTGCAAATTAAATAAATGGATCCATTTCATTTCACAAACTACCACCATCTATGCATTCTCATATTCCAAAACAATTTAAACAGAGTAAAACTATCCATCAAGGACTTTACACGGAGAACAATCCCTGACCTCAGCATTCCCGCTGCTGTACTTTACCTCTCATTGAATTATGTTGAGAGATCAGCTGAGGTTAGTAATTGCTGGACAGGTAAGGCAGTGAACAGAGGAGTGGTATGAGCTTGAGTGGATGGGAATAGAGATCCAGTGATGTAAAGAGAGGATGTGGACAAGGAAAGAGAGAAACAGACCGTGATGGTGGAGGAGTTCTAGTCAGCTACTCGGGATGAGTGGGGAATTACTAATGAGTTTTCTAATTGAGACGTAAATCCAAAAATACCGTAATGGTGAAAGACTTTTATTCCGTTACAGCAGGGCCGGGTTTTCTTTATTTTCAGAGGGAATGGCTAAGTAGTCTGTCCTGTAGACACATAGGTACAAAAGAAAAAGGCAAAAACTAAGAGTTGAGGCTGGGTGCGCTTCTGCACCACCTTGGGTCCCTTCAGCAAAGCAGCAGTCAGGACAATTAACATCACCACCATTAAAGGGATAGTTCACCCAAAAATACAAAAAAAATGTCTTTACATGGCATCATCTTGCTCCAAACCTGAATGGTGTTTTTCCCCCGATGTCGGAACACAACACTTAAACATTTTTGAAAAATCATTATGCAGCTCTTGCACCGTAAAGTGTTAACATGTATTTGTTAGGAGTAATTTCAACCTAATCTAACCCTTAAATGTGTAAGGGAAATCTAGTGTATTTAGGATGATTCACTGATGTTAAATAATAAAAAATAATATATTATAATATATTTAGTGCTGTCAAATCAATTGATTACATCTAACATAAAAGTTTGTGTTTCTATAATACTGTATATGTGTGTTCATATACATATATATGCATATATAAATATATATATATATATATATATATATATATATATATATATATATATATATATATACATACACACACACACACACACACATACATACATACATACTATATATATATATATATATATATATATATATATATATATATATATATATATATTAATACACTCACCTAAAGGATTATTTGGAACACCATACTCAATTCTGTGTTTGACCCCCTTTCGCCCTCAGAGCTGCCTTAATTCTACATGGCATTGATTCAACAAGGTGCTGAAGCATTCTTTAGAAATGTTGGCCCATATTCATAGGGTAGCATCTTGCAGTTGATGGAGATTTGTGGGATGCACATCCAGGGCACCAAGCTCCCGTTCCACCACATCCCAAAGATGCTCTACTGGGTTGAGTTCTAGTGACTGTGCGGGCCATTTTAGTACAGTGAACTCATTGTCATGTTCAAGAAACCAATTCGAAATGATTCGAGCTTTGTGTCGTGGTGCATTTTCCTGCTGTAAGTAGCCATCAGATGATGGGTACATGATTGCCATAAAGGGATGGACGTGGTCAGAAACAGTGCTCAGGTAGGTTGTGGCTTTTAAACGATTCCCAATTGGCACTAAGGGGCCTAATGTGAGCCAGAAAACATCCCCACACCATTACACCACTACCAGCAGCCTGCACAGTGGTAACAAGGCATGATGGATCCATGTTCTCATTCTGTTTATGCCAAATTCTGACTCTACCATCTGAATGTCTCAACAGAAATCTAGAGTCATCAGACACGGCAACATTTTTCCAGTCTTCAATGTCCAATTCTGGTGAAGCTCTTGCAAATTGTAGCCTCTTTTTCCTATTTGTAGAGGAGATGAGTGGTACCCAGTGGGGTCTTCTGGTGTTGTAGTCCATCACAAATGCTTTGCTGCATACCTCGGTTGTAACAAGTGGTTATTTCAGTCAAAGTTGCTCTTCTATCAGCTTGAATCAGTTGGCCCATTCTCCTCTTACCTCTAGCATCAACAAGGCATTTTCGCTCGCAAGACTGCCGCATACTGGATGTTTTTCCCTTTTCACACCATTCTTTGTATGTAAAATTCCCAGTAACTGAACCGATTGTGAAATACTCAGACCTGGCCCACTTAAACCAACAACCAGGCCACGCAAAAAATAGCTTAAATCATCTTTCTTTTCCATCCTGACATTTAGTTTGGAGTTCAGGAGATTGTCTTGACTAGGACCACCCTAAATGCATTGAAATGCAACTGCCATGTGGTTGTTCATTCAGATAATTGTATTAATTAGAACAGGTGTTGTATTGAACAGGTGTTCCTATTAATGTTCCTAATAATCCTTTAGGTGAGTGTTTATATGTGTGCCATATAACAACAGTTCATAGTGACCAGGTGCTCCAAAGTACAAATAGACCCTTACAAATATAATAAATAGTACATACTCCATGACTCTGACTCTGATTGAACATTCAAAGATGCTGATGTTTGGCAATCTTTCATGTTTTCTTCTGCTGGCAGAGTGAGAACAAGCAAATCACATATTCATATGACTGACAAACAGATCAACAAGAAATGACTGACAACAAAGTAAACGCATGGTAAAGAAAGAGCAGGAAGAAATCAATGAGTATCAGTTTGGAGTCCTAATACGAACAGGTACTGCCTGATGTGCCACCACCTTTTCCCATTCTGCTACATGACTAATGCAATTAGGTTGCACTAATGCACCCTTTAAAAGCACTAATGCACACATTACCCATATGTGTGTGTGAATGCGAGTGTTTGTGCGTTATGGTAGTCTATCAAGTATTCCAAACAGCTCAATGATCTACAGAATACAGAGTTAAATTCATCACTAATGACTGAACTTTCAAGTTAGTCTGTAATGATGAATGTCATGTCGTAAGTAAGAACATGTTTTATTCAGCTGTAGAACAGGCCCGGACTTACGCCTACATTTCCATTATGCTTGGAAGTGCTCTGAATAATGAAGTAAACTATAGAGACTGGAAGTAACATTTTGATGGACTCTAAATGGACCCTTTTTTACACTGCAAGTCGTAATGCACAAATCGATTTTTGTCCATATTCTGATTTTTGGCCCGCTGTTTACATTCATATTAGACACCACTGGAATCCAATATCTGTGTTTACATTAATTCCCACCAATAATGATTTTCGGTGATTGTTTCACTATGCACATGGTAGACCCTTGTTTTGAATGGCCGTGCATATATAATTAATGTCGAGGTGGTCATGATTATTTGCCAGAATAAACAAGAAAACAGCAGTCATGACTCATGAATTGTTTGCAGAGAAAAATCAGATGAAACATCTATAGTCCGGAAATAATTTTAGTTTATCTACAGCTCAGATCTAGAATTCTGAAGTGAAATGAAGTAGCCCTGTAATATATATATATATTTATGAATTCTAATGAATTAACCAGAGAGAGAGGAGAGTGAGAGAGAGAGAGAGAGAGCGCACGTACAAAGAAAGTAATCTAATAGTGAAGCTTGTTGGTTTAATCACATCAGTGCTAGAAATATAATGTAGCTTTCAGTAGTGAAGCTGTTTTGTTAATAAAAGTCACTTGCAGAGGTTGAAATTCAGCTTCTGAATGTTTCTGTGTTCGGGCAATTTCTTTCTCTTAGCAAAGATAAATATAAAGGTCAATAAAAAGCTGTGAGTAAGTGCATACAGGCATGTCTGCCTCATAATACAACATAAAAAATATATCTTTGAATAAACGTGTCATACTGTCCTTGTGGTGGCTTGGGATTAAAAGGGGAATCGGATATGCGTTTAGATGTAGGTCGGATGTCCAGAATATCGGATGTGTATTCTGATTGAAACCACATTTAGACAATTCGGATGTGGAAAAATTGTATCTTGTGCTTATTTTTGTGTTTACACGTGTGTAACAAATTCTGATCGGTGTCAGATGTGAGTAAAGATTGGATTTTTTATGTCAGTGTAAACGCAGCCTGCATTGTGGCTGAATGTTACAGTATGTTTATTGATATTTTTAATATATTTATTTTATATCTTAATTATAAAATAATTTAAACACATATATACACACATATATATATATATATATATATATATATATATATATATATATATATACATACATATATACATATATATATAAGGGGTGTACCGGTTCTCTGTAAAAATTGTACCACTCAGACAGCTCGCAAAAATTAAGTCTAGCGCTCGAACAGACAAATTCACACAAAAATGTTGTAAACTTGGCGAGTACCCTAGCAGTTATGTCTTTAGTGAACGTAACAGTCGGGAGAAAAATAACGGACACATATCAGTTTGAATCAGTGCATTATTTCTTTAAAGTGACAGCAGCCTAATATTCCTCCTGTCTGTGTTTTTAATGCTAGTCAAACAATAAAAGTCAAGGAAATAATCACTGCTCTTGACTGAATAGCTGAATAATGATTCATCTTTATTGAATTTATACATTAAAGATTATATGCAATGTTGTTTTACCTGCAATTTTCAGGTATCTCACTGTTAGATACTTTATTTTATTTGTATCTTTGCTCTGTTTGGATTTGCGTCATCACTTGCTTGTAGTTTTATTATTTGTTCTTATTTCCTTTATTTTTACTTTACAGTACCACTTTTCCCCTGAACATAGCACATACTGACCCCTGGACAGAAAAGGTGAACTTGTATCTTAGGTTATAGTGTTAAGTTGAATGAAAATGTAATACTCACGCAGAGTCCTGTGCCTGTTCATCAGATCTGGAGATCTTCCTATAGCAGTAGATCATCTCCACCAGCAACCAGAATGTGAGGAACACCAGGAGCACATACATCATGACTCTCAGAGTACAGCGCTGCGATGTCTTGACTCGCTGAGAAAATGAAAAGATTATCAGATGTAATGTTGTATAATTAGTTGAGCAATCAGAAGAGGCTTGCTGAGACAGATACTGTGCCAATAAGGATGTTTGTGATGAATTCAGTCTCACTCTTTCAAGTGTACTGGGAATGAGAACAAAAGTGCAGAATGCATGATTGGGCAAGTCACTGCTGTAATGCACTAGATTAGTGTTGAAAGCTATTTTAGGTCACCAGGAACTATAAATGGTTAGTAAAAACAAAATGCAATACATCACCTTAGAGATGAGCAGTCATGCTTTGCATCCAGGTGATACAACTGGTTTCATATAACAATTTTAACCACTTTGTGTGTGTGTGTTTGTGTGTTTTATCCGTTTTTGTATTGTTATATGAACACAAGCACAAGACTACAACAACATGCATAGAATGTCTGTAATTCAGAATGAATTGACTGCTGCCAAGAATTCATCTAAATAAAATTTTAAATTGATTTTAAATGGTAAATACTGATTTTTAAGTGAGTAAGTTGGTAGAAATAGATGGATACATATCCTTATGTCCTTTAGAAGACGTATTACAGTAGAATAATTCACATGCAATTGCAAACACAAAACCACACAATAATACAAACATGCTCAAATACTTCATGTCAACTTTCCTTTGGAGGACAGTGAAACTCAAAAGTTATATTTCATACTAAAAGGCATGTAAATAGTCAGAAGAAGATCAACATAGAGCGACTGTGATCAGAGGTTTCTCAGCTTCATCTTTCAGAGCAGAAGCCCACCCACATCCATCTAATTATATTTCATAATGTATCCATTTAAAAACTTTTTTTAAAGTTGAGAACCACTGTGTATACATAGACAGTAGTGCAGTGCATGTGACATTTCAGAGAAAATATTATTTGTAAAAAATTATTTACTAAATCTTACATGATTGTTAAAAAATCATATGATCACATTATAAAAAGCTTATGTGTGTATGTCTCATGCACTGCGGTGAATAGATCTTAATGGCATGGAATGTAAAAGCGGAGTTGTACTGTAAGTTTGTGGTTCTGCAATTCCAAATATCCTCTAAACCCATCACTTAAATACAACGTTGTATGTTTCCTATATTGCGAACCGAGACACTCACAGATAGAGATGCATTAGGGTTGCATGATTAAATATAGACAAATATACATTAGGTAAAGTATATTCGATTGAAGTGAGAGGAAGTGCTCTGCATTCAGCAATCTCAGGCATCCAGAGAATAGCATACAAACCAGAATCTTTACATTACCCCTTAAAACAGATAGAGAGGTAAGTGGTTGCTTAGTTAAAGCCCTGAAAACAACTTCCTGCCTTCCAATAAGAAAGCTTAAATAACAATAAAAAAAGAACAGAGCACACCATTACTAGAAAAACACAAACAACATGGCAGGACATCGTAAATTAAGGACCGACTCTGTACTGAGCTCAGTAGTATCTGATTTTCAAGTTACAGCATATTTGAAAATGGCTTACAGTGCAGCCATCCAAATCAAACTGTAGAGAAGAGGTAATCAGATCAATTACTGTTAGACAAGGTACTGTAATTCCAGTGTGAGAAATGTCTAGCGGTGTGTACGCTCACTTACCTTCCGTTTTCACCTTCAGATCGATTTTGGTTGTCTTGGTGACAGAATGCTTGAATGAATCGAACTCAAAGAGGCGGGACACCTTACAGTTGTATTCGCCAGTGTCATTTAAAGTAACGTTTTTGATACTAATGGAGAGGTCCTGCAGGTCTTTGCTGCCATTCCACATCAGACGGCCCTTCCACTGCATTTTTACGTCCTTGGGCTCCTGCGGCTGGCGGTCATACAGATAGATCTGTATTGGAGAGGTGATTATGTGTCAGATATATATTCATTTATTAAATACGACATGTATTAAAAAAAGCTAAGAGGTGACCTCACCAGCATTTTTTCTTGATCAGGACTGGTGTAGGTCCACTCCACGCTGGTCTCAGCCGAGATCTCCTCTCGTTTCATGCAGTAGATGCAGGTTAATTTCATAGCATGCCCTACAATGGCCTCTGAATTGGATGGCACATCCACACACACCAGCCGGACCTCCTGCACTGCAGACAGCACGGAGAGCATTATTACATACACACATGCAAACTTCATAAAACTGTCTGTTGGTTGGTCTGTCAGTCTATCTAGCTAGCCATCGCTCAAAAGAGGAAAGATAAAGATAAAAAAAGATAAAAAATCTATCAATCTATCTATCAACCACATGTAGGACATACAATCATGCATTTAAAGGAGTAGTTCACTTTAAAAAAAACAAAAACAACTTTTGCTGA
Source organism: Hybognathus amarus (assembly GCA_030378365.1). NCBI lineage: Eukaryota > Metazoa > Chordata > Actinopteri > Cypriniformes > Leuciscidae > Hybognathus > Hybognathus amarus. The sequence continues at coordinate 97,979 of JAQIUQ010001632.1, read as the reverse complement.
TAATTTACTCACCACCATGTCATCCAAGATGTCCATGTTTTTCCTTCTTCAGTCGAAAGGAAATTAAGGTTTTTAATGAAAACATTCCAGGATTTTCTCCATATGATGCACTTCATTGGGAACCAAATGGTTCAAGGTCCAAATGAGAGTTTTAGTGCAGCTTCAAAGGGCTTTAAACTACACCAGACGATGAATAAGGGTCTTATCTAGCGAAACGATCGGTCATCTCAAAAAATAAATTATAAAGTTTAAGTTTTATAAGCACAAATGCTCGCCTTGCTCTGTTCTGTGATGAGCGTCTCGTGACTTCTTGTGTTCAAACTCGTTCATCAAAATGAACAAATCTTTTCGAGTCCATGATTCTGAAGGGTCCTAGATAAGACCCTTATTCATCGTCTGGTGTCGTTTAAAGCCCTTTGAAGCTGCACTGAAACTCTCATTTGGACCTTGAACCGTTTGGTTCCCAATGAAGTCCATTATATGGAGAAAATCCTGGAATGTTTTTATCAAAAACCTTGATTTCTTTTCGACTGAAGAAAGAAAGACATGGACTTTTTGCATGACATGGGGGTGAGTAAATTATCATCAAAAGTTTTTTTTAAGTGAACTACTCCTTTAATGGCCATGGAGTGAAAAGTTAACACCTTTCCAAAAATGTAGCTTCAATCTGCATGTACTTTATGGAGGTCAATTAAATCTGAGGCAGTTTTCTCAAGGGAGCACCAGAGGATGAAAAAAAGAGACAGAGATATTATTACCCATTACAAGCTACAATTCCAGAATGAGCTCACAGCACAATCTTCTCACGATCAGACAAAAACATACTTTAAAGTGCACCGATTGCTGCAGACACATGTTTAGTATTGACCACAGAGGACACCCCATTGAGCAGGGGCCAGGCCGAGGCCTCAATAATGTGAAGATTGTTCTGGAGTGTTCACTCAACTGTGAACATAACCTCTCTGCCATTGTTCAAATGGAGACCATCTTACATAACTCACAGCCTCTAGCTAGCATAAGCTGTCAACACTGATCATGCCTTTTCTGTTTGAAGGGTGATATGGGCCAATGGAAACACCAACTGTAATTGTCCAGCCCACAAGCATGCTGTGTAGATGATGTACTATATTATAATAACAAGCTGTGACATACTTCGGCCACTAGTCAAAGAATGTGAACTTGGTGGTAGATGAAATACAATTCTAAATCTATTTCAGAACGTAATATTCTGATGACACTAGACTGCCACAGTCTGTGAAGAGAGGCTGTCTGAGTCATTGACCCTTATGTTACTGTTTACAGCTGAATCAATGCCATCCCTGTATGATTGTACTTGTATGTGGCTCATAATGTTCAAGCACATCACACATTCTCAAACACTGTCCATACTAATGCTCTGTTGTTTAATTAATTGGTTAAAATGGTTTCTGTAGCCTAGGAAATACAGTCATTTAAGATGATGGGGAGCGAATTAACGAGAATCATTTCTGATTAAAAAATATTGAACAGGACACCCTACAAAAACCCAAGTGGATTGACAAAAACGTCGGTAACACTTTACAATACGTGTGCACTAATAAGCATGAATTGATGCTTAACTAATGCACAGATAATACTGAATTAATGTGTTACTTATGATTATCTAAGCTATTCATTAATGATTACCACACTAGGAACTAATTAAGAGTCTGTAAGGTTAATGTATTAGTTCATACATGAATTGTTATTAATTAAATATGTAATTGTGGATTAATTCCATAATAACTCATTTTTTAACTAATAGTGTTAATTAATTACCAGAATGAGCCAAAGCCTTGTATTTCAACTTCCAGATAATATGACAGGTACACTAATATGCATTAATACATGATTAATTAATTAATTGTTAATGCAAATTCATGTGCAAATTACTACAATTACTAAATGACTAGTTAATAATGATGTGCCTTAACAAGTAAAGTCATAACATAATGATACCTTTGCAAATCATTAGCTAATGATTAATTAAGGCAGACAACTGGAAGTTGAAGTGCATAGCTATGACTAATTGTGGTAATTAACACATTAATTTACACTATTAGTTAATAAAATATGTTATTAAGGAATTAATACACAATGACACACTGAATTAATAGCAATTCATGTATTACTTAATCTATTAATCATATAGACTCTTTATTAGTTGCTGATGCAGTAATAATTAATTAATGGTTTAGTTCTTCATTAACTCATGATTATCTGTGCATTAGTTAAGCATGAATTAATGCATATTAGTGCACACGTATTGTAAAGTGTTACCAAAACATCTTTATCTAAAAGCAATATAACCACACATTGATGTATTTTACATTTACATAAGATATACAAACTGTAAAATGTAAACAGACATTGGGTATAAATGTATCTTCAAGGGTCCATTTATGCTTCTTTATTGCATATATGACAACCACACATGTTAGAAATGGCTTACAGGACGAAACCTAGTATGCTTATTTTTAATATGATCAGTTTAACACAATTCAGTTCAGTTCAGTATTATCTCAAACTATAATAATATATCGTATTATTTCGAATTATCGTTCGAATTAGAAATTTAAAATACCAAAACACTTACCAGCAAATAGGAACAGCAATAACAAATGCAACACAAGCGTCATGTGAGTTGCCATGCTGGGAGTTGTAATAACAGGGCGGCGTCTCAGATTGAGTCTTCCTGTTAGTACAGGGAGAAAAGAGAAAAACCGACACTGAAACTTAATTTTAAAGAGGTTAAAAACGCTTTAATATATATATATATATATATATATATATATATATATATATATATATATATATATATATATATATACAGTACACACACACGCACAATATTAGATCTATGACTAACAGGATATGGGTTTCAGCACCACTGACAGCGCCCAATCGCTCGCGATTGTCAAATAGCTAACGTTACTCACTATTTACAGCAGATGTTTACATTACAGACGGAGGTCTGTAAAGATGACACACTATGACTTTAATAACAAGCTGTGAACGAAACAACTTGGAGCTGAGGTTTACGGGACGGAAAGAACGTTTTTTGTTTCTCAAGAAAAAGTTTGAAGTTTTTTACCGAGATACAAACATCCGGTAAACGTCTTAAGCTGGAAGCGGACGCTGCTGTTCCATGGCGATGCTCGTGAATCTAGCTAAAGACCTGTGGATCTTAATGAATCCTGTAGAAAATGCGCGCGAAGTAAAGAAATCCAGCGCCTCCACAACGAGCTGCTTCAGAAGATGTCAGTAACTAACAGAGAAGGATTACTGATTTCCTTTTGCATTCGCAGAACAGATGCTCCATCTTCAAACCCCCACAGCTGTAGAATAAGAGACGCCTGTCTTTGTTTTCTTACTAAGTAGCCACTTACGCATGACAGACATGCTTAGTGCGCATGCGCCGCCTGATCTACTTTCAAACTGGCTTCGTTGCTTAGCAGGGACTCGCAAAAGTCTTTTAGAACAACAAAAAAAATGTTTCGCTGATAAAACATATTTTTAAAGTATTTTTTTTATAAATAAGTTGGAATTGTCACGTATTTTAAATGTCATATCAATTGTATAATATAATCATAATCTTTCTTTTTAATTTACATTACATACATTTATTACAAACCTAACAATGGTTTCACATTTTTGCATGCTAACTCTTGTTGTCATTCATAGACGAATTGTTTTATGGTTTAATTCAGCCATAAAGCCTATACACTATAGAAATGATGACAAATTTTATTGTAGGTTTTTTTTTTTACTTACTTAAGACTATTTCAGTCGTTCTACTTCAAAAGTCCACGTTTAATTCTTTGTGTTATTTCTAAATGTGTTATTTCTATATTTCTAAATGTGTTATTTCTTTCTTATTATACGAAATTTACTAGCAATTTACTAGAAAATTCTTTCTACGCCAATTTGTTTTCAGTGTATTAGTCTACTTAATAACAAGTTTCATTGTGACAACTTACCCCATACAGTGACATGTATTGACACTATATATATTTTGTTATTTTAATATAAAATATGTCAATCCCATTATTTTGTCACCAGTAATATATTAAGACACTTTCATAAAAGCTATTTAAATGGCCTAACTACCTGGCTTAATATAAACCCTGTCTGTGAAACCAGGCAATAGTGTTCAATGAACTGTTCTATAGGCAATATCAATGGAAATGCTCAGTATCTTTTTTGTAGCCGTGTCTACACACACACAAAAAATGGACCTTCAACAATTAACCTAGATTGTTCTATTCAAGGCCCGATGCCGATGCCTAATGTGTGAATTGCTCATACATGGCAGTGGAGTCCTCATGCGCAACAGAACATGACATATGTGAAGCCGAAGCTTCGTCAGAGCCCACATTTAACACACATCAGTTCGTCACAGCCTACATTTAACACACATCATAGTTGTACATCAGCATCCATCGTTCAGTCATCAGCTCCTGTCTTTTCTCCCCTCATAAACCACATCCCTCAAGCCCAGTGAGAACAGCACATCATGAGCTGTATGCATCCAAGGGCTTCTATTGTACTCGCTCAAGAACAGCATTTAATCATTCACACCCACACACTGGTCCTTACTTAACTTACGTGTGGTCGGGAAAGCGGCTTCTACTGCAATTATTATACTCATACCGAATCTATGACCTTTCCAGCTTTCAGTCATCACATGGATGATGAGTGCTGAAGAAACTGAAAATGCAAAATGGAGTGTTGAGCTGAAATGTGCCATATGTTAAAATAGGTGCACAAAATCAAAGCTCTTGACTGTATGGCTATGAAGTTATAACAGTTTCAGTCACATGACTGACAGCACATAGTCCTATATATCAAAAGCTTGATGAAAATCATCTGAGAATGAGGATAAACGTGTTTCCTGCACTCCAGTAATCCATACGGTCTGAAATGCATATGTGTTTATGCTCATGACGGCTAAGCCATCAACAGTGCATCAATCTTGCTTTTCTATACTCAAGAAGGACTCATTACGGTACCGTCGGGAAGGATCATTTGTTGGGATTAGATCCCTGTTTGAATATTAACACAAACATAAGAAGTGAGTCTAATCTTACAATTAGAATGTCGACGATTTTAATCTGGACATAGCAATGTATGGGAGCAGTGGAGCTTAGCACAAAGGTCAGAGTTAAGGATTACAGATTTCATCATTGGGATTATGGCTGCTTTATTATGTTGACCTCACAGGAAAACAAAGAGCACGCGATTCACAGTCCTAGAACTGCAACAAACGGTCTGATTGTGTGTTTCCACCAGTCATGTCAAATACTTTCCAATCTTTTCGGACAAACAGGAAATGAATTGCGAAAGGATTGAAACGGATGTCTCTTAGGGAGGTGTGTCTGTACAGAGCTCTAATACAGATGACAGGAGTGCAGGAGATGTTGCCAGCAGGCTTGGTCTCAGCACAGGCTAAAAATGGCAGGCCTGGTGGTTGCTATACCCACGAAACAGGGAAACCATGGCAACAGCAAACCAAAATGACAGCATGGAGAGAGCAGGCCAGAGTAATGCTTTCTTCCAGCAGTGCAGGATAAAACCCTGTGTGTCTCTTTATTAGCTTCAGTACATGAGTATAATAAATATTATTTATAATAAATATAACTATCAAATATTTATTATATTTGTATAACTTTTTGAAAATGTTTTAAACTGAAAGTCCAAAAGTTTAAGAAAACATTTAAAATCTGCAATGCAAAACTGAGAAAAAATAAATAAATAAAAAAATTAAGAATGTAAAACAATATTAAGAATAAACATGTCTGAAGTATAAACATTCTCTTTATTAACCTCAGTACATTAATATTTTATAAAATAAAACTATTTTTAGTAGTTTTGGAAATAGGAAAAATTTGATTTTGAATTTTTAAAAAATTGTGACTAAGCTGATATGATTTGTGTTTAATCAATTATATTAAATTTAGGTAACACTTTACTTGAACTGACATGACACCTTCATAAACATGACATGACATCTTGAATATGAAGTAGGGTTTATGCATGTTTATGACAACTGTCATTAAGTGTCTTTCACTCAATAATAGCATTTTAGATGCAAATATGACATTGTTTAAGATGTCTTTGTTATGACATCTTGCCATAAACCATAACATCATAACCTGTCAGTGTCTTTGTCATAACAACTTGACATAAAATTAAGTTACACTGTCATGTGGTTGGCTTTGACATTGGCTGTCAAGAGGCCATTATAATATGTCATAATAAGTGTCATGAATATTTTTCAAGACTAATTGTACTAACTGAATTTGTCATTTAAGACAGGTGTTCTCAACACCAGTCCTGCAACCCACTGCTCTGCATATTGTGTAGGTCTCCCTTATTTAACACACCAGATTCAGATCCTCAGCTCGTTAGGATAGTCTATCCTAACGAGCTGAGGATCTGAATCAGGTGTGTTAAACAAGGGAGACATACACAATATGCAGAGCAGTGGGTCGCGAAGGACTGGAGTTGAGAACCCTGATTTAAGAGTTATAATGACTTTATGACAGCCAATGTCAAAACCAACCAGCAGTTTAATGTAATGTTAACCAATAAAGCTAGGTGCTTTCTTAAGTTTGATAATTAACCTGCTATGTCATGTTTATGACAGGTTGTGTTGTCTATGCCAAGTTGTCATGACAAAGACACTGACCGGTTATGATGTATTGGTTTATGTCAAGGTGTCCTGATGTCAAGACTTGACAAACAATGTCATTTTTGTATTAAAATGTCATAACTGAGCGAATGACACTTAATGACAGTTGTCACAAGCATGCATACAAATATGTCATGTCATGATTATGAAGGTGTCATGTTAGTCTTATGCACACCCCTTCAAGTAAAGTGTTATCAAATTTGAATAATAATAAAAAATAAATAAATGATTTTTTTTTAGAATAAAAATGCATCATATGACTTTTGTGCATCTTCAAAGTAGACATTTTCACTAATGGTCCATTTGAGTTCACTAATGGTCCAAGCTCATAATGGGAGTAGATCAATCCCAGGACAGAGCATCATGACCTACACGATTCTCAGAAACGCTCTGCTTGCTGAGTACTGAGTAGGTCAAGAAACAGAGAGCCCATTCTGTCAGTCTGCATTAATTGAAAAGCACAGTAGTCTCATTGTTTACTGCTGGTGTTCACAATAAAATGTTTTTTTCAGCTGTGAACAAGTTCCTGACAAAGATGACGTTTCATCCTAACTGTTGCAAAGAGAGATGTGTTCTATCATGGCATCTTCAGATTTCAACACAAACCCCACAGATATTAGTACCCATCAGCAGCAGCTCTCCTTTTCATCTGGAGTGTGCTAAAGTACCAACATTTTGGGGGATTATTTTGTATCTACTTGAAGTTGACACACTTTAGTTGATCGCCATCTTTATGCTCTGTTATGTTTGTGGCAGTACAGAGCAATTTCTATAATGATGCACACAAAACAAATGACCAGCTCTCAAGAGACTTTATATATATACGCATGGAGAGCTCGCATTCGTTATCGCTGAATAACAACCAGGAGCAAGATAACACAAGCAATTCTCACATCACTAGACTTAAGAAGAGATATTACTGTCTAGCACTATGTGCTACATTACAAACATTTCAAATAAAATCCCTCTGCTCTAAAGTATCTCCGGCCCCCTATTATCTGGTGTAAACCATATAAAATAAGAAAGACTTTCAGGTTTACTTACATTCACTTAAATTTACTTTATTCGAAGTCTATTGAGTGGAACAGTGCCCGCCCTTTTTCAGTGACACTAGTATTTTTTCATTAATTTTTCCCATAGGGATTAACAACATTTTTTTAAAGAGTTATAAGCCATGAACCAAGCCAATTGGCTACAAGGTCAATCACAACACTACACATTTTGATATAAAGTTTTTGAAAATCATAAAAAAAGATCTACAATCTCATGATGCATTGCAAACAGCATAATCAAATTTAAGAGATGGAGAAGCATAAAACTACTCATTTAGAAATGTTAAATGCTATATTTTAAGTTTATTGTAAAACATGCATTTAAATATAAACATTTAAGTAGTTTGAGAGCGAGGGCGGGTTTACAATACCATTTTACAGTACGAAGACAGGACCTCAACAGGACCTCAACATTGCCTAACATTATACTTTGAATTGCACTACAGTAATATTTAATAGAATTAAGTGAGACATTTAAAAAATATATTTATTTTACTTTAAATTGCATAACAAAAATGATCTACACTACTAGCTCCCTTAAGGTTTTAAATATAAAACTTTTGGATTAATCAAGAATCTTTGTTTTGAGTCCATTATATAGAAATAAACCTCTTGGTTTTAGCTTGAACAATTGTCTTCTTGTGAAATCCGATTATGTCTTATTGGTGGTAAATGTTGTCTTTTGAACACTTTTATTGTGATCATGTTTGTTAGATGATTTATACCTCATGACATGAGTCATGACATGTTCCAAACTCATATGACTTTCATGCATCTTCTGGACACAAATGTACTGGAAGCCCTGAACCGCTTTTTTTTTTTAATAAATAATAAAAATAATAATCCATAAAAAAATAATAATAATCTAAAATTACGAGAATATAGTCGAAATATTTCAAAATGATGATTCCAATATTTTTCTATATTTTTTATGATTTTTTTCTTTACATTGCAGTCCTGGGCTTGAGCAGTAAAGCATATTATATAAAGAAAAAAAATGCGGGTTGATGGGTTCAGCAGAAGAAAACACCATGGATTAACCTCGCAGCTCATAGTAGGTCTGTCTTTAAAGGCTTACAAGTTATGGTTCAAAATCAATTTCCTTATAGAGAAAATGAATGGTGTTAATGTTGACACTCTATAAAAAAGTTATATGGCAGCATCATTCTATGAAAGAATTTCTTTGTTTTCTGAGGAGTTTAATTTGATCAGTCTAGCTTTATAGTGGAAATGTTATCCTACTGTAAGAAATAAGCTTGAGAAAAGTCCCTAACCTATATCATAGTTCATTTGTTGATATTTCTCTATCAGTTTTGATGTAGACAGATGTCATACATGCAGTTTAGCCTACTAAGAGGCATTACCAACAGATCTTTCTAGAAGATTGAATATCTATAAATGGAGATTTTGTATGCCATTATTTGAATAATAAAAGACAGCACTTACGGCAGGATGGTCACTTCATGGACATATCAATGGATCTTCAGCTCAATAACAAAATACAATATTTCTGCCAGTAAAACAGTGGTTTCCATAATAAGCTACACTGCACAGTGGACTCGAGATCTAACTGTTCATTACTCAAGTGAAGTGCTCTCAGGTATTGCAGCTGTCCATTTAATGAAGAGAGCCAGGACAGAAATAGTCATGATCCCAGCTACCTCCTCCACAAATACAGCATGACAACCTGTTCATTAATATTGTATATTTTTTGCATTTCCTGCTTGCCAAGCAGCAAAAGAATAGTGTTAAAGTTTTTGTTATAGTTATTAAGGTTAACCCCAAAAAGATTGATATGCATATGATATGCAACACCAGCAAACACAAAAACACTGACAATTACAGTTATTGTCACAATAATAATAATAATTAGGATAAAAATAACCATTATTATAGTATATATATATATATATATATATATATATATATATATATATATATATATATATATATATATATATATATATATATATATATATATATATATGATATATATATATATTAGTTGTAGTGATAAGTGATGTTGCTACCTCTACAACTATTAATATAAAAAACGAATTACATACAATTCCAGAAAATTATTTTTATAATGTGCTATAACTATTATTATTATACTGCAACAAAATAAAATAAATAAATAAAATATTATATATATATATATATATATATATATATATATATACACACACACACACACACACACACACACACACACACATAATCATGATTAATCGCATCTAAAATAAAAGTTTGTGTTTACATAATATATGTGTGCAGTGGTGTGTATAATTATTTTGTAAACATACATACACACACATGCATGTATGCATTTAGAAAAATGTGTTCTTAATATATAAAATATTTATATTTATACATAATATGAATTATGTATAAATATATATAAAGTAAAGAAATGCAAATATTTCTTAAATATATACATGCATGTGTGTGTATTTATCTATACAAAATAATTATACACACTACACACACATTACGTAAACTCAAACTTTTATTTTGGATGCACTAATCGTCATTAATCATTGCCCAGCCCTAATATATATATACTGCTGATATAAAACATTGTGTCAATAGAGGATGTAAAAAAATAAAGTTATGCTCATAAGTATAAAGTTTAACACTAAAAATGAATGGCCCATTCAGGGATAAATGTAAAAATCTACAAAATAAGTTTTGAATGTGAGAGTAATGAGAATGTATGAGGGCCTTGCAGTCACTGCATTTACTTCAGCAGCAGTACACTGAGGCTGACAGGTATGTGAAGTGGAAAGTCTGCTCTGGATGCGCGTGGATACACTGTTCGTTTAATCTAAGTGATAAAGACCAACGGCAAAAAGCCAATGGAAGTTTCTTGAGCGTATCAGCTCAAGGACAGAGAGTTGTAACACCGATAGAGCGTGATGATAGCTACTATTTCCCTTCCCAATCTGTACACAGTCTGTTCCCCCCAGAGGAGAAGGTTTAGCCCGGCTCAGAGCATGAGCACGCATGAACTGTTCAGATTACTGACTGGAAACTGCTTTGGGTTTCATTTAGATTTACATTTTATTTAGGGCTAACAATCATGTTCAAAAATGAAGATAAACAATTTTAAAACACAGTAAGATACTGTATATATTATTCAGCAAGAAATTCATTCAAATTTATCTAAAGTCATAGAAAAGACATTTTCATTGTTACAAGTGATTTCATATTTTAAATAAATACAGATTGATTCAGCTAAATCTCAGCTGATCCACGTCAACTTATAGGACAAAGCACTTTGTCATCCCAGGGCGTCATATAGTGATGCTTTTGACATTGCATCTAAATCCGACGCACATGGCACCCTTTAGTGTCAATATAACGCTTCGGTTATGGGTAGGTTAAGGTCTGGAGTAGTGTTAGGGTTAGACCACTAGGAGGCGCCTTCTGGCCCATATATATCTGCGTCTCATATTGACACTAAAGGGTGCCATATGCATTGGATGTAGATGCAATGTCAAAAAAAGTGTCATTTATATGACGCCTTGGGGATGAGGCCGGGCTGTATAGGAATACGACGCCTATCACTGTATACATAAATAAGCTCCTTCAGATTTATCAGCTATCGCGTTTCTCAAGAGCCAATACCCTCCTCCATTCCCAGCTCCTCCTCTCATCAGTCAGGATTTGGGATTTTGATTCCCCTCTGTATTAAACTTAAATTCTCAAAAAAATTGTACTTTAAAATCTTGAATTAATGATATCTGCATACATTCATGTTGGTTTCTGTTCAGTTTATCCTAAGGGGGGTTATTGCTGCTCTTATCCATGCTAGGCTGCTTGGATGCACAGGAGTTCTCACTCAGAATGAAACCAAATCGCCAATCCAAACTGTGTGCTAATTGTCAATCATATTTGACAATAGTGACACTTTTACAGTCCAGTTACCCATGTAAATACTATGCACTTAATTTAGTAACTACAATTACTTGGGTAATAACAAGTACTAACCCTGAACCTACCCCTAAACCTACCCCTGTTCCATGTACTTACCTAATATTAGCCAGTACTTTCTAGGTTAAGTACACTGTAAGTACACTGTAAGTACTGTACTGTAAAAGTGAAGCTTTTGAAATATTAAGCAGCAACTGTTTTCAACATTGATAATAATGTTTCTTGAGCAGTGAATCATCATATTAGAATGATTTCTAAAGAATCATGTGACACTAGTATATTATAATTTAACAGTAGAACTGTTTTTACTGTATTACTGATCAAATAAATGCAGCCTTGGTGAGCATAAGAGACTCCCTTCCAAAACATTTATAATAAAATCGTATCGACCTCACACTTCTGAAAGGTCTAAACTGATTGTTGCTGGTACAGAAACTTGTTATATTCAGGAATTTTTCAAACTGTTACTCCTTACGCAGTCAGACGCTCTTCCTCATCTTTGTCCATGGGCTTGCTCTGCTTTTTCTTGTTGCCTGGACTTCCCTGCGGCAGGCGTCTGTTTCTCTGATTTACGTCTGCTGGGCGTCTGGCTGTCTTTCTGAGCGGGCACTTTGCTGTGATCTGCTCTGTCTTCATTAGGAGTCAGTTTAGAAAGTCTGTCTCTCATCTCTTTCAGCCTCTAGATTCGACCGGACACTTCTGCAGCTCCAGCATTATCTGTTGCTCCTGAAAGCGAGGAGTGAGAAATACATGTTAGCAGGGCTGGACTGGGACAAACGAAATTCGGCCCGGGCATTTTGGCCCAGACTGGCCCAATACATATGAACATAAACACAACTGAACTGTGTACGCCCTTGAAATGTATACCAACAACTCCTATTAAAATCACCAACGCCATCTAATGAGTGAGACGAAATAACTACAGTACTAAGTTGAAAATTTTGTACTAAGTTGAAAATTTTGTGCTTTTTAATGTTAAATTCATCAATCTGGTCCTCTTTGAGTAGGGTTGGGTATCGTTTGAATTTAAACGATTCTGATTCCGATTTTGATTCCTTGTTTCGATTCCGGTTCCTGAACGATTCTCGAATTCCGATTCTTTTAAGAGGCAGGGTCAAAAAAGTTTAGCTAACCTTGCTAACCAACGGTCTTTCTGAAGGAAATACTCCTTCTGTCACAAATTTTGCATTTTGCCGAGATTTCGTTATTTTTAGAAAAGTGAAGCCACACTTTGGACCGTCGACGTAAGCTACTCATGTTCGACTCGCGCTGTTATGCCAACACTTCCGGTAGACGCTTCTTCGTTGGTGTTGTTCAGCGGTTTCTTCTTCCGGTCGGCGGACTGTGAATATTCAAAACTAGGAATCGAAATTTTAACATTTGAACGATTCCGGGAAAAACGAAAAGTTAGTCCCGTGCTTCCAATCGATACTTCAATTCTTCATACCCAACCTGATCTTTGAGAGTTCAAAATTAAGAGCTCCAACCCATATTCAGTGTGCAAATTGAACAAAGAAAAACTCAAAACTCTTTTAGTTGGGATATAGTGTCTGTCTACATTACATACTACATAATTAATCATAGTTATAATATTAATCACATGACAGTTATAGCCATATATTGTAAAACGCATGCACTGAAAAATAAAAGCAACTTTCATAATTAGCTTAGAACTAATTTCTGTAACTTGAAAGAGATATAAACACATTATCTTTTATTTTGATGGAAACGCCATTCAGCTTTTATTTTGGTGGAAAACATGGTTTACAAATGGGTCTTATACTCTCATTATAATTCTAGTAAAATGCGTAATTGTCAAATATACAGACGTGGAAATAATGCGTAACTGAGTAATGGGTTTCTTCTCACAGCCTGCCTCTGTTTCATGGGTCGGACTGTGAGAAAGAAAGGACCCCGCTGACTTTTTTTGTTCTCGATGAATTTCAACGGCACAAAAGATCCCAGCGCCGCCGACGCTAAACTAAACGCAATGAGCCGCTGACACGAGTTGGATGGGCCGTTAAAAAAATGGCCCGATGGCCAGTCCAGCCCTGCATGTTAGAATGTAAAAGCATTTGGCACTCCCTCCAACATCGTGGGAGTTATAGGGGTTTCAACTGGCTGTTACCTGTAGCGGTTTGTCAAACTTGGACTCTATTGTCTCCGGTGGGCTACGTATGAGCATTACACTGTGGAGTTCAGAGGAGAGCTGCTGGTAAACTTCATTAAGTCTGTTTATTTCTCTCTCACACACAGCACCTGAAGCACAGGTAGAGGAAAAAGGGCCATTTCCATAGTTGTACACTCTTCAGAATGAATAAAACATTAAAATGTAAAAGTGCATTCACTAACTGGGACTTGAGTCTTTAGGCCAGTTTGCCCTCGTCCTGTAACAATATACACAAAAGATATAAGAATGTTTTCAGTAAAGAGTTCTCGTAAAACAAGTAATCCCTCACCATCTCTATGTCTGTCTTTCAGAGTTGGTTTTAGTTCCTGCAGGAGCTGTTCCAACTTGAAGTATTTATATTCTTGAATTCTAAAATCAATTGAGGAACTTAGTTAATATGTCCTTAACGTCATGTTTTAATGTTCTTGAAGTCAAATGCACCTTATATTTGATACTAACCTCTCTGCCAGCAGGTTCTGTGAAAAATGGCTTTCAGTAGGAATTTTTACACTGAAGAAGTTCTCTACTAATGTTCCAAAGCCCTCCGGTGTGTTTTCCTTGTCCATCTAACAAGTGAAAAAGTCTGTTATAGCTTGTTACATCCCCAGAGTTCTGGGTTCATCTAATAGTGATTATTTTTCTGGTGTTGCTTGTGGTTTGTGTGTTTGTGTTTCTTCTAACAGGCAAGATGGCTTCCTGGATTTCATATAAATATTCTAGGGCTGTCCAAAAATTAATTGCGATTAATCGCATCCAAAATAAAAGTCTGTGTTTACATAATATATTTGTGTGTGCTGTATATAATTATTTTGAATATATAAATACACACACATGCATGTATATATTTAAGAAAATGTGTTATTCATATATAAAATATTAATATTTTTATAACATAGATATGTATTTATATGTATATACAGACTTTAAGTGCAAATCATTCTTAAATATATACATGCATGCATAGGTATTTATATATACAAAATAATTATATACAGCACACACAAATATATTATATGAACAGACTTTTATTTTGGATGCAATTAATCGCAGTTAAATTTTGCACAGCCCTAAAATATTCCAAACAGGTGCCTTACCTTTTCTTTCCTCTGGTCTTCAGTGAAAGATTGATGAAACAACTGCATGCTTAACGTCGATATGGCCAAGTGGAAGGCTTTTATGAAGTCGAGAGATTTTGAACCTGTACAAATTTAAATGGCAAAAGATTTTAACTTTTAATTTTGCCACTCCTTAAGTTTGGAATACATTGCTGATGTCACTAAAATGTGAAAACATTGTAAAAAGTGATCAGTTGACTTAACTTAAAAAAGTGAAGTGAAAGTAAGTTATGTGTTCATATTTGAAGGTATAATATATGTGTGATTAATTGTCTTAATTTGTGTCTTAGTATTTTTGTATACATTTTTGTATACACTACTGTTCAAGATCAGCCATTTCTTTTTTATTATACTTTATTTTTAAGATGTCTGTGTTACAGTTTAATTATACATTTAAGTACTGAGTAATAACATTTAAATCCATGTAAAGGGTTAAAGTTAGGATTGGGGGTTGGTTTAGGGCTAGTCGCATGTAATTATGCTTATAATGTATAGTTATTACAACAGTAACTACATGTAATGTGTGTAGATAAAGACACTGTAAAATAAAGTGTTGCTTTTGATTTCAGACAAGAATTCTTTACAATGACATGTCTTCGTAAATAGTGATTTGTCTTGTAAAATACAGGTAAAAAAGCTTTAGAGATATCTGACTAGGCAACTCTTTATGAACTGATAGGGCAATCTCTCTTACCTGAGGCTATGTAGGCCATAGAGTGCAAGAGAATGGAGATGAACTGGCCAGCGTTTTGAAGCTTCTTCTCCAGTATGTACAGAATTTGATTGGCTGTGTCATAATAGAAGTCTTTATGACAGTAGGCCAGCAGGTTATCACAGTGCGAGACTGGCACCCTCCTGGCCAACAGCAGCATGACAGGGGAAGTCACAAGCTCTGCTCAACAGACGCGCAACATGGCAGCCAAACAGGAAGACTGCAAAATGCTGGGGGAAAGGTTGTCAAGGGAAACCGGGATCAGGTGCGATGGTTCACTCTCTGCTGGACAGATAATTTCTGAAGGAGAAAAAAAGCAGATGTAGGTCTTTGCAAAACTCTGAAACGATTAGGAGATCTTACAATACACACAAAACAGACATTTGTGAGGGATACAATTTATTATACAGTATATATGTATATTTGCATAAAAGAGAATTTCTTTTATATTTGTATTTTTAATATTTGTTACATTTCAGTATAATATATTACTTTGAACTTTGAATAGGTTGTTCATGTCAGGTTGTTCATGAGCTATTTCTATTTTAGCTCACTGCACAGGATTAAATACTGAATCCAAAAGCACAAATGTGTACTGACTGTCTTTAGTCCTGGGCCTTTGGACAAGCATCTGGAGAGATTCCTTTATCTCCTGCAGTGTTTTGGAGAGAGGCGTCAGAGACATGAACTTGGCCAGTTCCTCTTCACTCACACAGGGGATAGTGCTCTGCTGTTGACCTGACAGACGAGAGCATGTACTTTTAACACAGCAGCAGTCCTGCGGTGAAAGGTTGCAAACTGGTTTTCAACAAGGTCAAACCTGGATCTGAGGAAGCTGCCTCTGTATCAGCACCCACTTTAAACTCGGGCATGTCTGAGGGGAAAACTGTGAAATGATATAGAAACACTTATTGGGACAGTTTACCACAAATGACTCTTTCTGTCAACTTTCTGTCACTATTTACTTTATTCTTGTATCGTTCCAAACCTGTATGACTCTCTTTCTTCTGTAGGACACAAAAGCTGTAAGCCATTTCTTGTATCATTTGTAAACTGAATTAACTGATTTTTTTTTAAAAGACAACCCAAAAGCAATGTTATTTTAGTATTATTTACATACTTTTGCAGTATTTATAACATTTTGCATCTAATATTTATAATAATATTTTTTAATTAAAAATAAAGGGATAGGTGCCCCCTTTTTGGGGCACCTATCCCTTTAATTTCACTAAAATTACATTTACATTCATACATTTTTACATTCATAGCTTATAAATTGTCTCTGTGCTATTTTAATAGGTTTAAATGATTAACCTGAATGTATCTGGTGTGAAGTTCACTCTCTCTGATGTCTCTGTGGCTATTTATAGCAGTGCTGTCCTGTTGCTGCCAGACCTCCCCATTCATCCTGCATAGCACTCCCTCCAAAGATCTCAGCACGGCCTCCATCAGCCCCATCCACGGCTCTGGTGCAAACACAAATACTTTCACTGACCTGTGACTGTTAAGAACGCAGATACACATGTAAGGCGTTCAAGTTTCTCACCATGAGCAGTTTCTCTTCATTAGAGCTTTCACTGTCTAGTATTTTTTTCAACTGGTTCAGTTTTGAGGGTTCCATATTTTCTAGTGTGTCCTAAAATCAAGATGCAAAAGTTGATTAGTTATAGTGACTGCTTGTGTTATTTTTCTGATTTTAATGGAATTTCTATTTATTATCTTCAATCGAACTTTCGTTTCTGTCTTACCCTCAAAGCATCAATTTGCTGGCACATGTTCCTGTAAAACTCCTGTGTGTCTTTGCGATGCTTTGCCAGCTGGGATGCCAGATGTAAGTTCTGATACCTCTAACTTGTCATACAGCGCTTTCACATTGAACTCCTCCAGGTCCATTAGTGAAGTTCTGAAACCTTCACATGTTGGATCAATATGTGATTTGTTGGATCAATATATAACAGAATTCACCTGAAGTGTTTGTATATTTGTTAGCTTTCAGACATTTCAGATGATTGACTTTTACCTCTCTTTGTAAAGGCAAGTTCCTCTGATTCTGCTCCACTCTCCCGCCCCTCTCAGACCTGAGAGGCTCAGAGCCGTCCAAACTACAACACAACACAGCACACTCAAAATTGCACCCTGTGCTCAGCATGGTATTGATCGTTTTAAATGCTGCATGTGAATTTAGTCATCACACCATAATGTACAACATGAAAAATGGATATCAATATCGAGATCTGCTAATGGATCATGAATATAAGACATTTAGCAGTACAACAGTTTTCAACATTGTATAATACAAAAAAAAATCTTGAGCAACAAATCCGCATTTTAGAATGATTTCTGGAGGATCATGTGACACTGAAGACTGGAGTAATGATGCTGATAATTGTGCTTTACAAATCAAAGGAATAAATTAATACATAATAATAATGTATTAATACATGATACATAATAATGTATTAAAATTTATATTTTTTTAAATAATATTATTGTTTTTACTGTATTTTGGTTAAATGAGGACAAGAGACTTTTATAGCTCTTGTCTTTTATTTTATAGCTCTTGTCTTGTCACAAGAGACATTTATTTTCGATCTCTCAACAAGAGACGAAAATAAAAATAAAAATTACTGGCCATAAACAACAGCAGTGTATATTGGTCAATATTTTGAATTTAGTCAAAGTTAATTTCATACATTTTTACATTACATTAGCCATTATACAGTATAATGCTCACTTAAAGGGGCTATACTATGTAGAATTCAGAAACCCTTGTTATTAGCATCACCAATGGCAATTAAGTGAACTGCAACCAGAAACGTATTGCTTGTACTCGTGTACTTGACTGTGATTCAATCCCCCAAATACTCAGGGTGAAGTTCTTTTTCATTCTTTGCTTAGAAGTAAACAAAAGTTGGAAACCTTTGCAGCAATAAACTAAAGAACATCCAGACGCTGTCCACGCTGAAAAGCAATGTTTAGATTAATATGTAAATATGTGCGGCATGTTTCTTCTTAATAACAAAATAAGCAGCAAAAACGTCAGTGGGGAGAAAGTAGCAGTTAAGAAAGCATCTGTTTATTGTGGATGTTTGTGGATGTCTCTGCAATTCACTGGCATCATGTCGACAGATGAGGTAAGTAAAATTAAACTGTTATGATAGTTTGATTATAAAGTATATTGGAGACCAGGCATATACTATATAGATTTGGCTACATATGAGACTATAGTTTTCAATTGACTCCTTTTCTTTGCTTGACACATTGACATTACCATACATAATAGGGGCTTTCGCACCAGAGGAACATTTTCATAGTTGCCCGAACTATTGGCGAAGTACCCCGATATCAGCGCATTCGCACCACAGGAACAAGGAACAATTTTAGCTCTAGGAACTCTTTTGGAGGGACTAATTTAGCTCCTACTTCAGAGTGGGGTCTAAACCAGCAATAAAAAGTGATTAATAGGTGAAAATTCTAACATATAGCCTGTTTAATGTTTGTTTTTTAATAACAGTTACAATTTGATAAGAATGTTAAATGTAATCTATTGCAAATCTCAAAATTTTCATTATGTAAATTACCATGTTGCTGTTTCAAATGACTGATTTTAGCATTATCAGAATTGAAATATTGGTGCATCCCTACTACTCTTGCAAGCTTCAGTGAACATGCTTATAACAAACACCAAGAAACTTGAGCAGTAGCAGTTGACTTACCCGTCTGTATTAAAAACATATTCGATAGGAACACTGGGTTCACCCAAGCTGCGCCACTTGGGCTTTGGCCTCCCTCGAGCAATGAGGTTGGAACGATTAGGCCTCAAGACAAGAGCAGAGGCTGTCAACAGTATTATCAACAAGACCAGCAGAGACAAGATCCCTATGGAGAAATACCAAGCACAGTATGTTAAACATTCCCGTTGGCAAGGAGAAATGCAACTTTCTATTTAAATGGCATCGTGAGCTCCTCTTGGTTCACCTGTGATGAGCCCCCAGTCTGGAAGCAGGTTTAAGCTGTGTTGTTTGACAATCCCATGTCGCACTAGCTTGTGCAGGGGTCGTGGGCTGAAGCGAGGCGGTGGTGGGGTTACACTCAGAGCCCTGCTCACTAACGACTACTATCAGACTCCAGTCCGGCACTGCATTATCCAGGAACACATACTTTCCCGGCTCCATGAACACATGTGCAAACCTATAGAGACAAATCACATGAAGATCAGATGCAGATCTTTGTTGAAAGCTAGGACGGTTGTGTCCCCTCGGTTTAAATCACATTTAGATTAGATCACTTTGCAGTTTAAATTGCGTTCCAGGTGTGGTTTGGAGGGGTTCAGATCAGTCATGAGGAGAGCTAAGTCCCCCCAAGCCCCTGCATGAGGCCGGGCCTGAAGCTAAATGTGATATATCTATTTATTTTTACCTGCTGGAATTTAGCTGTGTGTGTATGACGAGATGCTGCAGACGCCTGAAGGACCCAAAATCCCAGCCAGGGTTACTGCTGAACAGGTGGTCCTTCTGGTATACTGGGAAGTGACTGTGGTGGCGGTCTAAATTGGCAGAATGACATGAAACATGCATACATGTACACTGAAAAAAATAAGTAACTTGAAATGAACATCTAAAATAAAGGTTTTACTGTACTAAAGCATAAAATACCATACATATGTTTGCAGAGATTTAGGAAATATGCTCAAATACTTGTTTCTCTGAAAACAATGTTACAGCCATTTCTTCTATTTTGAAGTGATAACACATCGGAAAACACAGCAATGAAAGCCAGCGAACAAACTGGGTAAGAGATCGCACAATTCTACCCGACCTAAAAAGCCTCGGCAATAAACACATTACGAAAATTGCAAACTGTAAGGCACATTTTTATTGTGTGTCCTCAATCTGGCAACCAATGTGAGTGTTGAGTCTAGAAGACAGGGGAAGTAATAACTCTCCAATATTTTGAATTTGGACTGCAGTACCCAGTTCAACCATTAACTGTAAAAATTACATAGTGCACCTTTAACTGGTTCCGTTGTAAGTCAAAAACATGATTTAATATCGCTGAATCAACTTAAATTAATAATTTTTAGTTTGTACGGGTTAAATCAGGTAGATATAACTCCCTAAGGTAAAAATTCCAGGTTACCATTTTTTTAACAAAGCCATACCAATGTGGTTGATTCAGTGAACTGAAAGATGAGCATGTCATTTGGGGACAAACATGCTATGGGATTTGGAATTCGTGGAAGAGGCGCTGAAACCTCATTCTGATCAGCATGTCTTCTCACTCTAAATCTCTCTCTATAATTTCAACTGGTTCTGAAAGGAAATACCACAACAAGCATTAAAGTTTTACTGATCTGGACAATCGTGATAAAAGAAATACAAGCGTATCATTAAGTGTGGGTTTGGACCTGTACTTAAAGATGCTTGGGCAAAATGTTTGTAGGTCAGACACTGAGGAGAGCAAAAGCACTGTCAGCTTACCTGACATTAAAGAGTCAATGAGCACATGGGTCTTTTAAAATCCAACCAAAACACTTCCTCTGGAGAAAACTGGACAAAGTGGATCCTTCCAAATGTTCTTGACGTGAACATCAGGTCCTAGTACATCTCTCATATTCTGAGTGAGGAATGAAATAAAGTTATACTGAGGATGAGTCGACATCACAAAGCACAGGCTCTTCTATCGACTGATAAATATATATAAATATAACAACTGAATCCTCTTTCTAAAACAAACAGCTGATAAAGTCCAGAACTCACCCTGCTCCAAGTTTTGCTTTCATCTGTGGCTTTAATTCTCAACAGCAGCTGTCCCTCTGTATCCAGCCTGGCAGAGAGCACCTGTAGTGTGGACATGCATGAAGAGTTACACAGCTCCTCCACTGACACGTACCTCTCACAGTGACAACTGAAGAAAAACATCACATAAACTTAGTTCTCATGATAAAGTTTAAATGAGGGTCAGCTCATTATGTAAGGGATGAGCAGTTAGATGGTCATTATCACAAAATAAACCCAGACAGGGTGGTCTTGTATTGTCACTGAAGGGATTTATTTTGCATTAATGACCAGCTGCCTAAATGATTCTGCTTATTTAAATCACAATAAACATGACATTTTTATCTAAAAAATATTTTATTATTTATGCAACTAGCACAGCATATATATATATATATATATATATATATATATATATATATATATATATAGGTTCTCAGTCACAATTCGTCAACTTATAAATTATACACTTACAATAAAGATTAGTTAATGCATTAGATAATCCAAAATAATTTCGTAAATATGTGACCCTGGACCACAAAACTAGTCATATGTGGTAAATTTTTTAACATTAAGCAGCATTCATTTGTTCAGAAATTCAGTAAAAGAAACATATAAAAACTAAAACACCTATTTTCTTTTTAATATATTTTAAAATCTATGTTAAATGTATTCCTGTGGTGGCAAAGCTGAATTTTCAGAAGCATTGCGCCAGTCTTCAATGTCACATAAACCTTCAAAATTCATTCTAATAGGCTGATTTGGTTTGATTTGAGTTGTGCTGCTTATTACTTTTGTGGAAACTGTGATACATTTTTTAGAATTCTTTAAAAAATAAAACTAATTTAAATAGAAATCTTTTGTAACAATCTAAAACTCATAATTTCTGATTAATTTAATGCATCCTTGCTGAGTAAAATTATTACTTTTATTAAAAAGAAAAGTTTGAAAGGTGTTGCATGTAGTATTTAGGATAAACATTACAATTATTGTCAAATTAAAGTGCTTAACATAATAATACACAGAAGACCTCTTTGGAACAGTATGTGTGGCACTGGGTGTGAACGTACATGCCCATCCCGTACATCCAAAGTCCCTCCCTGAGGTCCACACGTAACATTACAGGAGTAGGTGGATGGGACGAACACATTCCAGCGTAGAGGCCAGCCTCACTTGACCTGCCCAACAGCGCTTCTTTACCTTCACAGAATGAAGAGCTCCTTACTGTCTTATCACACAGTTATATGAAAGAGACATAGAGCTACAGTACACATCTTACCTCAGGCTGACAGTCCAGTTCACTATCTGCAGTGAAGCTTTTTAAGTCCAATTGATTGTAGAAGACAAAACCGGTCTTACACAAGCATGACCCATCCAACTGCTGAAACGCACGGTTTTTGCCTATGCAGGTACAAGAGGACGCCCCTATAAAAATAATCCAAATAAATACATTCCATGGTCTCTGATTGTTTTTTTAAGAGTATAAGTGGCCATTTACCCAGAACATGTTTTTGCTTTCATACTATGCTACATTTTCAATGTTTTTTTATGTAAATATGTGCAACTTTTTAACAACATGTCTCTAGATTTTGTTTTTTCTTTAGTTTGACAATATTGATTTCTCATTTTTAATTGATTTTCATTTAGTCTATGTTGTTTTCCGTTAATGCATTTTAGTTCATTTCTAATTAATTTAGTCAGCTAGAACTCAAGAGAGATGCATTTTTATAAATAGATGCACAGTATTACACTGTATTAATCTGTTGTATTTATTATTTAATATATTTTTTGAATAAATCTGTCATGAAAACTAGTTTCTTAAACACCATTTAAATGTTTCTATCCCAACAATTAACTGAACTGGAAACATAATTATTTCATTAAAAGGTTTATATAAAAACTGCATTATGTGCAATTTAAATGTTTACATACAATACATACATGATTATTAAATAATCTTTATTTTTCAGTTTTGGTTTTTGGCTAAATGAACATTTGAATTTCGATTTCAGTACAAAATGTATTTTGATGCATCAGTATTTCTTTTTTATTCTACTCACCTGCCTATAGTGTTTTTAAAGGCAAAAACATGTTCAGTGTGAATGTTCCCTAAGGCTTGACAAAATATCCTTTAGTTTTCTACAACACAGTCTGACCTGCATCTGAGGTGGAAGAACTCCCACAGGGGAAACAGGCTCTCTGAGCGTGCAAGTGATTGAAGGTGCCTGGTGGGCATTTGTGACATTCCTCAAGTGATTCTGCACTAGTGTGGTTTCCATATGATCCAGGCGGGCAGGGAACAGGCTCAGAGCTGCCTTGTGGACAAATCGTACCCTACTGGACAGGATTGATCACTATAATGGTGTGAGCCTAGTAAACAGATCATTAAATTAGTTAACATAATCAATCAATGCTGCAATTGCTAGTCTATTTGATTGTAATTTGGGAGTTCTTCAGTGCTGACCCGGAGGACAATGATATCCTGGAGGGCAGAGGAGGCACTGAAGGTGAGGGGACCAACGAGGCCGATAGGTGCCGGCCCCACACAGCACACAGCTGCTCTCCTGAGACTCCCTCAGTCCACTGGTGTTCAGCGGCATCCAGCCGTCCGGACAGGACAGCATAGCAGAGCTGTTGGCTGGACAGTAATGTGGAAAAGTACATCTGCAAAAGGAGATCATTTTGATTTAATCATGTTTACATTTTAACAGTCTTATTTAATTACTAGTGTTTTTAAAGATTAACTTTAAATGAGCATTATAAGACAGCAAACATAATCTAAATGTAAAAAATAGAAAAAGGAGCATCACAATCACATATCCAATAAAAATGTCTTAATATTGCCATAACCGATATGACCCTATATATAATGGGATCATATACCCTATACATATGATCCCATTCCTAATTGGTTGGTTCTTACACTTGCATCGGTGAGCTGTAGGAGTCAGATCCTTCAGGACAGTAGTATCCTGCAGGACACGGTCTGGGCTCTCCTGTCTGGGGTCTACAGTATGAACCAGCTCTGCAGGGGATCTCTGTCACTGAGCCTGTATGATGGATCACTTTACTATACTTTACAGTTATAATATGCCTTATATTGACTTTTTAGTGCATTTGTACTGTAAATATGAATGATGCACCTACCTGCAGGACATTCATAAGAAGCTCGGCATGGGATGCCTGCTGTATTAGGCTGGCCTGTGGTGCGAGGGTCTGGGCAATAGGTTCCAGGAGGGCAAAGTTCACACTGGCTGACAGCAGCTGCCCCGGCCTGTGCCCTCATAGTGCCTGCAGGGCAGGGCACTGGGAAACCTGTCCCACTGCACCAATGACCCGGTGGGCAAAGGAAGCTTGAGAAATCAGTGAGCCCTGAAAACAGTTAATATAGTTTACTGATGAAAGCAACAATATGATAATCCAGACAATCATTTTGAACATGAAATGAAGTGGTTATTCAAGGATATATGATTAGATATTCTATCTGGGATCAGTGCGAATTTTTATAAGTTTCTTATGCTCACCAAGGCTGCATTTTTTTATAAATATACAGTAAAAGTGTAATATGTTGAAATATATTACAATTTAAAAGTAACTGTTTTCAATTTAATTCGATTTTTAAATGTATTTATATTTCTGTGATGGAAACCCTGAATTGAGCAGCAAATCAGTCTTCTGTGCCACATGATCCTTCAGAAATCATTCTAATAGAGAGCCTAAGTCCCGCCCCTCCGCTTCCGGCTCATGGGACCTTATTTCGGAAAAAATATGTGTGGTAGTCAATGGCGAGAGACAACTTATCTTTTTATTCCGTCTGAACTGTGCCCTGAATTACACATATGATGTTTGTCAATTTAAAAGATAATTCTGAAAGTCAAAAACGTCGCAGTTTGTCATAAAACAGAAGAGTAACATTTAGTTTTATGTGAAAATCGCTCAATGAACTACATCTCCCGGGAAGCGAAACAACGAGCAAGATCCGCTGCTCGTGTGTGTGCAGTCTGGTACAAAACACTCAGGCATGACAGCGGTAACGTTACGATTGTAACGTAAGACTATAGAAACAATGACAGACGTTAGCCTCAGTAAACAGTAGCTTCATTCATTGAGAGAACATGTGCGCCTTTGGGGTTTGTAGTCTTTGTAATTACATATTTTCACAGTCTTATACCTCAACGGTTTCACATCAAACTGCGACTTTCTTTACTTTAAAATGTATCTTTTAAATTGACAAACATCATATGTGTAATTCAGGGCACAATTCAAACGAGATCAAAATATTTGTTGTCTCTCGCCATTGACTACCATACAATATTTTTCCGAAATAAGGTCCCATGGTGGTCGACCGGAAGGGGAGGGACTTAGGCTCTCTATATGCTTAATTGGTGCTCAAAACATTTATTTTTATCATTATGTTGAAAACAGTTGTGCTTCGTAATATTTTTGTGGGAAAAAAATCTGATTCCTTAATGAATAGAAAGTTCAAAAGAACAGCTTTTATTGGAAAATTGAAATCTATAACATAACTGTAAATGTAATTATAAATCTCTTTACTGTCACTTTTAATAAATTTAATGTATTCTTGCTGAATAAAGAAAAAAACTTGCTGACCCCAAACTTTTGAAGGTAGTGTACATACAGTAAATATACGATTATATATAGTATTACATATGTATGAGACCTGTGGAGTTACAAAAAGTGCCAGGTGGGCAGGTGAGACAGTCTCCCTTGCTCCCTGCCCCACATGCTGGGCCTGTATGTGAACAAGGGACATTGTCTGGGCCCGGGGCCGCCCCTCAGACTCATAATCAGCTATGCCATCACAGTAATAGCCTGGTGGACACAAGCGTGGGGATGGGTTCACCTATCAGAGGGCAGAAGCAAAACTATTTTTTTCATTCTAATGGATGTAGCAAGACATGTAAAACTACTCTATATAAGTATATACTAAGAATACACTACATGGACATCTGACAGGTAATCAAACATACACAGCATTTAGCCACTGACATACCCTCTAAGCACCATTGTCTTGGAGGACAAAGCAAACAGTTATGTATAGCACTTGCTCCAGGGGTTTCTCTTATAGTGTTGGCAGGACAAGATAAAGGTTCCTCAGTACCTTCAGGGCAATAAAAGCCTGTCCAAATAAAAAACACCAGGAGTAAACACACACTCTAACTCCTACAGATTAAATATCTCAGATTTATAATCATATAAGATTGTTAATCACTGTATTCATGTATTAAAACTGTTCATCAGATTCATGGAAGGGTTTAGAGAGGAAGCAGAATAGCATACCAGACGGACATGGTCCAGCACACTGCACTCCCCACTCACACTGGTCTCTGTTGAGAAGAAAATCCGCCTGAGGGGTGAACTCTGAACTGCCAGAGATGCATATAAATCCAGCAGCACACAGACCTTTGACCTGTCCAGCCCTGAGGAATAATCAGACACAAAAACTCATCAAATTTTCATTTCATCCAGAAAAAATGGGATGCATATCCACAAATTACACAATTGTTCAAAAAATTGCATCATGGTCTCCACAAACATATTAAGCAGCACGTCTGTTTTCAACATCCATAATAAAAAATGTTTCTTAAACTCTCAAATCTGTATAGAGTGATTTAAATAAAAAAAGTTTTATAAATTGAAAAAAACTTACAAAAAACAGTTATTTGAAAGTGTAACAATAACTGTTATAACTGTTTTTACTGTATTTTTAAATGAATAAATGCTTTTTGATGAGCATAAGATACTTTTTTCCAAAAACATGCCATAAAATCTTGCCAACCTCAAATTGTTGAGAGGTGAGAGATTGTAAACTGTCCTTTAAGTTTATTTTCTAATAGTTAAAGAAACACTTGATGAAACACTCTGTAGACGTACTTGCAGAACTTTCCTGGTGGACACGGCAAACACTCTCTCTCCTCCTGCAGACCCCTGACCTCAGGTGGGGTGTATGTGCCATTTGGACAAGGCTGGGGAACCATTGTGGCTGCAATTAAAAGCACAATGGGATAAAGTAAACGTAACAATGACACCACAGAGAGTTACAGCAGCGTGGGTTACCCGCAGGGCAGTAGGAATGTGGCGGGCATGGCCGGGGGTCTCCAATAATTGCCTCCTCACAGTAATAGCCTGGACGGCAAGGGATGCAGTTATCCGAGCCTGGATTCGGTTGGTACTGTCCCGTGGGGCATGGCAAGGCCAGGGGTGAACCCAAAGGACAATAATGACCCTGAGAAAGCAAAACCTGTCAGTCAGGCTGCTAGGCTCTGATTAAAAATGGACAGAAGGTGTGAAGGAGGCTGAACTGACCTTAGGGCATAGGAAGGCGTGTGGGGTGGTGGAGGAGAAGTCTATAGGGCAGTAAAAGCCAGCAGCACAGGGCCCTGTTGGAGCATTCAGGCCCTCGCTGGCACAATAATACCCTGCTGGGCAAGGAAGACAGCTTTCTATGGAGTAACCCCCTGTGGGCAGATCAATAAATAGTTATATTATAAACACAAATCACAATAAATAAAATATTAATGTGCAAAAGGTTCCAAAAAATATGGGAAGGGCAACGTTTAGATTAATGTGAATAATTTGAAAAGTATATTGCTAGTGTTTTTATTGCTAGTGTATTGCGAGTGTATTTATGAGAGCAACTAAAGTTGAATCTGTGCAATATTTGTGCACCTTTGCTTTAAGCTACACAGCCTATTGTTTTTACAAGCTCATTTATTTTGATGCTCTGTTGCGCTCACCCTGTTAAATTATTCATTTGCGTCTAAATGCTCCTCCATTCAGAAATGCTGTCTATAAATGTTTTATAGATTGTATTAAAATAAATCTGTAGGTTGACAGTTTGTACACACCGGTGAGGTTACGAATGCTGCCTGCTGGGCAGGGCAGAGGCATTTGGGTCCCAGAAGGGCAAAAATGGCCCCGTGGGCAGGGGCCATTCCGGAGGTAGCCAGTCGTACTCAGAGGTGCAGGATTTGGTGAACCTCCTTGGCAGAAATAACCCTGCTGGCACTGGCCTACAAACAAAACAACAGTTAGTATATATAATACAGTCACTGACCAAAGCCAAAGTGTGGGATGATATCAGACCCTGTGGTTGTGATGTTCCAGGTGAACTACAGTAGAGGCCAGTAGGGCAGGGTACACAGGCAGCTTCTGACTGAGCCCTTGGACCTGTCCCAGTGTGCCCACAGGGCAGGGTACAGCTGCAGCAGTGCCAACAGGGCAAAAATGACCTGATGCAACACAGAAAAGACATATCAAGATAGCATATATTGATGGCAATATAAGATAGCATATATTGTACACTGACCGTTCAAAAGTTTTTTTTTGTTTTTGTTTTTAAGGAATTAATATTTTTATTCAGTAAGGATATATTAAATTGATCAAAAATAACTAGGGCTGTCAAACGATTAATCACATCCAAAATAAAAGTTTGTGTTTACATAATATATGTGCATGCACTGTGTATAATAATTTTATATATATAAATACACACACATGCTTGTATATATTTAAGAAATATTTTCATGTATGTACTGTATTTAGATTTATATATAATTTATATTTTATATAAATATAAATATTTTATACATAAATAATATTTTTTTCTTAAATATACATGCATGTATGTGTATTTATATATATATATATATATATATATATATATATATATATATATATATATATATATACACAAAATAACTATACAAAGTGCACCCAAATATATTATGCAAACACAAACTTTTATTTTGGATGTGATTAATCACAATTAATCGTTTGACAAGCCCTAAAAATAACAAATAATGTTACAAAAGATTTCTATTTCAATGTTTATTCAATAAAGAATTTCGGAGAGAGAAATGTAATACGGTTTCTGCAAAAAATATTACACAAAATCAGCATATTTGATTGATTTCTGAGGGATCAAGTGATACTGAAGACTGGAGTGATGCTGTGGGTCAGTGGATGCTGAAAATGTAGCTTTGCCATCATTTTTATGTATATGTAAATTGTGTAAAAAAATATTTCACAATATTACAGGATTTACTATATTTTTTGTTCAAATAAATGCACCCCTGGTCAACATAATTGATCTTAATGACTACAAACTTTTGAACAGCAGTGTCAGATTTTAATTTGTAGCAGAACAGAAAGACATAATTAATTACTCATTGTCCATAATAATCTCAGCAGTGGGCTGGACTCACCCATGGGACATGGAGAAGGCTCCTGTGTGCCAGGGGAAGGACACATAGTGCCAGCAGGGCATGAGAGACAGTGGGCGGCGCCAGGAGCACTGCTATAGGTGCCAGGCTTACATGGCACTTCCAATGGAGCTCCGATGGGCAACTGTGTCCGCTCGGACAAATATAACCCTGTAGTCCATCTACTGGCCGAGCACTACGACTGCCGTTCATACAAACATATCTGAGAGGGGACAAATAAGGCTGTCACAAACTATATGCCAAAAGTGCCAGATTTCAGATGTCCAATGTATAACCCTCATCCACTGATAGAAATGAGCCAATCGCAAAAGCACTTCACTGCCACTCCACTGTATCTGTTTTCATTACTGACTATAACTGGATAGAAACTGGACCCACATAGTCATTTTAATCAGTTTTCTTTTCAAAGCGATTTTCTGACTCATTTGAACTTTAAGTAACATTTGCATAATATAACAATATAAATTATAGTTACAGTGCATCTCAGTAAAGGGCTATAAATCTTTAACATCTGAAATCATGCCACAAAGATCTATTAGCAACGCATGAGTGTACCCGGTTGGCTCAGCTCAAGTGGGTGTGGGTGTACAGTTGTCAGATGACTGTGTTTAGCGCCTGAAAAACATTGATATAAATAATTACCCAGCATCACAGAGAGTTGCTTCTGATGGATGGATCATAGCAGTCTGCTCACAGAAGTACCCGGGAGGACACGGCTGGCACTGCTCTGCCCCACTCAACCCTGGGGAGCTGGAGAATGTTCGGCGGGGCATGGGAGAGGAGAAATGATACCAGCTGGGCAATAATGGCCAGGCGGGCACATGTTGTTGCCTGTAGATTCCAACTGAAAATCACACATTTTAAATCAATTGAACCCTTTGTAAATACACAGTGTCTCTTTTCAGAGACAGAACTGATTAAATACCATGTTTCCAGTGCCATCAGGGCTCGTGGCACCTGAAGGGCAGTGATATCCATCCTGGCAGTGCCCTGTAGGCTCTGAAAGGCCATGGCGAGCACAAAACATGCCTAGATCAACAGATTACATGGATTAGATCCTTTTCCCCACATACAGTGTTATACACTACTGTTCAAAAGACTGGCGTAGAGTCTCTTATGCTAACAAGGGCTCAACTTATTTGAGCAAAAATACAGTATATAATAAATATTTAAAATATTTAAAATTACAATTACTTTTCAAAACAACTTTTTTTTCTGTTAATATATTTTTTACAATGAAATTAATTCCTGTGATGTCAAAGCCATAAGCCCAGTCTTCAGAGTAACATGATCCTTCAGAAATCATTCTAATATACTGATATGGTGCTCAAGAAACATTTCTAATTATCAATTTTACAGTTGTGCTGCGTAATATGTGAAAACTGAAATTATTAATTTACAAAAAAACTTTTTTGTAATGCTAAAATTGTCTTTACTGTTACTTTTGATCTATATAATGCATCCTTGCTGAATAAAAGTATAATTTCATTTCCCCAAAATTTGTGTATTTGTGCAATAAGTCTTGTTATTTTCATGTATTTTCAGTCTGACCTGCAGGACACGGTAAGCAATCCTCCATACTGGCTGTGCCAGACAGTGGCTGCATTGTTCCTGGAGGGCAGGGAAACTGAGTGCCCAGTGATGTGCCCATGGGGCAGAAATGTCCCAGTGGACATGGAAGAGGCTCTGTTACTGCTTCCCCTGCATTGTAATGCAGTAGAATCTATTGTAATTGATTTATAAAACACAGAGATGGTTTTAAATGAATTTTCTTGTAGATAGAAATACTAACGCACCCGGACAGTAGTAGCCTAATGGACATGGTTCACAGTTTTCTCTGTGGCTGTTGCCCATGATGAAGCTGAAAGTGCCTGCAGTGCAGGCCAGGGGCTTGTGTGTGCCTGCAGGGCAATAGAAACCAGCAGGACAGAGACTCTGCTCAGGACTGCTGGAGCCCCAGTCACAGAAGTAGCCTGCAGAACATTCACCTACACGGAAACAGAAATAGACAATAACATATGACTCATGGTTGCATCATTCAACTCCAAATTCTGCCATAATATCAGTGCTTTAGCTGTCCTGTAATGGTTTTCAATCAGGGTTCTGTAAAACTATATCCTATTCCACAAAGGATAAAAGAAGCAAATAATTGTATTTAAAAATGTTTGAAAGAAATAACAGAATCACTGCGCTCTAACCAGATCAGGATGCAAAGAAAAAATTGAAAAAAATATGTGTGTGAAAATTTAAATGATGATTAAAAAAAATAGGAAAGAGGCATGTAGCTTTTTTCTTTGAGACCAATTATATTACCATGATAATTTAATGACCAATGATGTTTAGCTCCTTGAAAGCTAGTCCCTTAAAAGACTGGCTGACAGTCTTTTTAAGGGACTCCAGATTAGTAAAGACTGAAAAACCCTTGGTAAAAGAGCTCAACAGCTCGTCCACAGCAATGTTGTTACTGTGCCATAATGAGCCAATCGCAAAATCGTTATCTTTTCAAAGATATTTTCTGACTCATTTGCACTTTACGTAACATATGAGTAATGGAAAATGTAAATTATAGTTACAGTGCTTCCCAGTAATGGACAATAAATCTTTATCATCTGAAAATCATGGCACTAAGATCCATTAGCAATGCATGAGTGCACCCAGGTTTTTTACTAAAACTGTTAAAATGAGTTTTTGTTTATTTAAATAAAGCTAATCTATTAGACCAAAATATAAATATTACATTAAAAACTATTGCTTTAGGAACTAACTGAAATAAAATGTTGTAAAATGAATAAATCTGAAATTAATATATAGTAAAGTTAAACTTTATAAACAACAAATCTTTTAATAAAATGACAAAAACCCATAACAAAATTACTAAAATTTAAAATATACAAATAAAAAAGTTTTTCATTTAAAGGGCACCTATTATGCAAAATTCACTTAAACATAAATGTGTGCTGGGAGTGAGTGTACTCCCAGTACACAAGGCCTAAAAATTATCATTATATATATATATATTTTTTTTTTAAATCCCCATAAATTATAAGCAATGTCTCAGAACAAGTCGTTCTCAGATTCGAGGCAATGTGACGTATTTTGAAACATATTCTTATGTTCCCTCTGCCATCAGGTTTTTAAATAAAGTTGACAGTGGCAACTACATATGTACCAGGCATCGTAAACCTCTGTATTTACTATTTATTTATTATTTACTTATTAATATCTATTTATTTATCTACTTGAACGTTGGTCTCTGCTGAGTTTATGTATTGTGGTCTGTGTATTTGTTGCTTTGTTCTGGTGCCCAAATGTAATATGATGTCATTGTCTTGTTGATACAACTAGTAGGCTAAAACTGAATTGCCCTACGGGGATAAAAAAAAGTTGTTTGATCTGAATTGAATTGAACTGAAAATGAACACCGCTGCTGAGAGTTTCTGTTGTGTCCTCTGTGCCGGCAGGAGCTGCTCATTTGCATTTAAAGGGATACACACTAAAACGGTGCGGTTTTTTGAGCCACAAAATGTGACAATTTAAACATGCTGTAAAAAAAAGTATCTGCAGGGTATTTTGAGCTAATACTTCTCATACACACTCTGGGGACATCAGAGACATATTTTACATCTTGTGGAAAGGGGCATATTAGGTGTTCTTTAAAATATTGATAAAAACCTGCTCTTATTCCCAGAAGGCAGTATACCCCAGGTGGACACATAGTGCCAGTGCTGTTGTCAGTGGGGTTGGGAACTGTTGCTTGCACAAAACATAGGAATCCAGGGGTACAGGGCCCAGAGGGCTTGGAGAGACCATCTGAACCGCAGAAATATCCCATAGGGCACACCAGGCACTGCTCTGAAATTATACAAAAACATATATAAAATAAGCATGATAGAAATGGAAAAAAGCATTTAATAATGTTCCTCACTTATTGCAGCAGAATAGAGAACATATCACCTGCTGAAATGAGGCCTAGAGAATCACTGTATGAGCCTTTGGGACATGGAACTGGGTTTCTAGGCTGAGTCTCATTGGGGCAGTAAAAGCCTTCAGGACAGACCAAAGGAGTGCTGACCCCCGTAGAGCCGCTTGTGAGGTCGATGCAGTGGAAACCAGGAGGACATGGCTTACACTCGCTCTGCCCCCTCTGATCCTGAAACTGACCTGCGATCAAACAACGACATATAAAAAGACCAATGACAACAATCACTTTTATATTTGACCTCTTCTAAAAAGTGTAGCAACTACACAGAAATGGAGCCCTACAAAGTCAATGGAGCATTACCATGAGGTCACAGAGCAGACAGTATATTTTCAAAATAGAGTATTACAGTACCTCCAGGGCAAGGCATGCAATCATCTGTGCCCTTTCCCCGCTATCAGAGCGCTGGGTGCCCACTGGACAGGGAGTTGGCACAGCGTTACCAATCTCACAATAGTGACCAGGAGGACAAATATCGCCATAAACGGCTGACAGAGGAGCTGGAGTCGGAGATCCCTCACTGCAGTAAAACCCTTTGAGAATACAACATGCCATATTAAGAATCTACAAAAAGTCATGTGAAGGCCTAAAAATGTCTGCCGTAGATTTGTATTCAAACCTGATAAGCAGGGTCCACTGACTGAGGTCAGGCTTGGTTCTGAGCAATAAAACCCGGGTGTACAGTTCTGGCACTGACGTATGTTGGATAGTTGATGCAGATTGCTGTAAAACAATTTAGATAATTTTATTTAATAGAATGAGATTTTTAAAATTGATTTAAAACAATATTTTATAAAATAAAAGGTTGTTTTGTACTGATTATGTGTCACACTGGTACCTAAATGTGCCTTTGGGACAAGGTATTGCAGCAAAACTTTCGGCTGGACAATACGATCCAGATGGACATGGTATTCCAGTCTCATTATCATTTGGGGAGGGAGTGACGGCTCCTCCAAAACACAAGAATCCAGCACTGCAAGGGCCAGTTGGTGACACATCCCCTGGACAAACAAACAAACATCAGCTCAACATACAGTATAAGACCAAGCAGGATTAGCATGTTCTCTGGGGAAAATAATGTTCATGCGTCATACCTGACCCTATACAATAAGTCCCAGGGTCACATTGAGAGCATTCAGAAGACTCGGCCAATCCAGACCGGTTCCCATAAGTCCCTGGAGGACATGGATGTTGACTGGATGCTCCAATTGGACAATAAAATCCAGGCTGACATGGGAATGGGTGTGTCATACCTTGTACAAGAAACGCATCCTTAAGCAAAGGCATATATTTCATCTGTTCATTTATTGAAATTTTATTTGTACCGTTCTCAGGGCAGAAAAAGGAGGCAGGGCACAGTTCACATCTATGCTGGCCGAGACTGGGCTGAAAGCTACCTGGGAAACATGGCCTCTCCATGATGCTGCCCTGTTAGAGCAGGAACACCATGAGTGTGTTTTGTAAAAGTCACACTGTTCTTTTAACCCTCAAACCGTATTCACTTTATAGCCATTAATCCTGTAATTGTGGACAAATGTGGGCACAGAGGACTCAGGTGTGATGCTAATTTTTATTTATTATAAATGTTATATGTCTGTCTTCGATAAAGTTTTGACTATCCATTTATGGTGTTTTTGTTTATTTTGGGGTATTTTACTCATATAAAAAGTACCATATTTTCTATGTAAATTATGCTTATATTTATGTTTTATTTATTTAATTTTTTTAACTACATTAAAATATCATTCCAATAAGTTCTTTGAGCTAAAACCTAAAGATGAAGTGACTTTGCTGTCACCTGGTGTCTTATTTTGACTTATTTTAGAATGCTCTAAATTACAGTTTTTCCCATTAATTTCCCATTGACTTTTCTTCTTACCTTTTCACAGAAGTGGCCTGCACCACACACATACTCGGGTGGTCTGGATGTGTTCTGTCCTCCAGGGCAGTAATAGCCCTCAGAGCACAGACCAGAGGGCTCAGTTAGGCCTCTTCGCTCACAGAAATATCCCGGTGGACATTCAAGGCAATCTTCTGCACTGGATGCACCAGGAGTTCCTGGTGAGTATTAAATAATAAAACCATAAAGCTTCCAGAAGAGTTTAAACCAGAAAAATGACTTGTCCTACTTAAAAAATACGCTTTTTAATTGGTTAACGGCAGGTAAAATGTTAATAGGCAATAAAGACGGGATGTCAAACAACATCTACGCATTCTTATTTAAAAAAACGGCATTATGGGTATACAGAAAGATTTGTTTCAACTGTAAAAGTAATGCTGGTAAATACTGAAGCTGAATTGAAGATACATCTTGTAAAATAATGAAAATGTTCATTCAGCTTCTAGCTTCACTTACTACACATTGTGCTTTGTGGACAGGGCAGGGGTAGTGGTGTGCCTCGGGGACAGTAGTGTCCAGGAGGACAAAGGACAGCACTAGGATTTGAGGATCCTGTGGGGCAGAAGAATCCAGCCAAGCAGAGGCCTACAGGAGTGTGCAGGCCAGTCTGATTACAATAAGATCCCGAATCACAGGGCTGGGAAGAGACGAACCCACTGGACAATAAGACCCTGTAGAAATGATTCATTGAGCTTTAGCCATCAGAACATAATCATCATGATCTTATACAGATAGAAATGGCCGATTTAAAGAGGTAGTTCACCATAAAAAAAAAGAAAATTCTGTCTTGATATACTTTAAAAATAGTGATTTGTGGACAAATCGTACTTTTAAGTCAGAACTTTTCAATGAATGGGTTCACAACTGGTCTGAATGATTTGTTAATGAATCAAACAACATTACAATTTAATTTACTTTCAAGATGGATGAGAAGCTTTTAGTGAATAATAATGGCAAACTTTGTGGTCTGTTAGAATAGAATAACTTCTGCATTTATAAATTTATGATGAATTTCTGGTATATTTGCATCATTTTAAGCTCAAGTTCTAGTTCATTGATGCATAGAAATGAGTGACCAGTACATTATTTTAAATACTTCCTTTGGTGTTCAGAAAAAAGTTTGCAATGCCAATGACATTAATCAAAAAGTCAGTAAATGACTTTTTTTGTTTTTTTGAACCATCCTTTTAATGCAATGTTAAAGAAGCCTTTTATAAACAAATATATCAGTGTGCATTGTGTACCTGTAGGACACAGGTCCCCTTTGAAACCAGTACATGATTCTGTGATTTGTAGGCGTAATTCTGAATAACCCTCAGACTCGGATATATCGAATTGAGGTCTGGGATCCAGGTCATCCCAGACTCCGGCACCATCTCCTTGAAAAAGTGTCAGTCAGTTTTAACAGCCTCATCCGTTACCATATAAATGATTTAGTACCATACCTCGAATCCTACCTGGAATGTGAATTGAACAGGTTATGTTGTGCTTCAGAAGGCAAAGATCATACTTTTGGAGGTGGGATAAAGATATGAGGTCACAAAAACAGGTCCTCTGCGAAAATGTGGCATGAGGTATGGCAGTATCTGCACCTCCAACGCAATAATGACCAGGAGCGCAAAAGCCCTGAACCAAAAATAACATATGCATCACTTATCATCATTCATCTGAATTATTTTGTGGTTTACAGTGAAATATTTATTATCTGTCAACCTGATGGCTGAGAGGAGCCTGGTGCAGTGCAATATCTTCTTGGAGGGCAACGGGAGCAGTCATTAGAGGAGGTGGACCCTTTGTCCTGGAGAATGAAACCAACAGGACAAGGTAACGGAGCACTGCTCTGCTCAGGGCAGTAATATCCTGCCGGACATATATCTCCATACATCTGAGAGACTGGGGCAGGCTCTGTGGCCCCAGATGAGCAGAAATGACCTTTTATGGAGGGAGAACCAGATGTGAAATTAAGCGATACACCACCAGAACAAATTGTAATGGTTATCTCTATGACACTGACCTGCGGAGCAGGGTCCAGAGGGGATGATTAGTGCGCTGGTGTTACAGTAGAATCCAGGAGGACATGGAGAGCAATCCAGCTGGGATCTGCAACCCCTCAATCATATTCGCAGTGCCCGGAGGGCAGGGAAGCGGGGTGGTGCAACCCTCCATACAGTAGAAACCTTGTAGAAGAAAAAGCATTTAATACTGTAAAAATAATACAATTCGCTTGGTTGAATAAATAAAAAAACATTAAATTTCTTTGAAAATACAAATCTGCTGATTTTAATTTAAAGAAAAACATCAAGGTAATGAAAATTGGAACAAATGTCCTGAAAATAGGAATGTCAATACTTAATTTCCTTTGTGAAAATACATTTTACAATTTTTCTTATGAATTTGGGGAAAATATGACCCTGATTTTTCTTGAAAGTGAATAAACTTGTCAGTAAAATGTCTAGGTCAT
Organism: Hybognathus amarus; assembly: GCA_030378365.1. Classification (NCBI taxonomy): domain Eukaryota; kingdom Metazoa; phylum Chordata; class Actinopteri; order Cypriniformes; family Leuciscidae; genus Hybognathus; species Hybognathus amarus. The sequence goes on along the minus strand of JAQIUQ010001632.1, from coordinate 59,919 downwards.
ATTTCACGCGTGAATCTAAATTTTGAAACTTATTTTTAGGACCATACAGGTCTAAAATTTTATTTAAAAAAAAACAGTTTAATGTAATGTGAAAAAAATGCTGTATTATTGTAATGAAAATTATGATTGATAATGAGAATAGTCACATTTATTTATATAGCGCTTTTCACAATACAGATTGTATCAAAGCAGCTTCACAGTGATAACATGACAGAAGTAAATGAATAGTAAATGTGTCGGCTTTTCTATGCTTCCATTTTTTGACATACAGGGAATTTGACAACAAAAACATCCATGTCATATTTAAATAAAAAAATCTAAAAAAAAATATAATTTATTAATTATTTATTCTTTTTTAAATTTATTATTTATGTATTAAATTAATTAATAATTTATTAATTTGATTTATTCATATTTAAAAATATATTTCTTCTTTTTTATAAAATTTAGCTTGAAGAAAATTAAGCCCTTTTTTTAGAACCATTAAGATTTTAAAAATCAAAATGTACTTATTTCAGTTTTGTGTTACAGTATTGTTTCACTGTAATGTAAAAAATACCCTGCAGTAACATAAAACATCAGGATAGTCCGAGAGTAACTATAAAAATGTATGGTAAACCATGTGTAATTATCCTAAAAATAATACATAGATTAATCAAGGCAAATTTTTTCTTAATAAAATACATTTACTTATTTGTTTTCTTTATGATATTAGGGTGAAATATGACCCAGAAATTCCTTAAGAGGCTTAGAAAGACTCAGCCATATAATATTTACCTGGTGGGCATGGTTGACAGGAAGGCTGGGATGACAGAGGCTGATAAGTACCAGGCGAACAGATGGCAGGCTTGACGCTGCCATACGGACATGCGTGACCAGACGGACACTGACGGCTCTGAACAGACAGATCATAAAGGTAAAAGACTGGCAGTATAAAAATAAACGATGTCTAGACATATTATGGCAACGGTACTAAATAATTCAGACAGCACTAGGGCAACCCTGTAGAGATGCTGTGGCGAGTCAATAAGATAAATGGAAGGAGGAAGCAGACGCTGTCTCTCTTATTTATTAAACCTGCTCGGCACTCTGTATATCCAGTAGCCCAGTTTAACTGATGCCTAGAGGACATATGGATTTCTGCTTCGTCAGTGTTGCTTCCTACCAGGTTGATGTCCTGTTACAGAACCTGCCGGACAGAAGCTGCCCTCAGGACAGCGGAGCTCTGCAGAGCTCTGACCCCAGTCAGGACAGTAGAATCCAGGGGTACATGGATGACACTCTGTCTCAGACACACCACCACGCTGGCCCAGGAATGAACCTATAATATAGAACAATCAGAGATCATTTGATTAAACACAATTAGAGAGATACTAACATACTAACAAAACACTGTCAAGTTGGATGTTGATTATTCTTCTGTAAATCAAACTGGAGGTGACATAGTAACGTTTCTTAGAAACATTACATTATTTGCTACATAGTCCATTGCTCTTTTTTCAGTGGAAACAAAAGGAGATGTTTTGAATTTCACTACTGACGTGAAATGTTTTTTTTTATGTTTTTGAAAGGAGTTTCTTGTGCTCACCAAGGCTGTATTTATTTGATAGAAAATCTAATAAAAAACAGAAATATTTTTACAATTTGAAATAACTTTTTTTTATTGCAATATATTTTAAAATATAATTTATTTCTGTCATATCAAAGCTGAATTTTCAGCAGCGATTATTTTATTCTTCAGTGTCACATGACCCTCCATAAGTTTTTCTAATATGCTAATTTGGTGCATTTCTTATTATTGTCAATTTTGAAAGGATTGCATATTTTTGTGGAAACCTTGAATTATTTTTTTTTAGGATTCTTTGATGAATAGAAAGCTCAGAGAACAGCATTTATTTGAAACAGAAATAAAAAATCTTTTTCAACATCATAAATCTCTTAACTGTCACTTTTGTTCAAGCAAATCAATAATTTTACTTAGAAAATATGCATTAAATTGAACAATAGAATAAGGAAGCATATTGTGGTCAGCAGCCAAAAAGGACCAAAAAGCACAATAAAACTAGCACATACTATGTCTGTGTTATATTCTAAGTCCTCTGAGACTATATGATAGCATTGTGTGAGGAACAGACCAAAAATCAAGGTAATTCTCTCAGAAAATCCTCCATTTTAGAGCTTGAAAACTCCTCGTCACTGTATCATTTCCAGGATTGTAAAAAGAGCAGCGTAAACATTATGTTAAACGTCCCATAGAAAGAGATAATCAGTTAATGATGTCAGAATTTTCATATTTAGTTCAAACTCTACCTGGTGGGCAGGCTTCTGGTCGTGCGGTGCCAATCGGGCAGTAGTGTCCCACAGGACAGAGATCCCCAATTAACTGAATCTGAGAACGAACATCCTCCGCTGTACAAGCCCCAGGATCTTCACCATCTGAAACAAATTCAACTAATTACCGTTGCAATGCTTACTCATTACCATGATCAAACACTGCGGTAAGTGGAGAAAATGACCTGTGTTGTTGTAGTACTGAGGCATAGGGGTGTGTGATCCTTGAATACAGTAGTATCCAGGACTACAGGGCCCAGAGGGTGAACTCAGCCCTGGTTCTGCACAGTAATGTCCTGGTGTGCACAACTGACACACCACTACAGATGCTGCTCCTATTCAAACACCCACAAAGTTAGTTCCATTCATTCATATTGAACAGTGCAAGCATGCCACATATGCTGAAATAAGACCTTCTAATGAGCCAAATGTGCCCAGAGGACAGGGCTCCATATGGCTGGCACCCGGTGGGCAATAGAAACCAGCTGCGCATCTTTCTCCCGTGGAATCTCCAACTGGCTCTGAGAGCGAGGCACCCAGGTTGCAAACATAACTGCAAAATCCAAGACATTAGCATGAGAAAACAGGCCTATATTATTCAACAGGACATTTAGGTGGAATAAACTCACCCTGGAGAACAGTTGCCCGTAGGGGTGTCCAGGCCAGAGGAGCTGCAGTATTTACCAGGGGGGCAGGGGACACACTGATCCTTCCTGGACAGGCCTAACTGGCCATTAAAAGTGCCCACAGGGCAAGGGAAGCTCACTCCGGACTCTGAGCCTGTTTTAAAATACAAAGTATAGAGTAAAAAAGGGTTCAAGTGTCCTCATATATGTACTCAGATAATTTTGTAATTACCTGCAGGGCAGTAATATCCCCTGAGGACATGGCACAGGTATAGAAGATCCTTCTGTTTCTGTGTCTGAACCAGCACAAAAATATCCAGCCGGACACACAGAACATTCTGCCTATGGATGTGATGTAGATAAAGTATATTTGTTTAAGCTTTCATTTTATGTTTCTTTTTGTTATTAAGATCACATTAAAAAGGTCTTGGTAACTTTTTACCTTGCCTTTGCAGGGTCTGGACCAATCAGACACACACTAATTACTTATATTCATTATATTTAATAGATATAAAGGTGTATGAAATTCCTCCAAAACTAACACCACAAATGAAGGTTCGATTTTTGCATTTTTTTTATAAAATATCAAAAGGATAAATATTGCAGATTTATTTTTTACAGCCATCTTTGATCATATTTACCAAGGGGGGCAAATAATTCTGACCAGCTCTATATACCATGCTAGAAAATGTGCAATATAAATAAGCAGTCAATCATTTTACTGAAACATTGCTCATTTTATTTTTACATAAACATAATTTCCACTATAGAATTCTGTTATAAATAATACATCATTTGATTTGTCTTGTAAATCAGTTTAAGTATTATTTAAATACTATTATCGTGTTTATTAATAGTTTGAGAATTTGTTTCAGCAATTTTATATGCTTTTGTCATTTCTATTTAGCTTTATTTTCATTTTAGTTTTAGTTGTAGTAATTTTACTTTTTCAAATTAGATTTACTTTATTTCAGTTATTTGTTTTATTTCAATTCATGTTTTTTAATACTATCAACAGCTTTTATTTTAGTTTAACTTAATCACAACACTAATGGTAATGCTAAAGAGAAAAACCTTTTTATGTTAAACAGTCCTGACTCTCTCTCAACTGACCTGCCCCAGGAGGCTCTGGAAAGTCCCAAGTGGGCAGGGGATCTGGTTAGTTGTGCCAGCTGGACACATATGTCCAGGTGAGCAGATGTAGTCGGCAGGCTGGCTGGAATTTTGACCATGTGGGCAGTAGTAGCCTATCTGGCACACATGAGAAGGGGAGGAGAGACCCCTACTGGAACAAGCAAATCCTACAAAGAAAATGTCCACAAATCAGTAGAAACAAATCGATCTAAAAAAAAGCCTGAAGTCTCCAAATGAGGAGCACTGACCTGGAGGGCAGGGCAGACAGTCAGACAGCTTAGTGTTCTGGCTGCTGTTGCTATAGCGGCCTGGTGGACACGGCTCAGGGAATGAGGACCCTACGGGACAGTAGTGTCCTTGAGGACATTTACCACCTGTCCCTCCATCCACGGGTGTGGGGGACACAGCTCCCTGAGAGACAAAAGTGTCCAGCCGCACACGGCCCAGACACAGCACTCTGTCCAGGAGACTCGCAGAAGAAACCTGCCGGGTGGAAAGTTTGTAGGAAATTTCACAGCTGAGATTTGACAGACGCTGAAAGAAACACAAGGGGCTGCAACTGAAAATGATATTACGCAAATGCTGTGAAGAAATAGGGCAGCGAGACCCTCTGAGAATAAGAGATGTGTAACTCTGAGGAATAACTCGATAGTAGTGCAGTCGCTTGTAGAAATGGTACCTGGAGGGCAGGGAAAACAGTCTTCACGGCTGGTCATCCTTGTATGTGGGTTAATAGTCCCTGCTGGACAGGGGTGCTGATTTTGTAGATGGGTGCCCGTAGGGCAATAATGGCCTACTGGGCATTCAATGCCTTCAGAAGAGGAACCATGGGCAGGACAGTAGTAACTGCAAGTGAAAAGAGATATTTACTTCACAACGAATGACTTGATTGTAAAGTATGTAATTTTTGCGGCACTAGCTCCACCAAACAGAATGCAAAATTAAAGGCAGGCTTCATGAACACTCCACTGTCTGCTATTGGGTGATCAAACAAATAGTCCCGGCCCGAACTCACAACAGTGCAACTTTGCTTTTCCAGTGGCCTTGATTCATTTTTACCATAGGGATTTTAAAAATGTCCTCATTAAAGAGTTATAAGCCATTACCAGATCAACCAGCTACAAGGTCATTCACAACATTACTAACTTAGATTTAAAGGGATAGTTCGAATGAAAATTCTGTCAGTATTTACTCACCCTTGTTGTTCCTAAGACATTCATTCATCCTCAGAACACGAATTAAGATATTTTTGATGAAATCTGAGAGCTGGATCACTCCTCCATACTAGTCCATAGGCTTCTTGAGGGATTGAAACTTGCCGGCCTTGAAAAGTTATTAAAGACATTGTTAAAATAGTCCAAGTGACTACAATGGCAATCTTAAGTTTATCAAGTGACCAGAATACTTTTGTGCGCAAAAACAAACATAAATAACGACTTTATTTCAACTATTCATTTCCTTCTCTTTGGGCCTCTAGTCAGTTAAACTAGTGTAATTGCGTTGAGCTACGTCACAAGTAGGCTCACTATTGGCCAACGCTGGTCATGTGTGTGATGTGTGTGACGTACAACAACAGATCATGCACTGTTAAACTAGTAACATGACTCGAGGCCCAGAGAGAAGGAAATGAATAGTTGAATAAAGTAGTTATTTTGGGGGGGGGGGGTTGCACACAAAAGTATTCTCGTTGTTTAATAAACTTAAGATTGAGGACTATTTTAACAATTTTGGACAATTTTAACAATGTCTAATAACTTTGAGGCTGGAAAGTTTCAATCCCTCTCAGATTTCATCAAAAATATCTTAATTCGTGTTCCGAAGATGAACAAAGGTCTTACGGGGTTGGAGCAACATGAGGGTGAGTAAATACTGACAGAATTTTCATTTTTGGTGAACTATCCCTTTAAGGCATAAAAGTATTTAAAAACCAGACAAAAAGACAAAGGTACAAGACTAAGCACTTAATGGGTTTAATGAGGGAAAGAACTACAATCCCATTGCATTGCGAATAACACAGCTGAAATAAAAACTATGGAGAAAAATACATACAACCATTGTTTTTTACAGAATAATGGGTAATGACCACCATCTTTTCACCAAGAATTCCACAGTGAAACGTGATTATTTACGTTGAAATAATGTGGGCTGATGGCTTGGCACAATCTGGGATAGTAATTTAACATAAAAATAGAGAAAAACCCAGATACACTTTACCTTAAAATGTTAACCATTTTTGTATATGAATAAGTGTATCTACCCCTGGGGACACAGGCTACAGCTGTCCTGTCGCTCTCTACTGCTGATGGATCCTTCTGGACAGATTTGAGGAGCACTGGAGCCTCTAGAGCAAAAATAACCTGCGCGGGAGCGGAAAACAGGATGAGGTGGGTCGGTGTGAGGGGAAGGTGGGCGTTTTTAATCTGCCTTGAATTGGAGATCTGTCATTTACCTGTTCGGACACGGTCCTCCTCTGTGATCGTTGATTGGGCTGTTGGGGAGCACGGCTCCCTGTTTGCAGTAAAACCCTTCCCAGCATTCTCCGCTGGGTGAAGTCAGCCCAGATATGTCACAATAATGACCAGCAGAACATGGCAAACACTCTTCCTATAAGATAAGGGTATCCACAGTCCTTACAGATGCAACAGGACAATGGGACTTGTGTGGTCTCATGCTGTTATCAATAGAGAAATTCCTCTTACCACTTTGATCAGTTTGGTTTTGTTACTGTAAGTGCCCTCTGGACAAGGCTGAGGTTGAGTGGTGCCTGGTGGGCAAAAGTGACCCACAGGACAAGGTCCTCCTGCTCATTGAAAAAAAAAATGATTAAATTATAATTTATATATAAAGTATTCACGTAAGGTAAAAACAATGTGATGTTGCTTTTTCAAAAACTGTTTGCAGACCTTTATTTTTATATATTTAATTATAAAAAAACTGTATTCTATTCACATCTTTCATTCAGAATTTGTTATGTAATAACCCTAAATAATCCAAAATTCTCCAAATCCGTGGATGTAAACCCAGCTACCTGTAGACTGTGTTTGAGGTTGAGGTGAGATGTTCCCATGCACGCAGTAATATCCCTCAGAGCATTCTCCAGTGACAGAGGTGGAGTTCAGAAGAGGGCAGTAGTGTCCTCCATCACATTCCCTACACTCAGAGAGGGAACTCAAACCCGAATCAGGACTGTATGTCCCTGCCGGACAAGGCCTCCAGTCATACCCCGTGCCTTCAGGACAATAGAAACCTACAGGCAGGCATAAGATAACATCTTAAATATGATTGCTGGATTTGGATGAAATCAGTCAGCATGTTTGTGTATTGTCTCTCTCCACTGTGTGGTGCTGTTTACAAATTAATTGAGTTTCTTGGACTTAGACTTAGGAAGTATGTCATTAAATTGACTCTACTTCATATACTTAGGAAGTAACCTATTGACACTACTTTCACTACTATTCTAGCAGCAACATCAAATGGACATGTTCGGAATAGCATACTACCATACTATTATAACCATATCTGTTTTAAATAGTATAGTGTATAATATATAAATAGTATAGTGTATAATGTATAAATAGCAGCTTTGTAGTGAGAGACAGATTTATATTAATCATTATTTTAACATAAAACATTAATGCACAATAACAATTGTTATTTACAAATTGATAACTGGATGCCTCGCAAAGAATTAAGCAATGAGATGAGGACGGAAATGTAGCACACTACTGTTTAAAACATGAACAGTTGCATAATGCACACTGTTTCACGTACTTTTGTTAAACTGTAGGCAGTATATACTGTGCAGCATCCAGTAAGCAGTACACTAGTACTCCATTCCAAACATAGCCAACGAGAGACCAAAGCACCAACCAGCTGGGCACAGCAGCCGGGCTCATCCACACAGTACCAGCCAGCTGTGCAGGGCCAGCACTGGGAGGCTTGATTGACGGTTACAAAAGTCCCAGGATCACATGGAACAGGGTGAGTGGTTCCTGAAGGACAATAGTGACCCACTGGACAGATGTGGCCAGAGACCCCATCAGTGGGAGTGGGAGTCTCAGCTTTCTCAGCACAATAAAACCTTTTGGGGACAAATGACACCATAGGTTAAACTGGGCATCTGTGCTGCAGTTGTACTGTTTATATTGTTTTGCACATACCCTTCTGAGCAGAGTCCACTGGGTTCTCTCCAGACCGGTAGAGGCACAGTAAAACCCTCCAGGGCATGACAAACACTCCTCAGCACTACTTAGTCCTGTACTATTAGACCACGTTCCCACCAGACAGGGTATAGGACTGGAAGTGCCTATAGTAACACAGGGAGACCTTTAAAACACTTTTATATGAATGAAATCACATCAGTAGTGCACCATAAGTTCAAATATCATACCAGTGTAACATGTTCAAAAGTATTTAATTAGGTAATTAGGTAAACAGCAAATACTATGTGTACAAAATATAATGTCAATTGACCCTTCGCTAAGCCACGCCCGAAAACCGCCACTGGCCAATCATGTCTTAGCAACCATAACTATGCGCGGAGGTCTGGCAAGCTTTCGAACTGAGGGAAACATGCTGAAGCATTGTGCAAATCTGATACCGGTATACTAAAAGTTTGGACGGGGGAGAGGAATTGTTTTCCTTCCAGAAAATCTAAAAGCCAAGGGGAGAATAATTGGCGTGATCTAGCATCTATGACCCATTCACAACTACTGGTAAATGTCGACATGCTTAACAAGAACACCTATTGCTTGGAAATATTGACCGTTCTGTGGTCATAATGATAACGTAAAATAAGACGATTAAAGAGACAAGACAAAGGCTCACAGACATACTTTAAAATATATTTCAGCATTTTGTTAATCGACGTCTTACTAAATGTGACCCCTTACTAAGTAACTTAACCCAATCCAATCTGGCTTTCGGTATTAGTGTTATTCCACAAGATTTATTGATAAGCTGTTTGATTTATAATTATTAAGATTATTTTCACATACCCTGCTGTGTATGTACATAGCTGTTCCTCAATTTGTGTTTCCCATTTGAACGGTCAGCGTATGAGGCGCTGCTGCTTGCGCTGGGACTATAACGTTAGGCTTTAACTTCAATTTTTAAGAAATTATTCTCTGAATCGGTTGCATATAATGTCGTGAATATATCCCTTGAATAAATACTGTAGTCCCTTTTGTCTTGCACTCTCAGATATTTCACTTGTTTGCTGAAAATTACTAATTATCTGATTGGGAATGTCTGACACCGGTGCATCCACACTATAATAGATGGGCCAGCCGTGAAAGCTTGACAGGCGTAGCAACAGTAACTAGGGGAGGGCGGGGCTTAGAGAAGGGTCAATTACTTTTATTACTTTACTAATACTGTACATTTGTTGTGCTTTTTGCAGACAGAATAGTGGAGATTGACAGGAAAGCTTTTGGGTGGAGAAAGAGGAATGAGATCATCAAAGGACCTTGAGTCAGATTCCAACCCCGGGTCGCCCTAGAGGCACAGTTATGTCACATGTCAGTACACTAACCACTATGCAATCAACACCGACATTATGGTGTAGAATTTACTTGTAGAATTTAATAGAATTAATTTTAGTTTTTAGTGGTTTATTTTATCACCTTTAGGACAGTAGTGACCAGCTGGGCATGGGGCCCCTGTAGAACCATCCATAGGACTGTGTGAATAGGAGCCCTCTCTGCACCAGAAACCAGCCAAACACAGTCCTAAAAATAAGCATTTGAACACAGGGTTTGTAATGCAAAAATATGGGGCATTTGTTTCAGAATCTTTACTGAAGTCTCTACCTGTAGGTTCTTCAAGTCCAACATCTGGACAGTAATGCCCTGACGGACACAACAGACAGTCACTTTGACTGTCCATGAGCTCACGGGGGTTATAAGTGCCGACAGGGCATGGAAATTGTTTGGCAATACCAGTTCCTTCAGGACAGTAATGTCCCTTTGGGCAAGGCTGGAGGACAGACATATTTACAGCCCCAAATGTCGCATCGCAATAAAAACCTGGTGTAGGAGAAAAATAAAAAAAAGGATACAAGCTTCAATGTGAATTTCAGAAATAGAAATGTGGGAGTGTGTCACAGTTTGCTTTGGATAACTGCAGCTTGCCTGATTCACAGATTGTACAGTTTGCCTGCTTCTGCTTGTCCTGATATGTCCCAGTGGGACAAAAAATTGGGACAGAGCTTCCTGGGGACAGTAATGACCGACTCAGACATGGCAGAGCTAGGCTCATCTGTTCTGACCAGGAGGGCACCAGTAACCTACCGAATAAGGACAAGGACAAGACGATGTAGAAATCGTATAAACTGCACTTTACTAGCTCTAAGTTTAGGGCAATGATAGGTGTTCTCACCCTCCCTGCAGGGAGCAGTAGGAGCCTGAAGGCCCACGGTAGCACAGTAGTATCCTGCTCTACAGGCCTGACACTTGTCCTTGCTTACAAGGCCCGCTGCTGAGGAGAAAGTCCCCGCTGGACATGGCTGTGGTGCACTGGAGCCCTCGTCTGGGGAAAACGATAGATATTCGTAACTAAAATGTATTCTGGAAAGGCTGGTTTGCTGGAAAGTGACATAAATCCATCCATCTGAATCACCCAATACTTACCACAGTAAGTCCCTGGAGGGCAGATGTTGCCTGTAATGCCATCTATAGGCTTGGAGGAAGTGGCTTCTCTCTGTGCAGTAATACCCCGGAGAGCACGGCCCACTCGGCAGGGCTAGACCTGTTTCAGAAGGTCAGGTTATAATCAAACTGTTTTGCAAAAAGCACACAGGGAATTCATTGCTTTGTATCTGGTGATTACGCACCGGTTGCATTGCAGAAAGCTCCTGGAGGGCAAGGTTGAGGCTCAGAGATCCCTGATGGACAGTAAAATCCCTCCTGGCATCTGCCCCCAGTGGAGGAAGCAGGGCATAGGCAGTTAGCGTTAGTGTAGTTGTCCAGGTCAAAGGGCTGAGCGTTCCAGGCAGCAGATACACAGAACCATCCTGTGTGAAGAAGAAGTCGTCATTGGTTGAGTTGAATATTCAGCTAAAAATAGTCTCATTCAGATGATGTACTAACCAGCTTTACATTTCCCAGACACAGCGGACAGGCGCTCTTTCTCACAGTAGTGGCCTGGAGGACATGGTAAGCAGCTGTCCAGGCTGTGGGTCATCGGCTCGGGGTTGTAGATCCTCGTGGGCACGGGAACTGGGTGGCATGTTTTGTTCCTGTGAACAAAGACCAGCACTGCATGATACTGAGGTGTGGTTTCTCTAATAAAAAGTGCATTTTGTCTAGTGAAGCATTCAGAGTTTGTTTTTTTTTTCAATTGTTTTAAGAATAGGAAAAAATCTGACAGTGCCACAAGACAAAATACATATATGACAGTATGAAATAGACATATGAAGTTACAATGACATTAAATCTTTATAATAAGATTAATTAATATTAGTTATATACAATTTTATACTTTTTTATCTAAATAAATTTAAAATAAAACATAAATTGAAAACAAAACATCACCAATATTATTATGTACATAATGAAAAATTAGATGGCTAAAAATTAAAATTAAAATTAGAAAATAAAAATGATTTAAATTAAAAAATTTTACAGAGTTATAAATAATTAAGTGTATTAATGTACCACAATTTGGTTAACATTGGTGTAGATATACAAGCATCTTTTGGCAATATATATATATATATATATACATACATACAATATAATAAACCAATATATATATATATATTTATATATATATATATATATATATATATATATATATATATATATATATAAATAAATACATTTATTTTATGTATAAATAAATATATATATATATATAAATATATATATATATATATATATATATATGTATAAATAAATAAATATATATATATATATATCCATACAATATAATAAACCAATATATATATTTATTTATTTATACATATATATATATATATATATATATATATATATATATATATATATATATATATATATATATATATATATATATATTTATACATATATATATATATATATTTATTTATACATAAAATAAATTTATTTATTATTATTTTTTATTGTAAGCATATGTTTATATAAGATTCTGTCTCTTACCATCAGGGCAGTAGAATCCAGGAGGGCAGGGATACAGAGTATATTTGCTGGTACTCTCTGGGCAATAGTATCCAGCGTGGCAGGGACTGCACTTAATCTGTCCTGTCAGGTTGGTATAAGTGCCTGCAGGGCAGGGAACAGGCACGGCACTGCCAGTGGGGCAGAAGTGAGCTTGAGGACAGAGACCACCTTCAGAATCAGAACCTATACCAACCATAAAACCACAGTCAATAAAAGAATACAAACAGACAATGAGCTAATGATGCTATCAAATTAACAAAAATGGTTGGACGGTCGCACCAGTGGATGACGATGCCGCGGCAGGGCAGTAGAACCCCTCTCGGCAGGGTCCAGATGGTCTACTCAAGCCCACTCGAACCGCAAAACTGCCCAGCAGGACACACAGTACACCCCAATTTCTTAGTGGCATAAAGACTATAAAGATAAATAAAAAAAATGTTATGTTCATTCATCATATTGGTATGGTATGATCATTTGACCCTGTAATACGGTACCTGTTTGAAAAGGTGCCAAGTGGGCAGGGTAAAGGAAGGCTGGTGCCCTCAGGACAGTAATGACCCACAGGACACGGCCCACCCACCCCTGTGCTAATATTCTGAATCAGGATTCTTGAAGTTTATGCCTGCAAAAGTCAAGAGAACCATAACCACAACTGCTTAGATGCTATGATTCATATCAACAGAATGAGGTCGCTGAATTATTAAAAAGCAAGATGTCGATATAACTGGACATACCTGTGAGGCAAAAATACCCAGCCTGGCAGGGACCAGTAGGTTCAACTAGTCCCCAATCTTCACAATACATTCCTTAAAATGATAGGTGTGTATGATGAACATAACACTACACCAATGCTATTAAAACTGCCAAAGGTGTAAGTAAAGCAGGGGCACTGCTCTCACCAGCTGAGCACAGTAAACACTGCTCTACTTGGCTTTGTCCTGCTTTAGGGCTGTATGTGCCTGGAGGGCAAGGGAGGATGTCCTCCACTGTGCCCCCAGACAGTAATGTCCTTCAGGACACAACTGGAGCTCCTCCCCCTCCAGACACAGCCATCCAGTGGGACAGTCACTGCATTCTGCAGCACCTGTGTTCAGACACATTAACAATAGAATGATCACAACTTACTTTATTATGCTTTGAGATGACATTGTGAATGAGTTGACATGTGTATGAGCTGCCAGGGACCAGTTGAAGGCAAAGAACAGAAACGATGAAAAGTGTGTACTGCATTGGTGATGGTAAAGTATATAATTCAAAGTTTTCGGGATACGTCATACAATTGTGTCTAAGAGCACAAAACTAATACCATAGCATGCTTGGATGCATTCTTCAAATATCAAAACTCATACCTTTTTCAAAGTACTATGGTTTGAGGCACAGTAATCCTAATCTTGCATTCTTGATACACCATCAGATTACAAATTACATTGTGAGGAAGTATGTACTGCACTGGTAAATAACATACTATAACTGCATCCCAATTTGCATACTATCCTTCCTAAATAGTATTCGAAAGTAAAATGAGCTCATCCCAGATCGTAGTTGAAATAAGATACCCGGATGGTCTCCTTTTTATTTCACCTGCAACAACACTGTGAACTTTTATAAAGATAACTTTTTTTATTATCTTTTAAATGTATCATTATGCAAACACATTAGGAGTCGTCCTCATGATAGACCCACGAATAGGAGATCAATATGTTACTACATTTCTCTCCAATACGGTAGGAAATTTAATTAAATTGAATGTGGAGGATTTTAACTGTGACAAGATGGTTGACAGGGCAGTTTAACTGTGACAGAATGCGTGTAACCAAGCGAACAGAGTGGTGCCAAAGCTTGCCTGTATACTGCTACACACTCCAAAGTATGTCATTTTTCTTCACAAAAACAGTACATACTTTAAGTATAAGTAGGTGAATTGGGATGCAGCATACATTTTTTGTACTATAATTTCATGAAACTGATTATACCCCCATCGGATAAGAAAGGAACCAATAATAGAACTCAAGTAATTCTGGAAAGTATTAACTCAAAAAGCATGCATGGATGGATGCAGACCTTTAAAAATCAAAGCTCTTTTGACACAACTTTTCGATGTACTATGATTTTAAAACACAATGGGTCTCATTCATGAAACATTCGTAACTATAAAGAGACCTTCCCAAAAACTCTTCTCCTGATTCACAAATACTTCGTAAACGTCAGATGTGATAGTGAAATGTGTGTGTGTTAGTGAATTCCAACCAGTCGTAAATGGGATGCGCATGCACGTTCATTCTCAATTACCATAAATCCCGTCCATTATATCTGACTGCAATCTATACGCATATAATAACATGAATACAAATGAAAAAGAGATTTCTCGGATGCAGAAATTGAAGTTTTATTATCAGAAATTCATTCAAAACGCCAATTTTATTTTCAAGCGTACATAGTGGCCTATCAGGTCCTAAGGAAGCTTGGCAGCATATTACAGATGCAGTTATTGGAGTTTCATCTGTTAATTGAACAGTCCCAGAAGCGAGAAGAAAATGGTTTGACATTAAGCTTGACAGCAAAAAACTAATTAGTTCACTTCGGAAAAATCGTATTCAAACTGGAGAAGGACCGCCATCGATCACCAGATCTGCTATTACTGACTCTCATAATAGAAGTAAAAAGAAAAAACATATGTAATTACTATATAAAATATTTTTTCAAAATGCTGTTTAAATATGTACCCGATTAAGGTGAATTAAAATGCAGCCTTATAAATGAGCAAAACGCTCAGATGTTAAGCGTACCATTTACGCGTGGCTGGGAAAATACAAACATTTTAATGAACCCGAAAATTTATGCCAGAACAACTTTCCACACGATTTACACAAAAATTAGTTCTGCTCGTGTTTCATGAATGAGACCTATTGATTAATCCTAATCTTCTGTTATACTACATAGAATGCATAATATGTTAATTGGAATTCAAACTTTCGCATATTATACCAAAATCACCATTAAAAGTTTGATGTTTTAAGCCTCACAGATCTCTGGTTATAAACTCTGAATATTCCATTTTTATGAAAATGTATACAAGTATACCTTTTAAGTATGTAAAGTAAATGTATACCTGTTGTATTTGAATGTGTTCCATCAGGGCAGTGTAGAGGCGATGTACAACCCTGAGGACAGTAATACCGTGCCGGACACCTGTTTCCTGTTGCCCCATCGTCAGGCATGGGTGTTTTAGCACCACCTGCACAATAAAACCCTATATGACAGAACAGTGGAGAACTCAGTTTTAAAAACAAAAGTCAATAACATGGAGGGATTATGATATGAGATTATGATTTTGTACCTGGAGCACATATTCCGGTTGGCTGAATGAGGCCAGAGCTGTTGCAGAAGAATCCAGAGGGGCAGAGCCAACAGGAAGACACATTCTGGGACCCCAATGCATTACTCCAGGTTCCAGGAGGACAGGGGTACTCATGAGGGTGTCTGGTGCCTGCTGGACAGTAATAACCCATGGGGCATATGTCACCATACCTGGAGCTAATCTGTAAGAGAAAAACAAATTGGATCATTGAGCTTCGATATGAATCCCACTGATTAACGTGTGACAGACAGTGTGTTGTTACCGGAGTGGCAATGTGGGATCCACCAGTGCAATAAAACCCAGGCTCACAAGGTCCTTGAGGAGCAGTTAGTCCAGGAGAGTGGCAGTACTGACCAGCATCACATGGGCCGCAGTGCTGCAGATCCTCCGCTCCTGGACTTGCAGTGTATGTACCCTTCATATAATGAAAAAAAAGGAATACTCCATCACAGGAATAAACTAAAATTAAAATGTATTACAACAAAAAAACAGTTATTTTACATTGTAATAATATTTCATAACATTACAGTATTTTAATTTAAATAAATGTAGCCTTGGTGAGCATAAAAGACTTTCAAAAGTATTATAAAATCTTATAAAAACTTTGATTATATATTATTATTAGGGCTGGCCAACGATTAATCGCGATTAATCACATGCAAAATAAAAGTTTGTGTTGACATAATATATGTGTGTGTATAATTATTTTGTATATTTAAACACACTAACATGCATGTATATATTTAAGAAATATTTGCATGTATATACTGTATATATATACATCATTATTTATACATAATTTATATTAAATATAAATATTAATATTTTATGTATTAATAACACATTTTTGTGTGAATTTTTATATACAAAATAATTATACACAGTACACACACATATAAAGTATTTAAACACAATCTTTGTTTTTAAATGCGATAATCGCGATTAATCGTTGCCCAGCCCTAATTATTATATATTAGATGGAATAAGAAGCTTCATACTCACAGGAGGGCATAGGTGAGCAATTAAGGAGCCAGCAGGGCAGAAGTGTCCAGGTGGGCACAGGGGCTGCTGGGATAGGCCTGTCCTGTTGCAAAGTCTTCCAGCTTGGCACTCAATGCAAGAGTTATAGCCTCTTCCCTGATGGAAAATAAGTAAAACTCAATTAAATTAAAATGTTACTTGGTGTAAATTCTCTATCGTCTTACTTACTGGTTGAAAAGTTCCCATTGGGCATGGTTCAGCCCTCACAGCTCCTTCCAAAGAGTAGTGTCCCTCCTCAGCTTCATGTTGGACTGGTGTGGCTGAACCTCCACTACAATAATACCCCACAGAACACGGACCAGAAGGGGATGTAGAGTTTGTTCCTAAACAATAATAACTGATAGAGCAACAAAAAATCCATAAGAACTGGAATTTAAGATTTAAGAAGATAGTTTCAAGGGATAGTCCACCAAAAAATCGTTCCAAACCTGTGTGACTTTCTGTCTTGTGTGGAGCATAAAAGAAGATATTTTGAGAAATGTCACAATGTGGTGCCGTGTTGTTTGGTTCCCAACGTTCTTCAAAATCTCTTGTTTTGTGTTCCACAGAAAAAAAGGCATTCGGGTTTGGAGCGAATTGAGAAAGTAAATTTATTTTTGGCTGAACTATCCCTTTAAGAAAGAGAATTGAATGTTTATTTACAACGTGCACTGTTTTGCAGTCATACCCTGGAGGACAGCGGACGCACTGTTCTGCATGTTGGAGACCGGTGCTGTTACTGAATGTTCCAGAAGGGCACGGCTGTGGGTGAACTGAGCTTGGTGGGCAGAAACTTCCAGCAGGACACACACCCCCATTTTGGCCATCAGGAGGAACCTGTCAAGGCAAAAAAGAAAGTTTTATTATTAAAATAATCAAACGCAAATTAAATTAAAATAAAAGTTTTTTTTTGTAATTATCTTACAGGACTTCTAGATCCCTGTCTACAATAGAAGCCCCCTTCACAGTCCCCGTGGGCTCAGATTTGCCCAGTCCTGTGCAGTATTTCCCACCACTACATGGGGTGCACTGTGATGCTTTACTCAGGGCTGGCCGGGATCCATACGTGCCCTCTTCGCATGGCTCTGGGACTGAGCTCCCGTCAGTACAGTAGAAGCCCTGAAAATTAAAGCAAAGAAAATGCACTTTAGATACATTCAAGCTGAATTTCTCCAGTCTTCAGCGTCACATGATCCTTTAGAAATCAGTCTAATATGCTGTTTTGGTGCTCAAGAAACATTACTTATATTATAAATGTTCAAAAACAGTTGTACAGCTTAATAATTTAGTGGAAACCAGGGTTTTTTCAGGATTTTTCATTGATTTTTTTAATAACAAGAACAGAATTTAAAGGTGCAGTCTGTAAGAATGAAGTAATGTATCGAAATAGGTACTGCAGTCCAATTCAAAATATTGGAGATTGTCATTTCTCCCGCCAACTTCTCCTCAGACTGGACGGGGCTCACAAGGGTTGCCAGTTTGAACACACGCAACAGGAACATGTGCAATGGACAATGAAAATTGGCAAATTGGCAACGTGCTGTATCACAGACCAAAACAAAAATATTACAGCCTGGAGACGCATATTTCAAAGTAAAATAACTAGCTGTACAAGTGTTTTTCAGAGAAATGGGTATGTGAACTTCCCTCAATATATGCAAATATGTTATGGTATTTTTATGCTTTGGTTGAGTGAAAAAGTTACATAAATAAATACATACATCTTTAATAATTTATTGCACATGATAAATCTATTTACGGTCACTTTTGTTTTTTTATTCATTATTTATTTATTTCAGAAGAAAAAAATCTATTATACAGTAAAGTAAAAATGTTATACCACGCCAACTTTTACATTTACCTGTGGACAGACTGTAGGATAGTGTGTGGCCAGAGTAGGACAGTAGTGACCAGGAGGACATTCCACACACGCTTCTCCTCCATGGCCATACGAGTCATTCCTAAAGAAGCCCGTCTGACATGGAAACGAGTTTGGATGTCCGGTACCAAGTGGACAGAAGTATCCATTAGGACAATTTCCTGTCTGATAGGAATAATTTACACGTTAAATGGATAGTTCACACAAACCTACTCTTTTCATACAATAAAAGAGGATGGGAAACCTAAACAGCCATGGTCACATTCAGCTACATTTAATGAAAATAAAAGAGCAGCTTGGACATTATTCTAGATAACTCCTTTTGTATTCCACATAAAAAGAAGGTCAAATGGGTTTGGAACAGTGTTTGGGAAAGTTCATTTTAAAGGGAACATATCATAAAAATCAGACTTTTCTGTTTTTAAGTACTATAATCGGGTTCCCGGTGCATCTACCAACCCAGAAAAAGTGAAAAGTGACAATACAGTAACTTTGTTTGGTAAGCCTTTCTATGCAGGCATGTCAAAAAAATAAGCCGATCAGATTTCGCTCCCCTTCTGACGTAGGAAGGGAATTTTAATAGAATATTACCGCCCCTTAATCTGCGACAAGCTGTAATAAGTGATTTCGGGGGTATTTTAAGCTGAAATATTTTAAGGCTGGTATTTTAAGGCACATTCTGGGGACACCATAGATTTATATTACATTGTGTGAAAAGGGGCATAATATGTCACCTTTAAATGCATTGCATTAATTTACTATAAAAAAATTTACTAACTGCGGTAGTAACTTTTCATGAAAAGTAATCTTTATCTTTTAATTGTTACTGTATGTTACTTTTGTATTACTTTTCTCAGCTGGGCTGGGTTTGTTTGGTTGGTTGTATTTCTAATAACAAAACAAAAAAATTATATTTTTGGCAAATGTAAATAACCTTTCACATCAAAAGTGAAATGAATAAACCTCAGGCCTGAGGAAATATAACTTTTCACCCGAGCAAATATTACGTCAGCAATAAAAACAAAACAAAGCATTTGTTTTTTTTAAAAACATTACACAAATGTAATGTCATTTTTGCTCATTAGTATGGCTGAACTGGATAATTGAAAGTCAACAGCAAAGACATTGGTAAATAAAGTAAGATTAAATACATAAATGCCCAGTTTCACAGACAAGGCTTAAGCCTAGTCTGAGAAAAACAAATAATTTTCTTAACTGAAATAAACTTACACAGAACCATAGTTTTGTCTCAAGATGCACACCAGTTTTTGTTTTCTCTAAAGACAAGTTTATAAAAGCTACTTAAATATCTTAATTTAACTACAGCCTAATCCTGGTTTATCTTAGCCCTGTCTGTGAGACCAGGCCATCATGCAATTATCCCGCTAATAGACTTTATAGTCAGCCAACAGGTTTCAACGGTTTATACAAAAACTGCAAGCGAGCCATACTGGTTCAATAATGGGATCTTCCTGGGAATTCTCTGTGTAGCAGTATTTTCCCTCCGGACACTTTGTGCAGTCTGAAGGGTCACGTAGACCTGGCTGTCGACTGTAGGTCCCTTTGGGGCACGGAACAGGATTAGGATCCTGATTCAGACGTAAATAATAGAAAAGAAAATAATTGCTATGTTTCGTTCCATTTATCATCTGACATGATGATCAATGATGGTTGTAATGTTTCTGAACCTTGAAATGATACTTACAACACTTCCACCGGGACAGTAAAAGCCGATTGGGCAGAATACCGCTGAGCGCTGGGGTTCTCGATCCATGCCTTGTGAGCAGAGGAAACCCGGAGGGCAGACCATTACTCTGAGCATGGCTTCCTCACTGGTGGTCTCATCGCTGCAGTAGTGACCCGGTAAACATGGCAGACACTCCTCTGATCCCTCATCCTAAGGAAAAAGAGCAATACAGAGAACCAGAACACAGGGAGATGGATAATTGAAATTATGCATTTATTTGTTACAGTAAGACAACATGCATTAGATTACAATGAGCTGTCCGGCTTACAGAATAACTTCCTGTTCCACAAACTTTTGGACTGACTGTGGCCGGATGTGGACAGAAGTAGCCGGCAGGACACACAGAACAATCTTCTGCTCTCCGTCCCCCTTTTATCTGACGAAATGTTGCCCTGGACACACAGGAAAAGTCAAATCCACTGAAGTCTTACTCAGCTTTATTTCAGCCAAATGGGACTGTTACTTACGGTGGGCAGGAAGTGGGTTTGGATGTACCCTCCTTACAGTAATAGCCTTCTGGACAGACCAGACAATCCTCTTTTCCACCATTACCTATCTCTGTGCTGTAGGTGCCTCAGAGGGCATGGGTGCTGTGAGCCATATAATGTACCTGTAAGGATACATACAGTATGGGTGAATTACAAATTCCGATTTTGCACCCATAAAGGCAAATTAGGGAAGGGGACGCCATTTGCAGGTACATCCCAAACGAAATTTAACAACTTTATCCCATTCACAAAGGGCCCTTCCAAAAGTCTGTTAGAGAAGGGAAGATGTGATGGCCACTTCAAGGAAGTCATTTAATTGTTTATGGTCATGTGACCCTAGGGTGACAAGTCCTTGTGCAAAATTAAGTTGGAGTTAATGTACTGTATAAACAGAATTATTAAAGTTGATTTTTTGTGATACTTTACACACATTTTTGTCATTTCATATTTCATATCGTTTAAAACATTTTCATAGGTAAGAATTGCTTAGTGCTTTATGTGTTTTATGTGTTTAAGAGCAGATTGGGACACACACACACACATTTATATACGGCATATATTTAAAACCTTCATTATAAATGTGTGTATATATATACACACACACACATATATATATCAGCACATATCGTAGCGTATATATATATATATATATATATATATATATATATATATATATATGTACACACACACATATGCGTAATAACTGTCCTTTGACTTCTATTTTTTTTAATGCCATCACAAAGAAAAATGAAATGCATCATGAAAAAGAGAAGAGGAAACAAAAAGATCCAGATATTCCATAAGATATCTCCAAAAGTGATTGATTATTTTAATGGCTGACTATTTGAATAATTTCAAAGGTAATGATTCTTTTAATGGTTTTGAAATTAATCAAATACATTAATGTTACACTGTTCAGATGTTCCTAGGCCAAAACTTAAAATGAATGTTTTTCTTCAAAGTGGAATATTTCACAAAGCTTCTAATACCTTCAGGGCAGTAGTGCCCAGAGTTGCATTTTCCAGATGGACTGCCCACTCCCGCTAAACAGTACCAGCCTTTTGGGCATGGCCGGCACTCGTGTTCCGAGCTCCAGTCCACTTTGATCATTCCAGGTACCAGCAGGACACTTGTGCTGAGTGGGGAACATAGTGCCTACAGGACAGTAATGCCCAGGAAAGCAAAAGAGCTGGAGGCCTCTGGACACCACCCGTGCCTGTAAAGGTGAAAGTTGTTAATTAGTTAATAATTAAAGGTAAATAAAACTTGTAAATGTATAAAGTACATGAAATCCAGCTCTGAATGCACCTCTAAGACCAGGCATAACGTGCAGGACACTGCTGGCATTGGGAGAGGTCAGTGAGGTCTGTACGGTTACTAAGGGTACCGGGGGGCAAGCACTGGATGGATCGTTTCGGTACAGGGTAGAACCTGGTGGACACACAAACCTGAAAAAACACAGAGATGTTTTGGCTAGAAAAAAATATCCTGCTGAAAAATACAGCTTTCAACCAGCTCTTATCAAAGCCCCCAGCCTGACCAGACCTTTAAATCAAGCACCTGCCCAAAACATACTAGACTGCCCTGAAAAATCTAAGAAACAAGCTTAGACTGTTTTTTTTTTTTATTATTATTATTATTCTCGAATATGAAAGACACTAACCCCGGCATACAATCCACATCAGGAAACTTTAGTGCAACTTGTGTGCATGATTTGCCCGGGTAGCAGAGGCCTGCAGTCTGTCAGAGCATCCTGCCCCTCCAGAGGGTTAAAGGTGCCTGGCTGACAAGGCATAGGGTCACTTGTTCCTTCTGGACAATAAAAGCCCGGTGGACACTTTAAACAGTCCTTTACACCTGTGATGAAAATAGAGACAAATATCAACCTAACAGCAGATTTAATTGTATGTGCTTTAATAAGATTGAAGATTTTAAGAAAGAAATCTTACTCAGCGCCCCCTGATGAGGGTGAAGGTCCCTGGTGGGCATAAGATCTCACTGAGTGTACCTGCAGGGCAGTACCTCCCACGGGCACAAAGCAAACCTGGACCTGCAGAACCTAAAATCAAGGATGGTTTAAAGTGTACTGTCCTTTAGTCAATGTCAGTTAGCTTTTGAGGATAGTCTACTCTTAGAAGTTTACTCTCAACTTTGATTAAAAAAAAACATATTCATGTACACACATACATTGTATATACACACACTATATATATTGGACTAGAAATAATTTACTAAATACAAATAGCACTTAAAGGAGTAGTTC
Source organism: Hybognathus amarus (assembly GCA_030378365.1). Taxonomy (NCBI): domain Eukaryota; kingdom Metazoa; phylum Chordata; class Actinopteri; order Cypriniformes; family Leuciscidae; genus Hybognathus; species Hybognathus amarus. Next base: position 36,914 of record JAQIUQ010001632.1, on the reverse strand, counting down.
ACTTTAAAAAAACTTTTGCTGATAATTTAGTCACCCCCATGTCATCCAAGATATCCATGTCATTCTTTCTTCAGTCGAAAAGAAATTAGAAATTCCTGAAATTATTTCAGTATTTTCTCCATATAATGGACTTCAATGGGAACCAAATGGTTCAAGGTCTAAAAGACAGTTTCAGTGCAAACTGCAAACTGTTCAAAGGGCTTTAAACGATTCCAGGCGATGAATAAGGGTCTTATCAAGCAAAACGATCGCTCATTAAAAGAAAAGATTTGTTCATTTTGATGAATGAGTTCAAATAGGAGAGTCATGAATGTGCATCATAGAACAGAGCAAGGCGACCATTTGAGCTTATACAACTTAAACTTTGTATTTTTTTCATAAATGAGCGATTGTTTCGCTTGATAAGACCCGTATTCATCGTCTGGAATCGTTTAAAGCCCTTTGAACAGTTTGCAGTGAATCTGTCTTATGGACCTTGAAGCATTTGGTTCCCATTGAAGTGCATTATATGGAGAAAAATCCTGAAAATGTTTTCATCAAAAACCTTAATTTCTTTTTGACTGAAGAAAGAAAGACATCTTGGATGACATGGGGGTGAGTAAATTATCAGCAAAAGTTTTTTTTAAAAGTCTACTCCTTTAAATACAATCGCCTTTAGATTAAACTGAGTTTAGTACAACAATAAACTAAACCGAAATGGTGATGCGTTTGAGCATATGATGAAAAACATCACCAAAACAAATTTTCCATCTTCTCTGCACTCCTGACCCACATCACACACTCTCTACAGCACTTATCAGTCAGGAAACAGCTGAGGGCAGGAAACGGTTCAACAGCAGTCGTTCTTGTGGGTTTTGTAAAATAAAAGTTCCATTGTACTATAATTTTTGCTAAACACACTCATAAGATTTAAGTAATTAGACTGTTTACAAAAAGATAGTGTAGAACATGCGTGTGTATAAATGTGCATGTATAATAAATGTGTGTGTATAATAAATGCATGAGTGTGTATAAACGTGATCATCTATAAAGTGTGTTATGGGTTCATGCCCTTACCTGTGGGACAGTAGCGACCCTCTGCACACCTCTTGCAAGCTGCCCTACTTGTCTGACCCAGTTGTCCTCCTGCGGTTCCAGCAGGGCAAGGTGACCCGTGCGGCACACCCGTGCCCTCTTCACAGTAATACCCTTGTGGGCACAGAAACTGAGAGCTCGGCCTCCGAGAGGTGCCCTCCAAACAATAAAATCCTGGGAAGAACAAAACATTTCCAGCTATTATCATGCATATTTCAATTATTCATTATACAGCATCTAGTTCTGGTCCTCAAATTTGTTTGGCTGGGACGTTTGTCTCTTTGTATCACTCCACTTTTCTGTTTGCGTGTTCCAGACAGAATGTCAGTCTGTGTTAGTGGTGGGGATTTTACAGCGACTCTTTCTGCAAGTAACATCATTACACCAGTAGGTGGCGACAAGTGACTGTCTTTATGAGTGAGTCATTGAATTGAACCAACTAATTCTTAAAGGAGTAGTTCACTTTTACAAAAACTTATGCTTATACTTTACTCACTCCCATGTCATCCAAGATGTCCATGTCATTCATCCTTCAGTTGAAAAGAAATTAAGGTTTTTGATGAAAACATTCCAGGATTTTTCTCCATAAAATGCACTTTACTGGGAACCAAACGGTTCAAGGTCCAAAAGACAGTTTCAGTACAAACTGCAAACTGTTCAAAGGGCTTTAAACGATTCCAGATGATGAATAAGGGTCTTATCAAGTAAAACGATCTGTAATTTAAAAAAAAATAAAGTTTAAGTTTTATAAGCTCAAATGCTTGCCTTGCTCTGTTCAGTGACTCTCCTGTTTGAACATGTTCATCAAAATGAACAAATCTTTTTCGAGTCATTGGTTTCATTCAACAAACGAAATGAACAAATTGACTCAGAAAAAGATTTGTTCATTTTGATGAACGAGTTCGTACAGGAGAGTCACAAACACACATAACAGAACAGAGCGAGGTGAGCATTTGAGCTTATAAAACTTATTTTTAAATTTTTTTAATAAGCGTCGTTTCGCTTGATAAGACCCTTATTCATTGTCTGGAATCGTTTAAACCCCTTTCAACAGTTTGCAGTTTTGGACTTTGAACCCTTTGGTTACCAGTAAAGTGCATAATATGGATAAAAATCCAGCATGTTTTCACCTTAATTTCTTTTCGACTGAAGAAAGAATGAAATGGACATCTTGGATGACATGGGGTGAGTAAATTAATAGCAAAAGTTTTTTTTAAAAGTGAACTACTCCTTTAAAATCTATTAATTCAGCAACAAACAGCACAGGGACGTGTAATGGTTCATTGTGCTTTGACTTAGTTTGGAACTACTTTAGCTGGTGGAGCAAAAACAGATTAAATCATGTTCACATTAGTGATATTTCGCTGGGGAAAAAAGTCCATTGTCTCTTGTCAGTCGTGTGGTGTGGTGAGGTAAGTGAGGTATGAAGCATTGCTCACAAAGAAGCCACATCAACGCAGAGATTTCACATATGATTTAAAAACAAAAAAAACATGCGAAATTCCTGATTGCACAGATTCTGATTAGAATCACTGGATTACGGCGTTCGCCACAGAAGGTCACTTTAAATGTACATTAATGCAATGTTATATTGCTTAATTTTTTACATTAGCAAATAGACCCACAGATAAAATGAAACCGAGATCACTGAAAATAAGTAAAGCTGTGGGACAATATTAGTACCTGCAGGACAGATTGCACAATCCCTCTCTCTCTGTAGCCCCTCCTTTGGTCCATAAGTTCCTTCCGGACACTGTATCGCAATATTTGCGACACAGTAATGTCCTGCAAAAAAAAAAAAGAAAAAAGACTAAAAATTGTGGTATGGAATGTGAAAAGCATGCAGCCCGACCTGAAATACTGCCTCACCTGCAGGGCACACAACACAGTCTGATCTTTCTCCGTCTCGGTGTGTCCCAGGAGGACAGGAGATAAGCTGTCTTGCCCTCTGACCAAGATGAGACTGTCCCCTTGACCAGACTGGAGTCACAGTACTCCTGAAGGCTGAGGAACCATTCAATTTTTTACACTCAGTCTGGCCCGGCATGTATGAATAATGGCCTACGGGACAAGGAAGAGGTGCGGACATCTTTTTGTATGGACAGTGGGTTCCTTAAAGAGAAAATTGAATATACTTTAAAGGGACGTACAAGGAATTATGTGTCTGTAAGTGTGTGTCTGTTGTGATATTGATGTGCATGTTTATTTTGGCTTTAGCAGGTGCAAGTAAGACATCAATTGCATGTGAATTAAACATGGGAGTCCATGTTTACCTGCGGGACACGGGTGACATTGAGCACTGCACAGAGTGGAGTAGTAGCCTTCAGCACAGTCAACACACTCAGTCTGGTTGAAGTTTGACTCTTCTCCAGGGCCACACTAAAATGGTAAAACAAACAAATAAAAGTGGTTTACGATACAAAGATGAAATGTAAGATTACAAATATGGTAATTCACATCAGTTTGTAGTGTACCCACCTTCATTTGAAAGCCCTCTATGCAAACAAAGCCAAAGGGGCATGGCAGGCACTGGGTGAGCCCCTCTGGAGAATACTGTCCTGAGAGACATGCTGTAAGGTTGCCTGATGCAATGTCACATGAGAAACCAGCAGGACAAAGCTTGCATTCTACACGGTCTTCTGTGCTCACCAAGCCTGGGACACAGGGCTTTAAAAAATACCAGCAATTACACACACGTTGGGTTTTCATGGTTTAAGGTGACATAAACTGTAAAAACTGTATAATCTATCCTAACCATCACAGAAAACTCTCTGGATTTTTAGATTTTCAAGAAACTGTTTTCCTCATGCCATGGGGACGAAACAATTTCCCCACAAGGACATTGAAGGGGGATTTTAAAGGGATAGTTCACTTTGAAATTAATTTTTGATATGTTTTAGCTTACCTAAAGGTCATCCAAGATGTAGGTGTCTTTGTTTCCACAGTATTTTCAATTTTGACATTTTTCAGTCAAACCGATGTTCTCTGCCAGTCATACAATGGAGGTTAAGGGGGTCCAAGTCAAAGAGCATGCACAGAGACGTCAAAATTAAACATGATTTAATGACTCGTAAATGTAAGTACACATTGATGGCAAAATGTAAGTGCACATTGATGGCCTAAGACACGTAACGAGCGGTTTTTGTGAGAAAACGAACCGTATGTATATCGTTTTTACCTCGTGTAATCACAGTGATGTCCAAGTGATCTGAATCAGTTGTGCAATGTCCAACTGAACCGAACTGAATCACTTCAATATTACGCCGGAAGTGATCGCTTGCGTGTGACGTCACTCAATATTTACACGAAGATTTCGGAAGTTTTACCTTTTACTAAACATATTTAGATATACCGAAATCGTCTTCCATTGCGATTTCCCGTATATCTAAATATGTTTATTGAAAGGCAAAACTTCCGAAATCTCTGTATAAACAAAGAGTGACATAGGCGCGCAAGCGATCACTTCCGGCGCATGCGCAGACCGAAGCGCCCGTGCCGTCAGATCATTTTGTCATGGCTATGATTACAAGAGGTAAAAACTATATAAATACTGTTCGTTTTCTCACACAAACCGCTCGTTTCGTGTCTTAGGCCATCAATGTGGACTTACATTTACGAGTCATTCAATCATGTTTAATTTGGACTTCTCTGTGCATGCTCTTTGAGGTGAACCCCCTTAGCCTCCAGTGTATGACTGATAGACAACGGATTGACCGAAAAATATCAAAATTGAAAATAATGTGGAAACAAAGACACCTACATCTTGGATGCCCTTGAGGTAAGCCTAAACATATCAAAAATTAATTTCAAAGTGAACTATCGCTTTAAATATCGCCATGGACATTTTGTCCCCATATAAGGTAGAGTATATAGTGCATAAATAAAAAAATTAAGAAAAAGTATACAAAATGATAAGATACCTGGCAATCCTGGATACTGCTTTTCCCAGTATAAGGGTTAAACATGCCAGTGGGGCATTTCCTGGGTGCAGACACATTGCCAGGACAGCTGAAATGCCAGGAAAAGGTTTAATGGTTTTTTAAGGTTTGATGCAATTACACAAATTCTCCTATAAACGAAAATTACACTTACAACTGCCCTGCGGGACACTCAAGGCAGATCCCTGATGAAAAATAGGTTCCCCTCCGGGCAGGATATTTGTGTCTGATTACAACAGATTAAACAATCTGAACTCTCAGGCCTCATGTCAGCTCCTGCATCATCAAGATATAAAAAAAAAGAATTACAAACTACATCAGTTATCAATATATCCACACTTGATTAATCAGTAAGCAGGTTTCATTTATTTTACACAGTCTGTACTGAATTTCATCTCATGCTGATGATGCCTACCTGATACATATACACTCCATCTTTGTCTGAAGCCACTCCATGTCAGGCAGAAGAAAAATAAAATAAAGTTTTGGTTCACGCCGATCATTTTAAGCTCGCCGTACATCGCAGCGGACTTCTGTCCTCAGTCGCTCTATAGCCCCTTTAAGTCTTTCAGTGAATAGGGACACCTCAATAATTGAAAGTGAAATTCAAGCCATGTAACTCAATTCCAGTCAGAAGCCAGTGATCTGGGCAGAACTGTGAACTTTACTGTCTAGAATATCAGTCTGTTTTTTAAACCATGGACTGTACATGATCTTATTTACCTTCCGATTTCTTAATGTTAGAATAATAAATATTGTATGCCTACATGCACTTACATTTGAATAGACATTCTCCCCAAAATGAATTTAAAAAGAAAGGATAAAAAGGAATGATCATTTGCAACATTTTTACACTATGGTACTGATAACTGAAAGTGAATGTAATAATTAAAAACTCTTGGAATATTGATTTGAAGTTTTTCCTTTTGATTTTGAAATTAAATTTGACACTTCTTAATAATATTCACTGTTACAGTGCACATTTGAAAAAAAATAAATAAACAATAACACCTTAAAAAATGAACATATGCATGTTAAATAGCATCCAGTGCAGTAAAAGTTAAAATAGATTGTTGGTGTTTGTGGTATGCGAAGGCATGATGTTTCCTGTTCCTTTACGTTGAAATGGAGCTTCAAACCTTTGCAGCTGCAAACTGTGTTAACCTCCGCTTTCCACTGCAAAGCATGAATGTGATCCAGTTTACAGCAGCAACAGGGTGATAAATTAATCAAACTCCTGCGAAAGTCACTTTGATTCATTAACATGGATGTTATCAGACTGTGAACTTCTTTAAATATCACTCACACGATTTCCATTTAAAATTGTTTAGATGGAAAATGTTAATTAGGTAAAAACAGCATTTGAGAATAACATTATCATGAATCAAAACCATTGAACCGCTCCATTTAATTGACATCCAAATTCCTTAAGTCATACCCTATATAATTTATTTAAAATATCTATTACATAATGAGCCTATATTTTTGTTAAATTATTAAACAAAACCACAGTTCCATGCAAATCAAGCTGCAACAGACCAATGACATTTTGCCATGCATCATGATGTACCACCAGCTCAGTTAACCACATTTTCGGAGGCAGTAAACATAGCCAACCCTGATGGGAAGGAGCTTCCCTTTGTTTTTCCCATTTGCTATATATGAATTATCATTTATGCATGCAGATGCAAGCACATGCAAGATATGAACGAGTATCTTGAATGAATGCCAAAACATGTTTCTGATTCCTGTGATGCTCCTTTTACAATTAGGATTCCAAGGTAACGTGGTAAATCAGATATTTCCTTAAATTCTTATATATTCACTTCAATACTAATATAAGTGTAATTTCTAGTTGCTGTTAACTTTATGGCTCCTCACAGATGCTGTAAGAAGTACGAGTTCTGAAATCCAGCGTGAAATTAAGAATGCAGACTCCAAGAACCGTTAACTTTAAATTGTACCTACAACTGTTCCAGTGGATTCGCTCGTGGTTCCTGGAAATGGGAAAGAAACTCCAGTATGTAGCAAGTGCCACTGGAATCATAAAACGTTAAAATTAGGAGACATGTGCACTGCGAGCATATACACAGCTCATCTAATTATGGAACAAACGCATTATAACTATTCTTGCGTTTCTGAAGAAAGTGACAAACCGGGCATTCCTTTGGAAAACAGAGCTTCTGGTCACATTGCAAGTTTACGGTAAGATGCGTTTTTGAGTTTCTCATTTATGATGAATGAATGAATTTATCCCAGGCCTTTTCTCACTATATGTGCAATAATGCTTCATATAGATGAATCCAAAGAACAAGTAACACCTCCAACAGGACAAGCTGGTGAGTCTGTAAGTTGTGTATCTGTAAGGATAACGTAGACTCGCTGAATTACCGGACACCTGACCCTTTCTCGCAAATTCTAGAAATAAAGGTCACGGCATATGTATATATCCGTATCACCTTTGCCTCCTCCTCTTTCAAATCTGACCAATCCTATTGCTGTGTCCGAAAATCACCCACTACTCACTATATCAGTGGACTATAGAGTGAGCTCGCCATTTTGTAGTGCTGTCCGAATGTATAGTGATGATTCTTATACCCTATATAGTCCACTCAATGTATCCCAGAATGCATTTTGAAAAGTAGTGTACAACCGATGGTCACTAACCCAAGCCCTACATACCATCATGCATTGCGCTGATCGTAAAAATAAGTTATAATGCATGTGTGAAGTAGCGCATTATAATAAAAATGGCCAGAAATAACTTTTAGTTTTTAAATTTTGGAGAATAAGCTCAATATAATGTAATGTATTTATTTTTAAAAATCAATTTAGCCCAGAGCTGGCTCAGGCACCAGCTGACAGATGATGTAATCGACTGCGTCAGAGACTATCGAGTAGTGTCCGAAAGTTGGTGTTTCTCATTATGCTGGTGAGCTCACTATATAGTGCTCCACTATGTCAGGGGGTAGGGAGTAGTGGTTTGAGTGGAGATTTCAGACACAGCAGATGTTTCCAGAGCCAGTCGTTTAAAAGAAATCAGCGTGAGTTTCTAACGTACACCAATGACTGTTCAGTAACTGGCGGGAAGGTAAGGATTTCCGGTGTGGTGAAGAGATGAGTCCATACCCGCTTTTCAAGTAATAGGTTTATTTTGTTTAGCGCTTTTCATAGTAGGTTGCCGTCAACAGCAGAGGAAAAAGTCTGCGAAATTTAAAAATATTACTGTTATTGTGTCATGAAATGTAATTTTAAGAGTTTTTAAGTTGAGAATGTAGTTGTTTAAAGCTCAAATATGTGGTTTATTTACTATCTAAGTACTACCTATCTTTTATCTACTATGTAAGCTAACTAAAAAACACTAAGAACTAGAAATGTTTAAATTTACAATCTACAGCTTCGGTTATATACTAGTATATGAAACATATAAGTTAAACTACATTAATGACTCGTTATAACGTACTTCAAACGTCTCTTATAATAAAGTGATTTTCTCTAATTTGTAACCAGGCAGTAAAGCGATTACCCATAAAACTAGCTTTGAACCAATCGGATCGCTCGGGTCCTAAGGTGGGACTCATCTCTTCGGGGGGACTCATCTCTTCACCACACCGGCAGTACAAAAGGAAGAGGGGAGAATCCCTCCACAGAAAACGGCTCTTAAAAACATGATCACCCACCAGAATTGGTCTAATAAAATAATTTGCAATTTGCAAATATTTGTACTTTAAGGGATTTTAAAAATTGTAAATATTTAAAATGCTTAAATATAACGTTAGAACATAATTCTCACATGAGCAATTGTCAATTAAAAGAGTGTATAGATGTTTATACAACAAGTTATAAAGATTAATATGATTATTTTACCAACTTATAGTTGTTAAAATGTATGTGTTTTATATTAGAAATGACTCCTCCTTAACTATCCGAAACACAGTGATAGAAATTTTCAGTTGTCCGGAATACTGTGAGTCCTCACGGTAATCCGGACACTGCGTCTCCCGGCAGTTTTTTCAAGATTTCTCCAAATGATTAGTTCAAAATGTGTCAATCAAACTTTGGAACGTGTGGAAGGCATATTTCCAGAGACAGACGAGCCAATCAGGTTTATCTTTCCACGGATTGATATCTTACAGGGACATTATACTGAGCAAGGTGTCCGGAATACAGTGAGTCTACGTCAGTTCTACTTACTGTGCTATTTTTAAGACTATTGTTTTGAATTATTTTTGTGTCCTTGTGTCTTACTGGTCTATATCTAGGTCCATCTTTAAGAGTAGAGTCGTATAGGGGTCAGGGGGAGTCAAATGAGGTACTTACATCATTTTCCACTATCAGAAGTGATGGCAGGAACCTCACTCTCACTTCACTGTGTTGCTATTGACATCAAACACTGTGAGGTCCAGTGGGTCAGAGAAAACAGTACCCTCCCTTTGACCGCAAAAAATGACGGTGTAATACAATGGAGTGAAATCAAAGGCGAGGATAGTGGACGATACAGGTGCCAAACTAAAGGGCCTTGCACAAACCAGGCTTTCACTGTGGATATAGAGGTTAACACAATAGGTGAGTGTTTTACACTTCCAAAAATATATCAACGCATACAATACAGTCCATCAAGTCAGCATTTTACCATACAGATGGATTCACCTGGGCCAAGGTCTTCGCGACTTTTGCAGTGTCTGCAGTGGTTGTCCTGACGGCCCATCTGGTGTATCTGTGTTACAGAAGAGGGTGTAAGATAATGGATTCCACTAACATTGTCCATGAAAGGTAAAAAAATTGCATATGTAAAATGAATCATTACGATGTAGCAAAACATATCAAATCTCTTTCACCAGCAGTATCTGGTCTCTTGCAGGGATCCATCCAGAAATGCTGTGGTGATGAGGCCAATTGCCCAAGGTCAATCTCAATTTATAAGGATTAATATAAAAATAAAATATACATAATGTACACACATACATACAAAACACTAACATTCAAAAGTTTTATATATGCTTTAGAAATGATTACTTTTATTCAGACAAGGATGCATTAAAATGATCAAAAGTGACAGACAAAAATAAAGGAAAAGACAAAAATAAATGCTTTTCTGATTTCCAATTCATCAAAGAATCCTGAAAAATCCTGTTTAACAACTGTATTCAACATTGATAACAATAAGAAATATTTATTGAGCACCAATCATCATATCCAAATAATTTCTAAAGGATCATGTAGAAAACAGTTGTTTTAAATTGTAATAATAAGTGTCTTCTTTAATAAACATTACAAAATCTTACCAACCCCAACTTAACTCGTCTGGAGAAAGTTTGAATGGCATTATGATTCTTAAGAGTTAACTTTTTTTTTTTCTTCAGACAGCCAAAGTGATCATGAAGTCCCTTACGCTGATATTGTGATCTCTGTGAGGGGATCCAGCAATCCGGATATATCTGACACCTTTACCCAGACTTCAAAAAACCAAAGACCGGTGACAAAAATATATTATAAATAAATACAATTATGTTAAATTGCATGGAGCATGTGACCTGATGAGTGACGGTGTGAATGTGTTTTGCAGAGATGGAGAGATGAGGCCAGAGCAGGACTACTGCATGCTTCAGCTGACAGACTGCACATCCACTCTAAAGAGGTCACTAGAAAATTAAGCACAACGTCGGAATATGCTGTAATTACCTACTCCTCTGAGGCTCTTAGTTAGTTACTTCAAAAAACTGTATCTCTAATAAAAAAGAAGGCAAAATGTGAAAATCTTCACAATTGTTGTTAACTGCAATTAAAAACCATTAAACTTTGAATGCTTGTGTAAACTTGTATGTGTCATGCTTTTATATTCTTGAAGGAAAATATTATTGTATTACATTTGTTTTGCTTTGTTGGCATCTTTGCGTTTTTTGACCAGGAAGATCTGTATGAAGGCGGAATGAAACGGAAGTTGCGATAGCCTTAATTTACTCCACCAATTGTGACGTATACATGTAAAACAGCTTTCTCGGACAAGAAGAAATGTAGGGCGGGACCTAATTTGGATGTGGTTCACTATTGCTGTGATGTCATGTGAGTGACAGGTTGTCCCGCCCTCACGCCAGTAAACACGTCATTAGAGAAGACTACACATGAATTAAAAAAATAATACTAATGATGTCCCACATTAGTCATGTTTAATAAATACTAAAATATACCATACATTTTTTTTATTTCATGGTGACTTCAAAAGAATGGTTGAAGTAATTTATAGCTTAAATTCCAATAACACAAATGTGTTTTTTTTTTAAATAGTACAAAAAAGTTCAAACCCGTCTAAAATTAAAATCCTTTTTGTGAATTCCAGGGGAATGTGCCCCAAACCATCTCACACACACACACTAACTTAGCTACCTTTTTGCAGGGAACTGTGCCCTAACTAGCACTGGTGAAGGAAATATTGGAAAACTTCAGAAACGCCTTTGAAATTCGTTCACACACTAGGCCTATACATTCAGCGGAGTTGTTGAGAGAGTTTAAGGTAAATATGGTCAAAAATATTGTCATATTTAATTGTAGACTAGCTACAAGCTGTGATACTGTTGGAAAATGTCTTTACCTGCAGTTTTCAGTTCGTTGCTGCAAACCCAGCCAGGTGTTGAATTCCATGGACTTTATCGATGACCGACTGAATGCATAAAGTTTTGGTTTTAATTGATTGAATAGGAAATATCAACTGTAACCTTTGTTTTTGTTCTTTGTAAGAACCCGCTTACAACGGAAATGTGTTGGGGACCGTTTGAATGATTCAGACTGAATTGACTTGCGATTCACGAATCGAGCAAGAGAAAGATGAGACAAAACATATTATGAGGGGAAATGTTTTTCAGGTAGGCGAATCATGAATAATTTTAAAATCACGTTATCCATAGCTAAATTAATGCTACCGAATTTAAGCAAAATTCGATTCTTAAATTCTACTGAAGTTTTAATGTTTTGTTTAATGTTTGTTTGGCAATAAATAAATAACTTTTCTTTGGTTTTATAAAGTTGTTGTTGTTGTATTTTATTCATTGCGTGTTTAAATATCTATTGGTAGGCTACTAATATTTTGACATTTTTAACATAGATTTAAATACTGGCACTAGGTTACTTGACTCTGAATCGTTTTGACCCTCCCCGCTTTCGGTAGTTGGGAACCACATACTAGTTGCATAGCAACGGGTGACAACAACATTCAGCTCGTTTTAGCCTTATACTGTCTATGGTTTTAGCAGGTAAGATATGCCAGTCTACCTTGCAACATAATTAAATATATAATTAATGTAACTACCAATAATTTAACCAAACAAGAAAATGTGGGATTGACAGAACAATTGTTAGAATATGTCGTTCATTTTACTGATAAAAAAACGCCTGTAGGCTATGTCTTTCATCTTGATGACTTTTAGCACAACATCGATGCTAATGTGTATGTTATGGAGTAAAACAAACATATTGATGAGATTAAACTAAATATGTGTATTACATTATTTTGTGTACTATTGTAATACCATTAATTGTTAATGAATGTATCTTTTCCCTATTCATTTTTTTTTTACTTATTCATCAGACTTGTCTTGAGGTGCTGTATAAGATGTCTGTTCCCTTTTCCAACACAAACCTGCGCATCCCTAAAGGTTTTGGGAATTTATTGGAGGGTCTTGCCAGAGAAGTGTTGAGAGACCAGCCTGAGGACATCCCTACCTTTGCTGCTCTCTACTTCACAGAGCTTCTTAAAGCCAGAGAAGGTGACTAAGCTGGTTTCTTATGATCCTGATGTTTAATGGTGTTTGATGATATGTGAGTTACTCATATACAGGATGAGTTAGTCATTGCTGGCTCACACAATATATATTTGTCCAAAGGCAGAAATCATTTTGTTTGTATTAAATCTATAGTCAATGCAAGCTTGAACATAATTAATGTGTCCCAGAAAGTGGCCTTGATCCAGCAGAATGGGGTGCAAAGATGGAAGATAGGTTCTACAATAATCACTCATTTAAGGTATCTAAAAAATAAGACAAAACTCTGAACCTTTAGATTATTTCACAGTTATTCCTTTTTATAACATGCATGTGTTCTTTTCAAAACAGGGCACATCAATACAAGGAAATTCCATTTCGCCTAGAAATAAATACAAGGTGTGTGGATGAGAAAATGTGATTTCACTCTTTCACACTCAGTTTTCCCGATGAGAGAAGAATCGAAATGAAAGTGAAGACAGAGTGAGATTTTTGATGAAAATTTAGACAATAAAACTTGTAGTTTTGGTATGGTTTCCTTTATTCTGGTTGTACGTTCTTGCAGTGCAGCAGGTTTAAAACATTATAGCAGGATGAAGCTCTGCGGGTGGCTCTCCGTCTCTGAGGCAGAGCTTCGATCATTTGATCAAGCCAGAGGGCGGCTTCTGGACGATTGATTGTAGTGTCAGAGCACAGATATGCATCTGGGTTGTACATAAGGATTAATTTATTACTCCTGTTCGACTTGTTTGTGCTTTTATTAATTTGTATTATTAATCACTGTTGCATACCTTCTTACATGTCAATTTTCAGAAACAACACTGGCCGTTCTGAAACTTTTGGAAACAACGAAACCCAACATTCTGCATTAAAAGACCTCAACACTAATAATTCAGAGGACACTGAAGTAAAGCAAAAATATGAGTTAGACAGGAAGCTCGATGAGGAATCCAGTGAGAGGGACCACAGACCTCCTGCAGAAATTCACAATGTTGGAACAGCAGATGTTGATATATGTGCTCAAGAGCTGAAGGACCCCAGCGGGATTCCAGAAGAAACATCAGAGGTACTGAAAGATGAAGATGTCGTAAAAGAAGCTGTAGATATTGATATCTGCAGATCTGAAATTGAGCCTACACCTCTGCCTGCCTTTGGTGGTCTAGCAAATGTTGATGTATGTGCTGAAGAGATAAGCCACCCATCTGGATCTACTGAGACCAACAAAGATTTGGGAAGCCCAAATCCATCGCCTCCGAATGGAAAACAGTCGGAATCACAAGATGAATCTTTCATTGAAACCCCTCATATTGAGCAAGATGTAGGCAAACCACCAAATGAAATGTCTGATGGTGATGATGATGGTGGCCATATTGAAGATGCTGAACTGGGAGTCACAGAAATGGTTGATACTTTATTAGAAGACACTGACTCAGAGAAAAAGAGCACTGAGCAGGTTTATGTGGAGGATTCATCGAAAAGTACAATTGAAAAAGATGAAAAAAGTGCAGTTGAAGCAGGGCAGGAATCAGAGGAACATGTTGAAGAAAAGGATGACTTACCAGACAATGAAGATCAGGAAGAGACCAATCATGAGTACAGCAGCACCAATGAAGATGTAGCGGATTCCACATCTGATATCAATAGTAAATCACTAATGGATATAAAAGATGCATATATTGACTACAGTGATGAAACAAATGAAAGTAAAAGTGAAGTGAGAGATGTTCTAGATGAAGTTGACCATCAGGTTCCTACTCGTACTGGTGAGCACGAAGCTGAGAACAGCAATGATGAACTGAGTACATCTAAATATATTGATGCAATTGAGGAAGACCTTTTAGAAACCCCAAAGCCAGTTTCCCAACGAAACGAACAGTGAATCAGAAGTAACAGAGGATATGATAAGCAATGAAATTTTAAACACTGATGTAATGGAAGCTTCTGAGAAAGATCTAAACACAGAGAATGTAAATGACGGGAGTGATCTTGACTGTGATGCTGAAGAGATGGATCCAGACGTTTCAAACATACCTCAGCAAAATATGCTGAAAACTGAGGATGAGGAGGATGATGGAACCCATGATACTGATCCAAATGCTGAAGAAGCTGAGCCCAGGCCTTTAGAGAGAGAACAGAGGTAATCGGGGAAGAACATCCTACAGAGTTACAAGAACACACTGAGAATGATGCAGATCAGGAGGATCAGTTGGAGGAGCAAAAAGATAAAAGCCAGGAATCAACACTTGAAAGTGAGAGCCAGGAGTATCCTGATAGCAGTGAACCAAAGGTAAAAAAAAAATTTCCTACACTCCCTTCCCATTTGATAAACAAAACGTATGGTATTTGTTTAAAAAAAATATGGATTGCATAATTTATGTTTTATGTTGTGATAGAAGCCTCATCCTAAGGCTGGCCGAATAATAAAATTTTATTTTGAGTGATGTGTTTTGGCGTAAAACATATGAGAGATAAAACAATTATTGTGCCATATTCCATTGCTTTACAGTGGTGTGCTTTCGCTCCTTCCTAAATGTTTAGTAATTTTCATTTGGCTGTGGAAGTGCATAACAACAATGATCTTATTTATTTTTATCTAATTTATTTTTATTTTATTAATTCTTTAATTTAATTTTTAACACACACACACACACACACACACATATATAAAAAATATATATATATATATATATATATATATATATTTAAAGTTTAAGGAAAGGCACTTTCAGGTAGGACTTTAATAATAAAATAAAATAGAAAATTCGCAAATGAATGCAGGATGTTTCCAAAATACAGTAACTAAGTAATAGTGTTAAATAAACATGATCTTAAAGAAACAGTTCACCCAAAATCAAAATGTAAATTATCCCATTATTTACTCAGCCTCAAGCCATCCCAGGTGTATGAATTCTTCTTTCAGCCAAACCCATTCGCAGTTATACTTAAAAAAATATCCTTGCTCTTACCAGCTTTGTTATGGCATCGTTTTTTAAGGCTCCAAAAAGCGCATCCATCCATCCAAACTACTCCAGCGGGTTAATAAATGCCTTCTGAAGTGAAGCGATGGGTTTTTGTAAAAATATCCATATATAAAACTTTATTAATAATCACTGGCTTTCGGCAAAGGCTTGGATTGCTTTTGGATTTCTGGATTACTTTTATGATGGATGGATGGATGGATGGATGGATGGATGGATGGATGGATGGATGGATGAATACGCTATTCAATGTCCTTACAATGCTATAATATAACTCACATTGTGTTTGGCTGAAAGAAGAAAGTCATATACCCCTAGGATGGCTTGAGAGTGAATAAAGTATGGAATAAATTTCATTTTTTGGTTAACTAATTATAATCATGATTATGCTTTTTGTCACAATCAAACAGTATACGTCATCCTTAACTTGGATGCAGACTGCTCCTTTTATTGTCCCAAGTTAATAAGTAAAAATAAAATCTTCAAGGACATGTCTGATCAACAGCATGGGTCTGTTCCTCTCTGGAGAACAGTGATTCAAGATGTCCTGAAATAGTCCAGCTGGTGAGCACAAGACCGAAAGAGTCAAAAAAAGCTCAAACTATACATACATCTTACATCATATAAACATTATGCATAAGCTAAAAGAAATGTTTGCAACATTTCATAAAGAGATGTTCAAAAAGAAGTTTAGATCTTTTACCAAAAGGTCAGAACAAAATCCATATGCTTATTTAAGGGGGTTTTGAACTAGACAGATTTGCTGGTGTTTCCATGGAAACATTTTACCAACCATTTATCTGAGGGAGAAACTGATCTAGATTTTGGAGTTGTGTGATATGTTTCCAAAGAAACATAGTACCGTATGCACCCAATTATCTGCTTCACTTTTCAATCCTTAGACCGAAGTGCACTGTTTTAGTTCTGTAGGGGTTAAAGACAGCTCTCTTCCTCTCACTCCAATGTAGGTCATCTAACCTGACCTATATCAACTCTTGTCCAATGACTTTATATGCTGTAGAATGGGCAAGGGAATCATGTAGTTTCTATTTTCAGGAACAATATTCATGGCTATCATCAATCTCTGGCACGACTGTAAAGTCACCTCATCTTCTTCTAGGAAACTCTGTTTTAACACTTCCATGCTCTGTGAACCATATGCCACCAAGCTTACACATCCAACAGTTGCCAAGAAAAGAGAAGTGATATCATTACAGCACAGAGCTGCATGTTCTCTCTTTAATCTTGGTAGGGTAGGAGGCAGGAGATGGAGTACTGTTCTAGAGAAATAAAGGGCAATGGATTTACTGTCTGTTTGTCTTACACAGTATTTTGCCACAGGGTGGAGGAGGCACAGACTGTGTGGGACTGACTGAGATGTGGAGTATTTTCTTAGTTTATGATGTCAGCCCTCAGCAATATTTTGGTGTGCATAATAGAAATAATGTAATATAATTGGTTTAGACCATGATGGGTCCCTTTTCTATCTTATTTTTCAACACTGCAAGGCTAAACCACGAATCTCTGATACTTTTGGTTTAGGGAAAGTGAGAATAATGCCGCTGTAAACGTCAACATTAAACAAAACATATGCAACGAGTAAAGACCGAACTGTCAGTGGTGTCAAAATGATGATGCTCGCGCGCGTTCTCTCTTCTCTCTCTCTCTCTCTCTCTCTCTCTCTCTCTCTCTCTCTCTCTCTCCTCCCACCCTAAAAGACTCTGAATTATAAGGATAGTTGGAGGAGATGAGTATTCGTCCAAGGTATTTTGCCCTGTGAGGAGGTTTACGCGCTGTTGTACTTGCACGAGACGAAAACACGTTTATCAGCGTCTGTAATTGCGCGTCATGGATTGTCATGTCGTAAGTAACGTTAGCCTACTGACAACTTTAACTTTTTTGTATGTGAAAAGTATTTAATAAATATTAAGCATCCTTTTTTTAAAACTGAACCAGTCTTTGCTTGTTTAGGAATAACGTTAAACTTATTCTGAAGATACGTGTTTGTTTTTGAACTGTATTCAATGTCGGTAATTTTCATGTCCAGTAAATTTATGAACGGTATTGTGGATTTTTAACCGTCTACATGCCTTGAAAAGTATTTAAGCATAGCTCTATTCAGTTTTATGCTTTAGCTATTAGACTTCAAAAGATCCCACATTTTTATCTGTGTTGGTATTATGGTGGCGCTATAGCTATGGCTATATTGGATTTGCCATTGTAAATAAAATAAGTAGTCGGTATCACCAATATTAATCAAAACTATGTTGAACTTTTAATTAAACATGGTTGCCTAAAGCTAGTATAGGACGTAGGGTGTGGCTATAATGGAGTAAGTAACCTTAAGCCTTAAATGTGTATAATTTTTCTTGTTTTGTATGCCATGTTTGGTCGTGACTACATTTGCATATTTTAAAATGTATCTGTCATCAGCTGCCAATCAGCTTTCAGCAGCCATTAAATAGGGTAACTGGCCAATTGTCACAAAACTTTATTAATCCTATTTAAGCATGCAAAGTTTTATCCTGTTTAGCCATAAAGTGTCATTATTATAATAGTGGAAAAACTAAATGAATGTAGCCTATTATTGTGCATGGATTGGTGTCAACAATTAACAAATTTGTGAGCTCATGGGCTTAAGAGCCCTTCCATAATTTCTGCTTGCTGTTTATGCATATGACAAATCTTTCATCATATAATTTAAATGGACTAGTATAGACATGGGAAAGGCTTGTGACTGCAGAGTTTCATTGGAGGTGATCCATGGGTAAGCATACACAGTCTCTGAGAAAGCAGTGAAACGAACACATGCTTATTGTGGAACGCCTCTGCCTGTGGCCATGTATGAGCATTTTGGCAAAATGCTTGGTTAATATGAAAAGAGGCTGATTCTTAGTTCAAAAGTGGGTGGACAGGGTTTTACAATGGGCTTCTGCTCATCTTCTTCACACAAGCTGTTTAAAGACTGCCAACCAGCCTCTGCTGAGCCATTTTACATATGCGATGTTGGTTGTTGTGGAAGAAAGCATGTGGTTTCACAGCTTCAGGAAGACATAAAGAGACAAATAACCCACCATACACTCTTTAATGATGTGTGATTACATGCTTCACAGAGCACAGGAAGCTGGTCACATTTGGTCTTTGCATCAAGGTGGTTTGGTTTTATTACATTTCTGTTAATTTTATTTTCATTATGTACAGGTAATCGGGTTCTCACACTCTTAAAAATAAAGGTTCTTTGTTGGCATCTGCATGGTTCCATGAACAACTTTCTGCATAGCAAAAATGCATGGACCCTTTCCGTTTCACAAAAGGTGCTTTATAGTGGAAAAGCTTTCTTCAGATTATTAAAATGTTCTTCTTATTAAGAAAAATATGTCTCTGGTCACAGAAAGGTTAGTTTGATAATCCAACATGATCATTCAGTTGGTGATTATAGATGGTCCTAAAAAAGTTTCTGTAGAGCTGATGGATAGTGATTCATTGCAAGGGGGTTTAAATGGTCAAGAGATACATCATGCTAAACCCACTAAGGTATATAAGATCTCAGTAGATTCAGAATCATTTTAAGAAAGAGTTAAATCAATATGCAATACACCCCTGCTAAAATTATTGTTCATCCTTGGTAGGAGGAATGCAGCCAGCCACAAGAGGAAGAGGACATCATGGACATCCCATTGGATGACCCAGAGGCCAATAAAGCGGCCGCCAAAATCCAGGCCGGCTTCCGTGGTCATATGACTCGGAAGAAGATGAAACCTGGGGAAAAGCCCAATGAGGAGGTGAGCAGCAGTGGTGAGGCCCTCAACGGCAGCCAAGGGGACTCAGGTCAGTCACTGTCCCCAACAGTCAAAAAGCAATGACTCAACACAATCCCACATTGTGCAGAGGTCGCCAGCTATCTTGAACCAACTCAGCTTGGCAAGACACTTAAAAACCCTCAGAGATCCTTGCAGAATTTGGCTTTGAGATCTAAAGTAAACAATTGAAGCTTTGATGAGAACTTTAATGAGAGTTCAAGAGTATGTTGATTTACTCTTTTTGTATAATGTGTACCAAAGATTTAGAATAAAAAAAAAACTTAAAATACTGTGGCCAGACCACTATAGCATATGAAAAAAAAAAATCTAATTAAAAAAATGGAACAAAATGAAAAATCCATTAGTTATGTTTAATGAGTCATATCTTTACACGGAGTAAACATAAGACATGCACAAGTGTGCTTTTTAATTACCCTCTGAGTACTTTAGATATTAATTCTCTTAATCAAGTAATTATTAATGAGCACATCTATCATCACAAAGTCACTCTGCATTCTCTATTATTTCAGTTTCTTGAGACACAGATCTTTCAAATCTAATTTCTTGTGGGTGGCTTAGGCCTCCACAATTTCAGGATTCAATATTAAAGCCTTGCACAGATTTTTCCCCTTTCAATTTTCTTTCGGGTAATGTGTTTTGTTCTGCACAAACAGTTTCCCTCCGCTCAGTATGTATGCAAATGGTTCTCGATTGGTCAATCCCCAGAGGTGTGTTGAGATTCTAATTTGAAGCAACAAATAGGCCAGCGCTGATGGAAAGACAGTTAATGTTCTCACACCACAGCTTCCATCTGAACCACCTTCATCTGCGTCATCCTTCGACGAGGAACCAAGCAAATCTGGTCATTTGATGTAAAAATTGGGGCAAGCAATGAGAATGAAGGTGTCCTTCCAAACTCCAGCCGGGCCCAAATATCTCTCCTTCAGCTGTGTCGCTCCACTCTAACCCACCTCTGTGCCGAATTTAGGCCTTTCCCGAGCAACATCAACCCAGTTCTCGGTTGCTAAGCATTTTATGTATGATAGTGTTATTTATATCCTCAGGTGCATCTGCATCGCCGAAATGAGGCTGTGCTCTGTTTTACTCTGACAAAAAGACCGGCTAAGATCAACTCATATTCTTCTAAATAAATCAATAAGTAAAGCTTTGCCACAAATATTTTGTGATGAATCCCAAGCTATCAAGCACTGCAACAAAATATTTTCCAGTACAGATATCTAAACATTCTTAAATTAAGATACATTTACTTGAGAAGCAAAAAGACTTAAGATATTAAAACGTTGCTTTCTGCTCAAAATTAACTGAGTTTATGCTTAAAACAAGACAAACATTTACATTTAGTCATATAGCAGACTCTTTTATCCAAAGCGACTTACATCTAAATCAAATAAGTCATCGTGAAGAGGCAACAACACAAGAAGAGCTCAAATACAAAGTAGTATAAACCAGACAAGTAAGGATTTAAAGGTTTTTATCCAACATCTTTCAAAATCTGTTCCTTGAAATGTTCTTTGGAGAATCGAAAATGGTTCTTCTTTGACATCACTTCGTAAACCCCTCTTTGGGACCTTTATATTTATGAGTGTATTCTTTTAGAGATTTATTTTTTTACATATTTGTAATGGAAACCTACCAAAAAAGTGATGTTACATCATCACCCTGTTAATTCATAGTTGGTTAGACAGCTGTTTGTTGACAAACTGAAATATTCAAGTACTGTAAACCTAATAAACGTGTGTTTTGCAAGCAGGGGGAACAGACGGAGTAGAGACAGATGCAACATCTGGTCCAGAGCAATGAAGACCATTCTGAAGGTGGATGGCTTATTGGATGCTTTCTCCAGGGATTTTTTTGTTGTTGTTTGTTTTGTGTGTGTGTGTTGACAAAAAGAGTGAAATTAGGCTGGATATGTCTGTGAACTCTCTCTATTTTCTGCTTCTTATCCAGTCTGGGTGAATTTCTGCTCCAGCATGATTTTGCATCCCACAAAAGGCATCCGTATACTTTATATCTGATATTTGTACGAGTATTTAACACGGGCTTCTTCAGTCAGACAGTCAAGTAGACTTAAGATAATGCATCATGATTGAGTTTAGTCTTTTTTTGTTACTTGATATTCCTTTTCTGTGGTAGTATGTTTATGAATGCCTTGATTTGACCATGTAGCCACTACCACTATGAAATTTGTTTGTCATGAAATGGAATGTTAACAGTTGTTTATAATGGTGTTGACTGTTGTTTGGTTTGCACCCTGTAATATGTTGAAATCAGAGCTTCCAACGCAGCATATGGCATGGCTAGATCGACTGATTGATTTCAATTTACTTTAATTTGTAAAATAATTTATTCTTTCTTTAAGGTAGTGCATATCATTAGAAGTATAGCAATTGAGTTAACCGCTTAATGAGTGATAGCTAAGTTCACCTTGCATGTTGACATCAGCATCAAGCTCTGTATCAGTTGAAAAGCGAATAAAAGCTCAGAAATGTGTGTTGCATGCATTGATTTGTAGTCAGGGGTTGATCATTAGTCTTTTGAAGAGTCTGATAACAAACAGGCAGTTATATATAAGCAGCAGAAATTGAAATATTAACCTATGCATCAGTCTCATTAGTCCTGCTGGAGCATCTCGCTGGAGGGCTCACAGCTGGAAGGCTGTGCTAATGAGACCTGGACAGTCATTTATCAAGGTCAGATTGCCACATGCCCAATCAAATCAACATTTAGCCTTATAGCTATAATAGCGTGAACTTTACGTAATACTTATTTTCTGATAAATGTGCATGTAGCAAAGCTACCACAAAAGCACTCTCAAAGAAATATTGTTTGATAACATCATTTGATATATATATAAGTAAACAGTAAGATATGTGAGATGGTCCTACAGTTATACTCGCGACTAAAGGCCATCTCAAAAAAATATTTAGTTGCAAAAATATTTATAATACACATTTTCATTAAAGCATTATTTTATTAAGACAATAATACACGTTTCATAATAATAATGAATCCATTTCAGAATCAGTGAATATGGAATTTGGTCAGTTTCTCTCACTAATTGTGCATTTCTTTGGTTTTGAAGAATCAATATTAGTGTGCGTGTATTTTTTTCAGTGAATAATCTTATATTTTTTGGTCTGTTATTTTTATTATTCTTATTTCATTTTTAGTATACTTCAACTTAAACCTATTGTGTTTCAGTTTGTTCAGAAGGCAACTTTAAATGTAAGATTGCCTTTTATGTAATATTTATAAATTTCAGTTTAGTTTTAGTCAGGGGTTTTATTTTGTTTCTGCTATGTGAACATTCTGTTGGTTTGGGCGGGGGGGTGGCACTTTTTAAAAATACATACAAAGATACAGAATGTGAATGTGCTTTTATATACTTTTTGAAGCTTGAAATGTTTGAGAACTTTTTGAAGTTTGAGAACATAAAAAGTGAATCTATTTCCCCATGACAATATTAATTACCCATGCATAAAGAGCTGCAAATTAGACTGTGTACTTCGCTTCATAATTAAAGATATACAGCACTTTTTTTCCCTCATTTGTCTCAGCTTATCACACACAATGAATCACGTTCTGGATGTTTAACGGCTGTTAATGACATCCGTTCCTTCACCATTTCTTCTCATATGGCTTCTCATACTGGAGTGAGAGTATCATAAATCCTGTTTTAAATGGATGAAAAGGGACCTGTTACCCCTTTTTACAAGATAGGCCAATTTAAGTCTCAGGTGTCAAGTTTCAGCTCAAAATACAGATTATTTATTGTACCATGTTGTAAATACCATGTACATGTTTGAGTGGGAAGGGAAAAATGCTGTTTTCGTGCATTTATCTTTAAATGTGAATGAGCTGCTGCTCCTCACCCTGCTTTCTAGTCAGCTTGTTCCTCTGATACTCTGCCAAAAACTAACAAAACATCTGTTTAGTTTTGATTATGATCTTTATCGCAGTCACGCTCGCGTGACAATGCAGTTCTTCACCATCATGGAAGTTTTAATCTGCATGCGTTTTAAATCCATATCAGTCTAACTTCTGATATGTGGTTTTCTGAAGCACGCTCACATAAAGTTATTTAAAGTTATTTTCATGTCTTATTGCTCTCAAGCTATCACATACACACCAGGTAATGTAAAAAAAAAAACTAAGTTCACATAAACAGTCAGTTATGTCTGTAAAAGGCAAGTAGGAAATCGCATGTGGGGTGGGCAAAAATATATATTTTTTTGTAGCCTATCAATATTCCAACCTCTAGTATCTTTTTAACTTATGTCTTAAATGGATTTAAAATGACATTAACATGTCACCAAATCCCCTGTGTGTCAAATGACCTCCTCAGGTCATTTTTGATTTCTGACTCGTAGTATTGAGTTACAATGTATTCTATCAGTTCTGGCATGGCGTATTGGCTACATTCTGATATGCTGTTAATATAAATCGAACAACAAAAGGAATATAAATAAATAAAAACTGGACACTGCTCTGCTCTGAACAACTTTAATAAGAATACATTTCTTTCTTAAATGCTCTGGGGAGGAGATAAACATGGTGGACCGTGTACTGCTCACTATTTATGATTTTTGGGGATTAAAAAAGGAGTGGGTGGATTTTTTCTATTATATGGTGGTGTGTACACACTGCAGACACACGCTCAAACACCATAAAAGTGAATTTTGCATAATAGGAACCCTCCCCTTTAATATTTTACAGAAACCGATTACATTTGATGTTGTCTGCGGCCTGATATCCTCAAATAAAGTTGCTTTCGATCAGTTTCCGTAGGCTATACTGACTTTCAACATTTCTAAACTTGGATAAGCAGGATGAGAAACTGGGCAAGATGTCATCTGCACAGCAACAAAGACCTGCCATAATTGTCATTTCTTTGTGTGGCTCAACATTTCTTCCTCCCCGGGTGAGTGCTTGAACTCAGTCGCCCACATTCCCTCCTCCGCGCACAGGCCTTGGCTTTATGGGGCTCCACAGTATTAATTCTGTCACTGGCTCCAGGACTTACAGTCTCCTAACAGCATTTTTACAGGTTGCCTATGGCAACACAAGTGTCATAAGACAGTTCTCTTGCAGATTGCTGCTGTGTGTGTCCCATGATTCCTGCCCTCAACAGGCTGCTGCTGACAACACCGACCTAACAGCTGCCATACCGCCAAAAACATTCAGCTAACCAGCACAACACACACATATTATGTATTTATAGCCTGTGAAAGATCAAATTAGACTTGACAATGTGTGTGGGTGTTTTTTAACACAAAAACAGGAGAGTGGATTTGCAAAATTGTTAAAGCCAGTTACTGTTTTGCCTCACAGAAACATGCTCTGTTAGCATTAGCACCGGCTGGCTGCTACACCTGTAGAATCTCATAGCATATCAGTAGTGGATTGATGTTGAAATTAGAATACTCTCCACATCTGAAAATTTTGTTTTAATCTCAACTCTCTTTGAACTTTTCTGTTTTGTGCTTAATTGGCTCTTTTTATTTCACGGTAGCATTACATAACATCTCCAGTAGAGGGAGCCTGTGTATAACAAGTTTACCATACAACATAATCTTCTACTGTATTTTTAAAAAGCAATAGAATGTGCACATAGCAGTGTTATTGTTAACTGTCAAGTTACTTCTTGGATTTCACACTCTTCAGTTCTTGAAAAAGGGCTTAGTCAACCACGGACACAGGACACATCACAAAAATGGTCACATCTGCAAGTCAATTGTAGCCTAGATCAGATGTTACAATTGACTTGCAGTCTGTTGATTTCATAGATTGAAACAGATGTACTTTCTTTGCAGTTATATTATTTTTGAAACACTCATTCCTAGAACAGTTCAAATCCGAAGAAGACAATTCCTAAGTAAACATTTGACATTTTATGCATTACCACAATATATAGGCGAAAAATTATGAAATTTTATGAAAAAATGTTTTTATGAAAATTACACATTTTCAACAGACTTTTAAAATTCATATATGAATCGTGTGCACTCTAATGCAGCCCTATCATAATCGAAGTAAAATGTCTCAAAACATGTTATTTCTAATGTTTACACACAAGATGGCATTTATCTGTATATAAGTTAACTGAGCTTCAAACAATCGTCCTACCAGATCCGTCTCGGGTTGGCTAAATACTGCTGCGCAGACAATTACTGTTGTAGCCTACTCATACCTCCTAACATTTCTAGTTAAAGTTTTTTCCTCACAAGGAGAAAAGCTGGACAAAACCGCAGGACAAGCGCTTTCATTGACAATTGTTTCTGCCCGTGTTTGGTTTAATGTGCTAAGCGCACCTGTTCATCCTAGGAATTCGTCACGAGTTGAGTTCGGCTTTTTCCGAAGGATGACGTCATCTTTTTTCATAAAAAGGCACATTTATGAAAACCACTGAAATGTCCTATAATTGACCTAACTAAATCCTGGCTTAATCTAAGCATACTAAAGCACATGCATTTACTAATAGAAACTACAATTAAAATGAAAACTGAAAATATTAAAATAAAATAAATGTAATATATTAATAAATGCCATAATAGTAAATAAATAATATAAAAAAACTTATTGTTAATAGGAAATCATAGCTACAGAATTAGTTCAAACTTATAATTAAATGAGTAATAATTAAAACTTTTGTCACCAATTACTGACCCTTACCCTTAGATGTTTTGAAAAAGCTTAATGCTGTTTTTATTTATTTATATATATATATATATATATATATATATATATATATATATATATATATATATATATATATATATATATATAGGCTAAAAAGCCCTTGGCAAGAATCAAAAAGCACTACAAATGTCTCACTAAAATTTGCAAATGTTTTACGAGTTAATGCAAAATTTCTCGGGTATATATATATATATATATATATATATATATATATATATATATATATATATATATATTTTTTTTTTTATATATATATATATATATATATATATATATATATATATATAGGCTAAAAAGCCCTTGGCAAGAATCAAAAAGCACTACAAATGTCTCATTAAAATTTGCAAATGTTTTACGAGTTAATGCAAAGTTTCTCGGGAGTACTCTTCTCGTTAAATGTCCTCATGTCTCATGAAGTCCAGTGCATGTGCACTATAGCTTCAAGAGGATATTCTCCAGCGGAGACGTGTGCAAGGATCTTTCATGGTTTCGCTGCACTATTGACCTTGGATGTTCCCACTTGACAGATTTCCTCACAAGATGAGAGAGTCCGGGAAAGACTTTTATCCTCTAGAGGACAAAGGCTAATTCCAAGCTTTGTGTGAGTGTTTGTGTCTCAGAGTCCTAAAGCTTTGATCACCAAGAACAGAGAAAGCCCTTGAGGATAACAGACTGTATGTTCCTTGAAAAAGCTTTTTGGTTCTGACATTCTTTGCCATTTTGCATACATAATCTGCTCATTTTTTGCTTTGAGGGAGGCAATACCAAGTTTGGATCATCAATTTTAGCTCTCCTAACTTGCTGTCTTGGGTCGGCATAGATTATCAGAAATGGCATCTGTTATTTAAATGTTTTCATTGAGTGCTAAACAATGTGTTGAGCATCTCTATTGCTCATAATTGGCATTAACAAGCTACTTTTAAAACTTTAAGCATTCATACTACAGCCTTTTATTTCTATATTTACTACATGGTGTTTTCTGCTACACTCATTGTGAATATTTCTTTCTGTCTGTGGAGTCTGTGACCACCGCAGATGCTGACCTCTGCAAGACATGACATCAGCTCCCAGACAGACATGTGATGGCTAGGCCACAATTCCTGGCACATTTTTTTTCTTTTCAGCAGTGGAAATAATGTATTTTTACAATGAAGAGTTAACCTCTTAAGCGTCACCCCTTTTTGAATAGACATGAAAATGCACATTTCAAACTTAATGTCCCCTGACATGAAATTTAAACTTTCTGATTAATATTAATAATTTTCCTAGCCTGCACGGTCCCCCAGTGGCTAGAAATTTGAATTGGTGTAAACCAAGCTTTGGCTATCTGTCTCTGCCTTGAGAAAATGAAAGGTCAGACAAGCTAATCTTGAATCTCCTCCATATGAAGTCATACGGAGGAGGGTAACCTCCGGGTCCGTGTAACGCTTCAAAATTCAATTTTCAGACCATAAAATGCAAATGAAAAATGGAAACCAGACATTCATTTTCTTGTTTTTCCAGTTACATTATCAATGTATAGTTACTTTTTTCTCCTGTTTTTCAATTTTACTTGCGCTAAATTGTGACTTCAGAAACAAACATTTGGATAAATGAAATCTAAATGATTTTTTAATTTTCGTCTTGTAATTTGCCAGGTACCATTAGCATGGGGGCGTGGCCGTTTAATATTATTTCATTGATGCAACTGCTTTATTTACACTGCATGCACGTTGAGGAGAAGTTTAAAAGGTGGAACTTGTTTATTTTTAATGATGAATACCATCCGGAAATGACAGTGTCAATAAAGTAAAATCAAAAGTAATACTATTTCCTACATTGAATAAACTAAATACAAAAATTAAAAAAAAAACATGAAAAGACAAACAAAGCAGTGACAAACTAAAGTTAAACAAAAATGTGAAAATGTTTACATATAGATACACATTTAGCAGCTTTGTGATGATCACATGTAGGCTAAACATAGTTCCCACATGACGTCACGACATACGGGCATTTGCCGAGCCGGCGCCATTGCTGCGGGGAAAACATTAGAAGAAACAATACGAGTTGAACGAAGTGAAATGAGTTTCGTGCTATATAGTGAAAATGTTCATCCCCTGCTGGGTCAATGGATGATAAAATCGTGCCGGAGGTTCAGATAAACCGGGATTTTACACTACACCCGTCATTATAGATTCCATGGATGTGAGAAGACTAAGCTTTTGTCCGAACAACGACGGAGATTATGGCTGGCGAGGATAAAGGAAAGAAACTCACTCAAAACACGCAAGAATTTGTTTGACAAAAGCACAATGTTGTGTTTTAATGCGAGTGTAAACATGTACAAGTTAACACATTGCAGTTTGAAAAATGTCCTGTATGAACAAAATGACGAGGTATTAAAAACACAAAACAACCTTGTTTCCACTGTTTGATCTCACATTCTAGCATTGCGATCTCAGATTATGTCCCTATACCCGCGTATAATGTAGTTCCGCATTACATTAATTAAATTGCACGCAAGTTATTTATTTTTATATTCATGCACCAAACCATGACGCCCGCAAGTACATGCATATCACAGAAAGCACCGGTGACTGTTTTAAGGGGAACATGAATTAAGTTGTGCAGGCTATGGCTTTTGATTAGCATCATGCCTCTTCGCTATTATAAGTTACTTTTCCATTGATTGCACTTGAGCAAACGTCACCGAACCAACCCCACGTCAATCTGATCGTACGCCTCCAGTGATTTCCAGACTCGGAATTGCTCACAATGTGTAAAAACTCCTCACCAATACCAGATAATGCTACACATGAAAATACTGAATCTGAGGCAAAGCTGCATAATCATTGCTCAGTGCTTCCTTCGTTACTGCATACGGATCCACACCATTTATGAATGAAATTTTCTCTCTGTCTTTTTTCAATAGTCTCTTTATAATATATATTCACTTTGTCTTTTCATGATTTGCATAATAATATAAACAGAAATAAATATTTGTTTGTAAAACGACATTCTCTCTGATAAAACTTTGTAAAAACCTATGGTAAACACAGCGGTTTTGCCCTCAAAATAATATGGCGTCTCCGGGGAGGTCACGTGACATTAATTCGCCTGTGGGAACTATGTATAGGAGGATAGGCTAACGTTAGATAACCCTCTTTATTCTATATCTAGATTTATGAAACATTATTATTCTAATGTAGCCTATAAAGACATCGTTATATTGTTGTGTGAGATTTAAAAAAAAACCTCAGGACAGGTTAATCACTTTTGGGGGCTGGTGGTGTCACGGAGTATAAAAATGTGAGTGGTTTGTTTTGCCAGGTATGCGTCACAGTGGGTCCTGCTCATTGTAAACTCAAGGTGGTGAGTAATGGTAATAGTGTTGGGTTTGATTGAGATGTGTACATTAGCATGTTTGTGGGTGGCAGGAGAGTTGAATACATCCTCTGGTTTTCTCTCTGGTGTGCACTGGCCCTTGCGATAGCTGCCAGGTAAGTTTCCATATTTTAAAGAGTTTTCTTGGTTAACGGGAGACTGAATTGCTTGTTGCTGAAATTGTATGTTTTCAGTTTGTTTCCTAAGGGGCTGCATATTCTCATGAGGTGAGTGAAGAAGATGTGTAGTTAAGTGCTGCAAATCTCCTGGGGTATGTATGATTTTAAGTTAATTTAGTTTGTTTTTAATTCTAAAGCCCTATAGAGTGCCGAAGTTACGACGTCACTCTGTAGGCCAAAACGCGGAAGTGAGCTAGCATTTTAGCATTACGGTTCCCTCGCTCTATAAAGCCTATGGGATTTTTGAATGGGTTTTTGCTAAATCGCCTGAAATAAGGTCTGTGGTGAACAGAGCCTCTAAATATTTTCACGTTTTGATCTATGACATAGAACACACGGTTATAACCTGCTTGGGTTTTTTTTAAAACTTTATTGAGTCTGATTGTGCTTTTTAAAATCTTTATATATTCAAATGCATTATGCAATATATGTGAGTTTGCTGGTGTCTTTGCAGTTAATTTCAGAGTTGTCTCCATGGATCCCAAATATGTGCCTTCTGATCAAATGGTAAGACCAGATGTTTCACCATTTTGAGTGTTCCGACCATAAATTAAAAGCAAATTAAATGCAGGTTCTTTTAAGATGCAGAAATTTCAACTTCAATGACTGCTTTTAAATGTTTATTGTTTCCTCAACGGAGCTGATATTGAACCCAGAGGCTCAGATGGGGATGTACACCCTAAAGGCTTTTATTGCTGACCGAGAAGTCTCCCAAGTTTTTGAGGTGAAAAAATACGGTAAGTTGATCTGTATGTGCAGTTCAATGACAGATCTGAGGCCTTAACCTAAAGCGCTTTGTTTCTGGTTTAGTTTTGCCCAAGTCTGATGTGACTAAACACACCGCAGACCTACAGCGTTGCAGTTATGGGACTGAAAGTTGAGTCCTGTGGCAAGTGAATGATGCTTTATTTTCTTGTCTTGTGGTTGGTCAGTTCTTTATTTTGTTCTGATGTTTCCCAGTTTGTCCGTTCCAGTTGTCTGTCAGCGTCAATATGGCTCCAGCAGTGCAGATTCTGGTCTACATCGTTCTTCCGGTGAGAATTTAGTTGCTGCTAATGTGCCGTTTGACACTGATATGTGTTTCCAGAACCATGTACTGAATGATGTGGCTATTTTTCAATTTGGGAATGTTGGTGTGTGTGTGTCCTACAGCGTGTTGGTCCTTGTTCCAGGTATCTCTGCAGTTTTCTCCAGCTGTTCCTGTGGAGGGAAATGTTCTGATGGTTCCTGCTCAAGCAGGATCTCTGTGTAGCCTCAGTGCTGTAGATTCATTCATTAAAAACCAACACATTATGACTTTAGTCTTCTTTTTAGGTCTTCTTTTAATGTGAGGCGGAAGGACGGACGGACGGAAGTAAGATGTTTTGTTTCGGAGGCCGGAGGACTGGAGGCCGGACTGGAGGCCGGAGGACGGTGGAGGCCGGAGGACTGGAGGCCGGAGGACTGGAGGCCGGAGGACTGGAGGCCGGAGGACTGGAGGCCGGAGGACTGGAGGCCGGAGGACTGGAGGCCGGAGGACTGGAGGCCGGAGGACTGGAGGCCGGAGGACTGGAGGCCGGAGGTAAAAAAATATATATATTTTTTTAAAATTAAATGAAAATATCCATCCATCCATCCATCCATCCATCCATCCATCCATCCATCCATCCATCCATCCATCCATCCATCCATCCATCCATCCATCCATCCATCCATCCATCCATCCATCCATCCATCCATCCATCCATCCATCCATCCATCCATCCATCCATCCATCCATCCATCCATCCATCCATCCATCCATCCATCCATCCATCCATCCATCCATCCATTCCATCCATCCATCCATCCATCCATCCATCCATCCATCCATCCATCCATCCATCCATCCATCCATCCATCCATCCATCCATCCATCCATCCATCCATCCATCCATCCATCCATCCATCCATCCATCCATCCATCCATCCATCCATCCATCCCATCCATCCATCCATCCATCCATCCATCCATCCATCCATCCATCCATCCATCCATCCATCCATCCATCCATCCATCCATCCATCCATCCATCCATCCATCCATCCATCCATCCATCCATCCATCCATCCATCCATCCATCCATCCATCCATCCATCCATCCATCCATCCATCCATCCATCCATCCATCCATCCATCCATCCATCCATCCATCCATCCATCCATCCATCCATCCATCCATCCATCCATCCATCCATCCATCCATCCATCCATCCATCCATCCAGGGTTGAGGACCCATGGCGCCCGCCCTTGCTCCCCTTTCAGTGTGGCCTCGGCGCGGGCGCCATGGTCCCCATGGCGCCCGCCCTTGCTCCCCTTTCAGTGTGGCCTCGGGCGGGCGCCATGGTCCCCATGGCGCCCGCCCTTGCTCCCCTTTCAGTGTGGCCTCGGGCGGGCGCCATGGTCCCATGGCGCCCGCCCTTGCTCCCCTTTCAGTGTGGCCTCGGGCGGGCGCCATGGTCCCCATGGCGCCCGCCCTTGCTCCCCTTTCAGTGTGGCCTCGGGCGGGCGCCATGGTCCCCATGGCGCCCGCCCTTGCTCCCCTTTCAGTGTGGCCTCGGGCGGGCGCCATGGTCCCCATGGCGCCCGCCCTTGCTCCCCTTTCAGTGTGGCCTCGGGCGGGGCGCCATGGTCCCCATGGCGCCCGCCCTTGCTCCCCTTTCAGTGTGGCCTCGGGGCGGGCGCCATGGTCCCCATGACGCCCGCCCTTGCTCCCCTTTTCAGTGTGGCCTCGGCGCGGGCGCCATGGTCCCCATGGCGCCCGCCCTTGCTCCCCTTTCAGTGTGGCCTCGAGGCGGGCGCCATGGTCCCCATGGCGCCCGCCCTTGCTCCCCTTTCAGTGTGGCCTCGGGGCGAGGCGCCATGGTCCCATGGCGCCCGCCCTTGCTCCCCTTTCAGTGTGGCCTCGAGGCGGGCGCCATGGTCCCCATGGCGCCCGCCCTTGCTCCCCTTTCAGTGTGGCCTCGGGCGGGGCGCCATGGTCCCCATGGCGCCCGCCCTTGCTCCCCTTTCAGTGTGGCCTCGGCGGCGGGCGCCATGGTCCCCATGGCGCCCGCCCTTGCTCCCCTTTCAGTGTGGCCTCGGGCAGGGCGCCATGGTCCCCATGGCGCCCGCCCTTGCTCCCCTTTCAGTGTGGCCTCGGGCGGCGGACGCCAGTGGCTCCCCATGGCGCCCGCCCCTTGCTCCCCTTTCAGTGTGGCCTCGCGGCGGGCGCCATGGTCCCCATGACGCCCGCCCTTGCTCCCCTTTCAGTGTGGCCTCGGCCGCGGGCGCCATGGTCCCCATGGCGCCCGCCCTTGCTCCCCTTTCAGTGTGGCCTCGGCGGCGGGCGCCAGTGGTCCCCATGGCGCCCGCCCTTGCTCCCCTTTCAGTGTGGCCTCGGGGCGGGCGCCATGGTCCCCATGGCGCCCGCCCTTGCTCCCCTTTCAGTGTGGCCTCGGGCGGGGCGCCATGGTCCCCATGGCGCCCGCCCTTGCTCCCCTTTCAGTGTGGCCTCGGGCGGGCGCCATGGTCCCCATGGCGCCCGCCCCTTGCTCCCCTTTCAGTGTGGCCTCGGGCGGGCGCCATGGTCCCCATGGCGCCCGCCCTTGCTCCCCTTTCAGTGTGGCCTCGGGCGGGCGCCATGGTCCCCATGGCGCCCGCCCTTGCTCCCCTTTCAGTGTGGCCTCGGCGGGCGCCATGGTCCCCATGGCGCCCGCCCTTGCTCCCCTTTCAGTGTGGCCTCGGGGCGGGCGCCATGGTCCCCATGGCGCCCGCCCTTGCTCCCCTTTCAGTGTGGCCTCGGGCGGGCGCCATGGTCCCCATGGCGCCCGCCCTTGCTCCCCTTTCAGTGTGGCCTCGGGCGGGCGCCATGGTCCCCATGGCGCCCGCCCTTGCTCCCCTTTCAGTGTGGCCTCGGGCGGGCGCCATGGTCCCCATGGCGCCCGCCCTTGCTCCCCTTTCAGTGTGGCCTCGGGCGGGGCGCCATGGTCCCCATGGCGCCCGCCCCTTGCTCCCCTTTCAGTGTGGCCTCGGGCGGGCGCCATGGTCCCCATGGCGCCCGCCCTTGCTCCCCTTTCAGTGTGGCCTCGGGCGGGCGCCATGGTCCCCATGGCGCCCGCCCTTGCTCCCCTTTCAGTGTGGCCTCGGCGCGGGCGCCATGGTCCCCATGGCGCCCGCCCTTGCTCCCCTTTCAGTGTGGCCTCGGCGCGGGCGCCATGGTCCCATGGCGCCCGCCCTTGCTCCCCTTTCAGTGTGGCCTCGGCGCGGGCGCCATGGTCCCCATGGCGCCCGCCCTTGCTCCCCTTTCAGTGTGGCCTCGGGCGGGCGCCATGGTCCCCATGGCGCCCGCCCTTGCTCCCCTTTCAGTGTGGCCTCGGGCGGGCGCCATGGTCCCCGAAATGGAAATCGGAGATATACATCTTGTTCGAGCTTGAGCCAGGGATCGCAGTGATGCGAAAATCGTGATTCTAGCTCAAACGGTCTAGGAGTTATGCGCAATTTAGTACTTTAGATTTATATTTATATAATTTATAGATTTTTTACTTTAAGCCATGGTCAGCCCCCCAGGGGGCCATGTGGAGGAGTGGGAGGAGTTGGATCTGGATCCGACTCCTCCCATGTGGAGGAGTGGGAGGAGTTGGATCTGGATTGGAGCTTCCTCCCATGTGGAGGAGAAATCCACAGGGAGGAGTTGGATCCAGATCCAACTCCTCCCTGTGGATTTCATGTTCTGCACACCACTTTACCATGGAAGCTTGTTTCTTTTTTTCTTGAAAATGGAAAAAAAATGTAAGCCCTCCAGTCTGCTTCTGTTTTTGTGCAAAAAAAAAAAATTCTCCAATTTTCTTGAAACTCTGGATTCTGATCAGAGGGCCATAGGACTTAGACCTGAGTGCAAAAATGGAGGCTCTAGACCCTTCAGGAGCTGAGATATTGAGATCCCACGTAGCATTTATGCCATTATAAATATCTCAATATCTCAGCTCTGGAAGGGTCTGAGAGCCTCATTTTGCACTCAGATCTAAGTCACATGGCCCTCTATTGAATCCAGAGTTTGAAGAAGATTGGAGAAACTTTTTTTTCGCACAAAAAAAAAACATAAGGGGTAACACTGTCTTTTTTTTTGTGCAAAAAAAAAAAAGTTTCTCCAATTTTCTTGAAACTCTGGATTCTGATAGAGGGCCATAGGACTTAGACCTGAGTGCAAAAATGGAGGCTCTAGACCCTTCCAGAGCTGAGATATTGAGATCCCACGTAGCATTTATGCCATTATAAATATCTCAATATCTCAGCTCTGGAAGGGTCTAGAGCCTCCATTTCGCACTCAGATCTAAGTCACATGGCCCTCTATCAGAATCCAGAGTTTCGAGAAGATTTGAGAAACTTTTTTTTTCGCACAAAAAAAAAAAACATAAGGGGTACCACTGTCGTTTTTTTTTTTTGTGCAAAAAAAAAAGTTTCTCCAATTTTCTTGAAACTCTGGATTCTGATAGAGGGCCATAGGACTTAGACCTGAGTGCAAAAATGGAGGCTCTAGACCCTTCAGGAGCTGAGATATTGAGATCCCACGTAGCATTCATGCCATTATAAATATCTCAGCTCTGGAAGGGTCTAGAGCCTCCATTTTCGCACTCAGATCTAAGTCACATGGCCCTCTATTAGAATCCAGAGTTTCAAGAAGATTTGAGAAACTTTTTTTTTTTCGCACAAAAAAAAAAAACATAAGGGGTAACACTGTCTTTTTTTGTGCAAAAAAAAAGTTTCTCCAATTTTCTTGAAACTCTGGATTCTGATAGAGGGCCATAGGACTTAGACCTGAGTGCAAAAATGGAGGCTCTAGACCCTTCAGGAGCTGAGATATTGAGATCCCACGTAGCATTTATGCCATTATAAATATCTCAATATCTCAGCTCTGGAAGGGTCTAGAGCCTCCATTTCACACTCAGATCTAAGTCACATGGCCCTCTATCAGAATCCAGAGTTTCGAGGAGATTGGAGAAACTTTTTTTTCGCACAAAAAAAAACAAAACATAAGGGGTACCACTGTCGTTTTTTTTTTTTTGTGCAAAAAAAAAAGTTTCTCCAATTTTCTTGAAACTCTGGATTCTGATAGAGGGCCATAGGACTTAGACCTGAGTGCAAAAATTGGAGGTTTTAGACCCTTCCAGAGCTGAGATATTGAGATCCCACGTAGCATTTATGCCATTATAAATATCTCAATATCTCAGCTCCGGAAAGGTCTAGAGCCTCATTTTTGCACTCAGATCTAAGTCACATGGCCCTCTCAGTTCCTTTAAAAAAAAAAAAAAACTGAACATGAACTAGTTCATTATCATCTGTGTGAACTGAACTTCGAGCTAGTTCTTTTTAAGGATGAACTGGCACAACACTGCTTACAATTGCTATATATGTCAGAGGTCGCACACCTCTGGAGCAACTAGGGGTTAAGTGTCTTGATCAGGGACACATTGGTGTCTCACAGTGGATTCGAACCCGGGTCTCTCATACCAAAGGCATGTGTCTTATCCACTGTGCCAGTATTTTATATGCTTTTTAAGCACTTAAAACTGCAGTTTTTTCTCATACATTCCCTACTCATGGGATAGAAGTGTCCATCATATGCGCACTTGATAGTCTCTGCAGAATTAGTAGGTCATCCGGGTACTTTTTTGCCTACTCTTTTATGAGTACTGTGAATTCAGAGATACTTCTTCTGTCACTCTTTTTCACCTTCTATATAGCAGAGAAGCAGATGCAGACAAATTGCTTTTAGATGAAGCCATGGAGTTTTTTTTTTTTTTTTTTCTTGCCAGTCACCAGTTCATTTTGGGCTTTGAGGGTTGATGTTATGTAAAGCTGCTTGAAACAATGTGCATACAAATTACAATGTATTGTTAAATCATGCTCAAAACTGGATGGTAAGCCCGACTCGTAAAAAAAAGTTTTATTCATAAAAAAAAAAGTCAAAAGGTCATGTATTGCCACACATTTAGCTGGACAAGAAAGTTCACTACTAAATATACTGTCAAACTTAGAACCAGAAACCTAAATTGATCAGTCCCACAAAAGCATAACAAATCCCACAGCATGTATCATCCTCCAGG